>CAVLGL010000082.1:6477500-7077500 GCA_963668995.1 Parnassius mnemosyne | reverse complement strand
GGACAATATGTGTAAATAACAAAGTTAACAGTAAGACCTCATTATTTTCACCTACACTATAACAGTGCCATGATAAAGAATGTTAACTTAAAAAGTAATTTAAATATTAAAAAAAAAATAAAGTTATATAGGCAAAATATGGGCATGATGTTAAATAATTATTTAAAATGACTTCTGGTTATTAATTATTGTATGACTAGAGCATCCTTTAGTCATATAATTATTAAAGTTTTAACCAGTAAGTTTTGCCCTAATAGCCCATTAATAATTCTTATTGGGAGAAGAGGCAATGTAAACAAAACTCAATTATTAAAATATATTGATTATCTAAATACTTAAAATGTACTTTGATTGTGTTCACAATGAAACATTAATCAGGAAACTACAACACTACGGTGTAAGAAATTACTTCTTTCATTATTCTTTAAATATGTAATAATTAACTTAAGAGCTCTTAAGCTTAGCTCTTAAGTTAATTATTTCATATTTAAGTAACAGAACGCAAAAAGTTGTCATTAATAGTATGAGCTCTTCCGGATCGATAGTACAGATGGGCGTGCCTCAAGGCTCAGTTCTCGGCCCCTTTCTGTTTCTTGTATATATGTATATAACATAGGTGCAGCGTTGCCCTACAATCTTCTGACATCTCTTTATGCTTTATTGTACATAATATTTACAATTTATACATTTAAACAACATATACAATAGCGAGGTTAACTCGTAATAACAGTTCTCTTGTAGCAAACCTTTTGGGAAAATACTAGTATATCTTTATTTATGTAGAGCAAGTAGTAGCGTGTGTATTATTTATAAATTAATATAAATGTGTATTAATATAGGTCATCATCATCATCATCATTACAGACACTTCACAAATTCACTGCTTAGGCCTCCCCCAAGGAATGCCACAAAGCACGGACCTGAGCCACCTGCATCCATCGACTTCCTGCATGTTATACCCGGTCGTCACTCTATCTAGTGGGGGCTCGCCCTGCGCTCCGCCTATCGGTACGAGGCTGCTACTCTAGAACCGTTTTTACCTATCGGTTGTCGGTTCTTCGAGCTATATGGCCGGCACATTGCCACTTCAGCTTACTAAACATAGGTTAATTAAATATGAATACTATTTGAATATTAATAAATTAATTTCATCTCATTTATTTCTTTTCGAATTCGTGTTTTTCGAATTCGAATCCCATGTTGCACTGTTTCTTAACAATCTTAACTAATCAAAAAAAAAAATTAACTAGGAAGTGTAGACTCTGCAGAACTTGTTCCATTTTCTTTTCGATAAAAAAAGCTCACGGAAGGATTTTCTTTTAAAACAAGTTTTGAAACTCGTCTCAAAGACATAACAGTGCACGCTTTACGTTGAACAGTGAACCGTTAAAGTTTGCACGTTCCTGAGTACAAACTAGTTGAGGTCGGTAACTTTTACGTATAGGCCTACACACAGTGACGTCTCTCCAACTAGTTTCCCCTCTTTTACCTAATCCATAACTTAATCAACTACCGCACTATCTGGGATACTAGAAAGTAGGTAATAGTTATAACGGATCGAATATTAATCATATTTTGATATTCATTCATAGTTTTTTAGGGTTCCGTAGCAAATGGCAAAAAACGGAACCCTTATAGATTCGTCATGTCTGTCTGTCTGTCTGTCCGTCCGTATGTCACAGCCATTTTTTCCGAAACTATAAGAACTATGCTGTTGAAACTTGGTAAATAGATGTATTCTGTGAACCGCATTAAGATTTTCACACAAAAATAGAAAAAAAAACAATAAATTTTGGGGATTCCCCCTACTTAGAACTGAAAGTCAAAATTTTTTTTTTCATCAAATCCATACGTGTTCTATCTATGGTCTTCAAAAATGATATTGAGGTTTCTTATATAATTTTTTTCTAAACTGAATAGTTTGCGCGAGAGACACTTCCAAAGTGGTAAAATGTGCCCCCCCCCCCCCCCCATGTAACTTCTACAATAAGAGAATGATAAAACTAAAAAAAAATATATGATGTACATTACCATGTAAACTTCCACCGAAAATTGGTTTAAACGAAATCTAGTAAGTAGTTCTTTTTTAATACGTCATAAATCGTAAATTATATTACTTGCTGCTACGGAACCGTTCATGGGCGAGTCCGACTCGCACTTGGCCGCTTTTTTTTAAATATGTGTGGAGTTCATACATGGTAGAAGTGAAATCTTCAAATGAAATTAAATATAAAATATACACAATATACGGCAAATTATTTATTTAATACAATAGTTTTGAACAACACCGCGGCATTAAATATAAAAGTTTAATTTTATAGCAAATAAACGTTACAATTCTTATTAATGTGATATTATCTTTCGAGTAAAATTGCTTTGTAATAAACGCCATCTAATACATTTTATAGGTTCATTTTATAATAAAAATTGATCGACTGTTGAGGTGGTACGTAAAATAGACGCTTAAAAGGTATCCAAACCACTCCCGCCAATAATTCCGGCAGTCAAGGGCCACCTGAGAGGTCTTTCTTCGGCTGGTCTTGATCTGAAACTCTAAGGACACCTGCGTTGGGTTCGGGCAGTCAACGAGGCGTACGTGAACCCCGTGAAGGAGTATCACAAGAGAGCGCCTGAGGTCCCTTTCTCAAAAGAAAAGGTCAGACGGGGATTACTGGTCTTCCTGTGGTCGCCCCGGTCCCGACGTCGTTATACTGGTTCTTCGCTATGAAATAGCGGACTGTATTAATATTTAAAGGTGAAGGATCCCTCGGGAATAAAACAGCAATTGTCTTCAAACCGCTCCGTAAGCGTGGAATTACTTTCCCTATCACTTCCCTATATGTTTTCTTTCTTGATTATATATGTTATAACTAGTAGCTGGTCCCGAACGAATTACATGGAAACCAGTTTAATAAGGTACTTCTACGCTTTACTCGAAAGAGAGCCGCGCCCTCTATGCGATTTCACAACACAATTACGTTAAACTTTTACTATTGCACCCCCACGGTTTGCCCAATATCTTTATTTGTATAAGACATACATTTATACAATTTATTTATAAAGATAGCACCATAGATTAATGATAAGTCATCGCGCGCTCTGACTACATACAGCGCTCCCTGCAAGTAACAGCTCGGTGAGTGCGGCATCTTAATATTGTAGTGTGCATAAGACAGTGTTAACTATTATCCGGTTAACGGGAAAATTTATTTTATGCTATGGCTTAGTAGTTAAGTTCATAGTTAGGGAATGTATTCCAGAAATACTTAAAAATGAATAGTTTATTAATAACGAATGTATCAATATATTTGTGTATATTATGTATAGGTTTTTCTTCTGAATAAATGACATATAAATGATAAGGCCTCCTTTTTATCAGTTTAATTTTTTTATTTACATGTCTAACTAATATTCACTAATTATTTTAAAAAATAGTTATATATATGGTGTAATCAAAATAGTGCTTTCTATTCTACGCGTCGATATGAACAACTTTTACTATAGATCTATCTTCCTAATCACAAAAAAAATCAGGTCTTTCATTCATTTTGAGCAAGTTTGTACGAAATTTTGTATGGAATAACTGACTTTGAGATATTTTTTTATAGGATCGAGTGACAAACGAGCACACAGTCCACCTGATGGTAAGTGGATGCTGTGGCCCATGGACATCTACATTTATCTTCGTTTGCGAATCAAAACGCAGATGCGTTGTCACCCGTGAGGACTAAGATGGAATGCCTCTTTTCCAGTAAAAAGGGTCTCCGGTTCTCTACACTCACCATACGAAAAACAGCAGTGTTAAACTGCTATTTGACGCTGGTATTCTGTGAGAGCGTGGTCCCTCCCCGGTCGAGCCGACCCATTCGTGCTACAACTATACTACTTATATAGCTGCAGCGTGGCTCTACCACGTAATTATAGGTAGTAGAGATCCGAATCGATGGTTTTACCCGGCGGTAAAAGCTCACGATAAACTTTCAATACCACTATACACATAGCATCATTTTATTTCGTGTTAATCCAGGTTTCACTTTAGTCTGTAAACAAAACACATATCACATACAGAAAAAAATCACGTTTCTTGTATGGTCTTCATACAAGAAACGTGATTTGTTTGGGTCCTTTAATATTTTACTTGTTTTATTTTTTATTTTATGTTGTAATAGCAGCAATATAAAGACACATTCTATGAAAATTCCAACAATCTACATATTACGGTTCATAAGATACAGCCTACTGACAGACGGACGGAACGATAGTGGAGACTTGGGTCCCGTTTTTTTTTTATAGGATAGGGTGACAAACGAGCACACAGTCCACCTGATGGTAAGTGGTTACTGTGACCCATAGACATCTACATCTATCTTCAATAAAGACTCGAGATGCAGATGTGTTGTCACCCGTGAGGACTAAGATGGAATGCCTCTTTGCCAGTAAAAAGGGTCTCCGGTTCTCTACACTCACCATACGAAACACAGCAGCGTTAAGCTGCTATTTTACGCTGGTTTTCTGTGAGAGCTTGGTCCTTCCCCGATCGAGCCGACCCATTCGTGCTACAACTATACTACTAATATAGCTGCAGCATCTACTCGTCGGCTCTACCACGTTGATATTCTTTGGGTAGGGAACCCTAATAAATGGCAATTATGTCATTTGAGAAATACTACAGAAATAAACATTAAATAATATAGAATTAGGTTATATTATATTAAGTTTAATATATTATATTATAAAATATAGTAACAATAAATTCACATATAAAAATCTCAGCCACGGGGAACTTTATTTTTGCATTCGCGGCAACACTGAATAGCGTCATTGATATTTTGTGACTTATTTACGACTCGTGTTATTTTATGTTAAAATTTCGAAATTGTATGATACTTAATGATACTCGTAGTATGTGATTCCAGTGTCTTTCTTATTTCTTGTAGTATTATTTTTACACAGTTTCAATACGTAAACTGGTATTTTACTTCGGATTATGATCAAAATTTAATAAAACATTCGGTACGTTCACCTCACACGTTGCCTGCTACGCGACTGGCTCGGGTACGCCGATTTCGGCGTAGTATTTGTTGCGCATTTTACATGAGCGCCGGCGGTATCTAGTCAGAGCGCGCGATGACTTATCATTAATCTATGGATAGCACAACAAATTCTCTATACTATGATAATTATACATTATATTTTAATATCACAAAAAATCTTTTATTTATTCAACAAAATATGCCTATTTTACAACATGTGTACTAAGTTACAATTCTTAAATATCTAACGCATAAGGTTGGAACAATGTTCTTTATTTGAAAATACAAATATCTTAACTAATACAATAGTTTAATTCACATTTTTATACATATTTTTAATTTTAAAACACTTTTGATTTTCTTATACAATACTATCATTATTTCACTATTCTAAGTGAATTTTACATAAATTGGTGAAATTTGCAAAAAATTAAATTTCCATTTATTACTTACCTATATTAAAAATCAGCGCGCGGTTATTAACTCGCGCTATGTGAACAACCAATTTCTACACGACTCTCGTCAACTCTGTAGGAGGCTAGTGAAATCCTTGGTCAGATACTACACCTATCTATGTTCATTATGAAACACCAAGATTCACAAACACTATCCTTATCAGTTATCATGTTTCCTATCTGATAACACAAACAAAATTATTTTCATGTATTAAACATCGAAAATAAGCATCTAAGTACTATTATACAAAATTTGCTTTTATTTTTACATAGACAATTACTATGCAATACAACTTTACGTTAATTTCAAAACACAAAAGTGATCGTTGCGACCGGGGAGTGAACCCTGGCCTAAACATTATCTTAATATTTCTCTAAATTTTGTTAAGAAAACAACGAAAAGTAATTCCACCGGAGAATCGAACCCGGAATCATGAATTATATCTTAAAAATTCCCTGTATGAATTCATTAAGAAAAATATTGCTAAGAAAACGACAAAGTAGTCCGACTTGGGAATCGAACCCGGGCCTTTTAAATTATTAATTCGATGTTTCTTTAAAATTTTACCAAGCGTTTTCTTATACTGCATAAATTACCGCGGTATAAGCCTTCTCAGCGTCGTCGGTAAATTGTATGCGAAAGTGTTGATTGAAAGGATTGTGAATGAAACAGACAAGAAAGTATGGGATGCACAAGCGGGATTTAGAAAGGGAATGGGATGCACGGATCAGGTCTTTTCCTTGCGGTGCATAGCCGAAAAGTATTTGGCTAAAAACAAGAAAGTCTACTGCGCGTTCGTAGATCTAGAAAAGGCCTATGATAGAGTGGTGAGGAATGAATTGTGGTCAGCACTGTCCGTGAACGGTGTGAGCAGTATCCTCATACGAGCAATGCAATCTCTTTATAGGGATTCTAGTGCTTGTGTAAGGATAAACGGGGCATACACTGAATGGTTTAATATCGAAAAAGGTGTTAGACAGGGATGTGTAGCGTCACCGTGGCTGTTTAATCTGTTCATGGACAATTGTTTGACAGATTTAAAAGAGAATGAAAGTGGGTTGAGAATGAATGAGTTACTCGTCAAATGTTTTCTCTATGCTGATGACCAAGTATTACTTGCGTCTTCGGCCGAGGAGTTGCAGGAGATGGTAACTGCTATGAGTGGAGCTTTTGTTAGAAAGGGAATGAAGATGAATGTAAGGAAGACGAAAGTGATGGTGTTTGAAAAAGATGAGGCAGTGACAGACTGCAATATCGTGATTGAAGATGAACAAATTGAACAGGTGAAAGAGTTTGTGTATCTGGGTTCAAAGTTTACAAGAGATGGAAAGTGTGAGAGTGATATCGAAAGAAGAGTGAATGCAGGAAACATGGTGAATGGAGCTTTGCACTCCTTTATGAGCAGTCGGAAGGTGTCTAACAAGGCTCGTTTGGCTGTGCATGAGGGGGTGTTGGTTCCGACACTCATGTACGGAAGTGAAACTTGGGTATGGCAGAAGAAACATGAAAGCAGAATAAATGCAGTTGAGATGAGAGCATTAAGAAGTATGATAGGAGTTAAACTGAGTGACAGGCTAAGAAATAGGAGGTAAGGAAACGTTGTGGTCTGAAAGAAGATGTAGTGACAAAAATTGAGAAAGGTATGCTGAGATGGTTTGGCCATGTCGAGAGAATGAATGAAGAACGATTGACGAAAAAAGTGTATAAGGCGAGTGTGAATGAAAGTGTTGGAAGGGGTAGACCTAGGCGGACATTTCTAGACCAAATCAGGGACGTCTTGAAAAAAGGCCAGGTCAAGAGTACCCTAAACCGTAGAGCATGTATGAAGGGAATAATGAAAGTGGACGAAGCAAAACAAGTATGTAAGGATCGTAGCAAGTGGAAAGAACTGGTCTCTGCCTACCCCTACGGGAAAGAGGCGTGATTATATGTATGTATGTATGTATGTTTTCTTATAAGATAATTATTGCTTGATAATTTATCTTTAGAAGCTATTCGTAATTGGTAAACTAATAAATTGAAATATTATCCATACGCGCGTCGCCAACAAACCTAGATGGCCTGAAGTTATGAAATCGTGGATTGGTATATTAAGATAATTTTATGCAGTATGGTTAATTTTATTTATTTAATAAATTTGTAATTTTTTTATATTGTTTAATTTAATAGTTAAAATTCATATTAAACATCTTTAACACAAAGAGGACGCCGATATAATAGGAAACACTGTATTTAAAAAATACTTTTAAAAAAAAGGCCACTTGACCGCATCCAGCGCAGAGCGGTTCGAATCGTCGACGACCGAGTTCTTTCTGATCGGCTCGATACACTGGCGCTGCGTAGGGATGTTGCATCCCATTGCATTTTCTATCGAATCTACGACGGGGAGAGCTCTGAGGAATTGTTCGGATTAATTCCAGCCACTAAATTTCACGAACGCACATCGCGTCAAAATTCACGATACCATTCTCACCAGCTGGATGCTTGGCGGTCCACCACTGTACGTTTTACTAGGAGTTTTCTTTCTCGTACAACATTTCTGTGGAAATGTTTACCACCGTTGGGGACCTTCAAGAAATGAGCTTACATCTTTCTAAAAGGCCGGTAACGCATCTGCAATTCCCCTGGTGTTGCGGTTACTCATGGACAGCAGCGGTATTCACTTATCATCAGTTGAGCTGCATGCTCGTTTGCCCCCTCTTCTATAGGCAGTAGTCGAATGGCGGATTCGAACCCGCAAACCTTTTGAGTTCGCGGTCTACACTGTATTCTCTCACTTACTTGCAGCCTAAATCCTATTGTTGTTAGTTGTTTCTTATATTTTTGCGAAGTATTTTGTTTTTGTTATAAGGATACCGATACCGATACCGCACCAATTGAAGACCCGGCTTTACCGTTGGACATTGAATCTGCTCATGACGATGACCCTGGCGCTATTTTGTTAAACGTTGAATTGGCTTTAAATGACAAGAAACACTCATAATAATTATAACTTTTTTCAGCATTTTAGCATTACACATGCTAAATATGACCTATTTTTACACTGCATTTTTACCTGCAACCCTTACTATAATTCGTTTCTTTGAGGTATGAACTATTAAAAACGCCAGTCATTAAATATTATAGTAAATGTTCACCTTGACCCAAATCACTCTAAGAAACTGAGCAATTCCCTTTACTATTAAACAATAAAACGAACAATTTCTCGAGTTATCTGTGCGAGACGCATCCGCTTGGAATCCATAAACGGGACGTCCCGGCTGTCGCGGGACGGTCGGTGAGCCTGGTCCTTAGCGACCGGCATACATTGACTTTCGACAAACCTGTAAACATATAATACCTCGTGAAATCAGAACACGTTTCGGCATTTTCTTATCTTTACCATTATACATATTGTTACGAGCTTGAGGTTCGAGACAATTAAAAACTGCCGAGTGAATTACCAAAATTGACTATTTAATAACACAACACTAATTACAATCTAAACCCACACTAATAATAAAACACAATCACTTTAGTTCGCAGTTATTTCGCTTCGAAGTATTCTCTTGTATCGCCAATTCAATACTGCCCCCGGTCGTGGTCTATACCGGCCTTATATAGAGCCTCAGCTAGTTTCCAGAGCCTTCTACTGTAGCGACATCTAGAATGTTCGAGTACATATCGGTCCCGAAATTTCTGGAAGGATCTTGACTCTCCTAGTTCTGCTACTCGACAGTGTAACTAGTGTTGCCATGTACAAGACATTAATAGTGGCGCGCAACAATATAAATAAAATTAGAGTGGGAGCTCAGCGGGTTACGACATTTGCATGGCATTAAGTTGTGAATTACGATTTTAAAAAAAATTATCTGTCTATTTATCTGTCGGGGACTGTGGTGGCAAGTGGCTGCTGTGGACTCGTAGTCATCTACACCTTTCTTCGATTAAGAATCAAAATGCAGAAGCGTTGTCACCCGTGAGGACTAAGATGGAGTGCGCCGACTCCAGTAAAAGGGGTATCTGGTTCTCTACACTCACCATACGACACACAGCAGCATTAAGTTGCTATTTTGCTCTGGTATTCTGTCTGAGCGTGGCCCTACCATGGTCGAGCCGACCCATTCGTGCTACAACTATAATATAGCTGCAGCATGACTCTACCACGGTTAGAGCGAGCGAACGAGCTTCTTTTTCGTATGGCTTAACCACTTGTGGTGAAACTTCACAACCAGAAATAGGGAGCGATTTCGGGAGGGGTATAGGTTACATTTTAACCGAAAAGCTTGAAGTTTATTATTAAAATCGAAAAATCGATAAAATAAAAGCCGTCATTATTGATGGTTTTTTTTCCTTTCTTTTTCTTTTTTTATAAATGCGTTACCCCCACACTATGATTTTGTCCTATAATGTGGAGGCAGTTTATAAACAAATTGCACAAGGCAAAACATCCAGGCCCGGGATTCAGACCCACAGCCCCCAACACATTGCGGGGGGGATTTGCTTTAATCGTCACGCTTGGCAGATGTGAGTATCTTTGACTCTGCTGCCCGTCTCCGGCCTAAATTTTGTAATGTGTTTATCTATACAAATAAAAAAAATTGAAGTGTCTGTTTGTAATGTCAAAATTACAGCTTTTTACTACATAACAGTGGACCCCCGGTAATCCGACAAACATTTTGCAGGGCAGTGTCGGACTATAATTTATATTATACTAACGTCATTAATGCTATAGAACTTACAAAAAAATATGCAATAACTTTACATTAGGAAGTAATTGTGTACAAACAAATGTACATACTAAAATAATCAAAAATTATGAGTCAAGTTATTACTTGTTCAATCATGCATTTGCGAAAATTATCAAAAAATATCTAATAATAAATAATAGACCATGTCGGATTACAGGGGGTGCTGGATTAGACAGGGGCCGGATTACCGGGGGTCCACTGTATATGCATATGAAAGTATATACGGTACTAATAACAAAAATACAATTTTTAAAGTTTTTGTCTGTCTGTCTGTTTATTCCGGCTGATCTCCGAAACAGCTGGATCGATTTTGACGGAATTTTCAATGGCAGATAGCTGATGTCACAAGGAGTAAGTTAGGCTAGTTTTATTTAGAAAAAGACTTTTTAAAACCCCAAATAACACGCGGGCGAAGTCGCGGGAAACAGCTAGTTAGCCTATATATGTATGTTTGTTCCTTTGTGGCGTTCTAGAGACCAAACGCGTGAGCCGATTTTGATGGTTCTTACGGCAATCGATTTGCCTTAGTCTTGAGAGTGTCACTGAAGACATGACAGTAATCAAAATTCAATATGGCGACAACCAGACGCCATGTTGTGAGAAAGAAAAAGGGAAGGTCGACGAACTATGCCAAGTCGGGTATCATTAGGTTTTTGAAAATCATCTATAACGATTTAAAATTGGTTAACAGCCAGTCTCACTTAATTTTTGAACACTTATAATCCTATCTTATTAACGTGAAAACTGTTTTACTCTGTCGGTTTTTTTTTAAATTAATGTATAATCTATGCTTGTTTGGTTGTGTTTAACCTATCTTTGTTTATGCTTGTTCCAATACAGATTACTGTTAACATTTTTGGCTGTTGGAAGTTTCTTGCCTCTTAATACGTCCTCGGGATAGTGGATCCCATCTCACACCTACACCACACGGCATAGCTCACTAATTACTAACAATTAAATCTAAACACAAACTGAATGTATCTATTCATTGCTCGGAAACTTTCCAAAAAGATAAGCTCTCGCCTCATTTAGAATGATGTACTTCGTCCCTTTCATACATCATCTGTCCCAGTCCCACATAACAGTCCACAAAGCATATTGCGGTAAAGGCAAATATTTTTATCATTACGTGATATTTGTTCTGACATTTCTTTAAATAAGTATTTAGTTTGAACAATACTACGTTTTTTCTGTCTGGCTAAAAAGAATTCTAAAATTTTGACTTTAAAGAATATAGAATAATTTAAATGTATTATTTACATATAATAATGTCCACCAGACCGAATTCGGGTCATGGTGATCAGTGTCAACGGAAACTAGTCATATGCGCAGGACAGGATTATAGTGCTCGAGTGTATGTGCAAGCATAGCTCTCACTCTCATAATCCGATGGGACGGCAAGCCGACACGAGCGGAGAGAGATCAGGCGCAGGAGCAACGGCTTTACGTGCTTTCCGAGGGATGGGGGTGAAGCACCAAATTCCGACACCCGCGTTGCTACTGAAAATTTCTCGACAGAAAAACGTAATAACTGGATTTTATGGCCGACCTGTGATTCGAACCCGGGACCACATGTTCAGTAGTCGCGTGTACGTGCGCTTTTTTTCTCGTGGGGAAATCCTCGTGGATATCCTTGGCTGCGGGAGCAACCGGAAGGTTATGCCGGACTCTTTTCTTTTTTTTTCTACGTGGTAGAGCCATTGCTGCAGCTATATTATGGTTGTAGCACGAATGGGTCGGCTCGACCGGGGAAGGACCACGCTCTCACAGAAAACCAGCGTAAAATAGCAGCTTAACGCTGCTGTGTTTCGTATGGTGAGTGTAGAGAACCGGAGACCTTTTTTACTGGCAAAGAGGCATTCCATTTTAGTCCTCACGGATGACAACGCATCTGCATCTTGAGTCTTTCTTGAGGATAGATGTAGATGTCTATGGGTCACAGTAACCACTTACCATCAGGTGGACTGTGTGCTCGTTTGTCACCCGATCCTATAAAAAAAAACCGTGACAAACGACTTGATGGGGTCGTCTCCAAATGAGATCTGTCCTCCTCCGATCCCGCTCAGCAGCCTCCTTCTGGACCATTACGGACTCACATAAGGTGACTACGGCCCTCGCCGACACGACTGCCGGCTGGGAGAGGTCCCGACCGACCGTCTCGGCTCATCAGGATTACGTGATATGTGCGCTAGACGAACTAGGTAGACTAAGTTACGAAGCAGAGAAGTGTATATTATAATTAGATGATATTGGTCTTGGAGCTGTTATCTATATAATATTGCAATCAACTGCATTGATTTTAATATATTTTTAGATAAAATCCGATCGGACAGACAGATAAACCTTTTTAAAATTCATTCATTAAATCAATACATACTAGTCCAACAAGAAACTAACCCGTATATTCTTGTATTTTACGTGTCGATAAATTTAATTTTATTTATTAACACCTGTATAGAAAAATTTCTACCGCTTTGTGAGCATAGTGCGCGCGCGGAGCCGTATGGATAAAGATTGCAGAAAGCTAAAAACTAACCTTAAAGGAGGAAACCCTATCCTTTTCGTTAGTTGTCAATGCACCAGCGATTCCTCTGGTATTTGCTGATGACCATGGGTTGCTAGTCAGGTAACATTACATACGTGTTGTAGCCATGCTGCATATTATGGTTGTAGCACGAATGGGTCGGCTCGACCAAGGTATGCCCACGCTCTCATAGAATAGCAGCTTAATTCTGCTGTGTTTCGTATGGTGAGTGTAGAGAACCGGAGACGCTATTTACTGGAAAAGCGGCATTCTATCTTAGTCCTCACGGCTGACAACGCATCTGCATTTAAGTTCGCAAACGAAGATAGATGTAGTGTAGATGTCTATGGGCCACAGCATCCACTTACCATCAGGTAGACTGTGTGCTAGTTTTTCCATCTTTTTTCTTTAGAAAAATTAAGTGAGCCGCATGCTCCTTTTCCACGTTACCTAAAAAAAGCATTAAAAACGCTGGAATAGAACGCCGAAATGCATATAAAAATAATAAATATAACCGTAAAGTGATCTGGGTAAATATTAACGCTATAGATATCTCCGTTGCACAAACATTTAACCGCAAGCATTAAACGCCGCGATAGTGGTGGCGATAGCGATGTCAGAGGGTCGGCCCTTATCGCTCCCACCGAAATGTACGACCGGCGCGCGGTCGTTTTTGAGTTCTCCTTTGCGATAGACATTTTGGAACTGACGTTGGCGCAAGGTGCAAGCGACGGCGTTACTGTTCACCGAGGCGTCGAACATTTTGTAAAGTGAGCTAACGTTCCGGTAGCTGGACGAATGATTAAATTTTATTTATCCAGCTATATAGCTTATAATCACTAGCGATTTTTTCGGACCAATTCGACTTAGGGACATTTAGAGCATAATCTTGTTTTAAAGGCCCGCAACGCATCTGCGATTCCCCTGGTGTTGTAGTTGTTCATGGGCGACGGTCGACACTTACCAAAAGATGAGTCGTATGATCGTTTGCCCCCTCTTATGTAAAATAAAATTGTATTAGGGTTCAGCTAGCTACAACTAAATGCAGCCATTTTCGGTTGGTTAAACTTACCTATATTCGGTTTATGCATGGTTTAAATCAAAGTAAGTGTGGACGGTTTACCGTGCCGTGGCGGTGTAAGAATACCCACTACCACAGATTATCCCGTGGGTGTCGTAAGAGACGACAGAGGGAAACTGAACAGGAGATGGGCAGCAGCGTCTTCTTAATAATGGCTAAAAATAATAAAAAAACTGCTGTTGCCAATCCGCTTGCTCATAGGGGGAATATTACCAACTAATATATATATATATATATATATATATATATATATATATATATATATACATATATATATATATATGTAAACATCCTCTCTGTGAGACAATCTAAGGGGGACGCCTAATTCTTGCAGTGGACTAAATAGTCTATAGCGATAACGCAGTCGGTTACTTTCGGCTCAAACTACGTGTGGGTCTAGTAAGGTCCGAATCGTATAATAATTGTGAATTCCTAAACCTTGTAAGAATTATAATTCAATTCAGTATCTGCAATTCTCCTAGTATATAAGATGTTCATGGGCGACAGTGATCACTTACAATCAGGTGAGCCGTATACTCGTTTGCCTCCTCTTCCATAAAAAAAGTAATATCATCGATAGTAGGTTAAGGTGCGGCTTTGCAGTGACTCTTGACCCACCTCAGAACCGCGAGGGTGCGTGAAAATACTGAATTGTTTTGGTCCTTAAGTGGACCTAGCAACATCTGTGGCACGGCAGTACCCCCGCCAAGTCGAGCAATAAAGCGGCACGGCCGTACCATCCTTTTCTCGAAGCAGTTCATGCCATTTTAGAAACCCTATAACTTTGTTGTGGATAAGAATAGAAGCCTAAATTTTCAGTAACCAAGTAGGCATTGTATAAACTCGGTATATTTCAAATTTCATTATATTTGAACTAGTAGTTTAAGAATTATAACTAGTCAAAGTTTCTTAATTTTGTCACTCACTGACTGACCGAACATCAAAACTCTAAGGCACTTTAGCAGACATAGAAGCTTCAAATTTGGAATAAAATTATTGTTTAGTATATAAATCAAGGAAAAATAAAATATTTTGAAATTTCGGTCCAGTTTTCGAGATACACCAACCGCATAAATAACTTTGTAATCCTATATAAATATATAGGATTACAAAATTACATTTGCAGCGAATGAATCAGTGTACCTATATATGTATAATATAATGGAATAATAGGTGTAGATAGGTACGTAGATATAACTTTAAGTTACTTATGTGGTCACTATAAGATGTTGTTAGGTTAGCTAATTACGTAATAACTTAAGACAGAAGGACCCTTAAGTAGGAACTGAATAAATTAACCGACTTGGTATTACATGGATCTCACAACCTTTAACGGTAGAAGAACTGAGTTGCGAGACTTGGTTTTTTTACAAGCTATGTTTTTGATGGCATCTATATTTACTCCATCTTTCTTACGGTTCACTGGTAGAGAATGCGATAGGGCATTGAGTCCGCCCTTTATAACCCCGATAACGTGATATACAATAACTTAAATTTAAAATTTAAAAACCCCCTGAAACAAAAAGAGCTGATGATCTTCAAATGGCTGAACGGATTTTCTTGAAACATAGGAACACTCTCAATTAAGACACCTTTCAAACACCTTAATCAAAACCGGTTCATCCGTTCAGGGGCTATGATGCTACAGACAGACACACACGACAATCATATAAACTTATCTAATTTCGTCGGGGATTGATAAATGAAAAATATGTCATCTTAGACTTTTTTGACTTTGTATATTTCATCATATTGTATCCTTTTTTGCCTAGGTTACACGTGATAGAGGCATGCTCTAGCTATGTTAGTAGTATAGTTGTAGCACGAATGGGTCGGCTCGACCGGGGAAAGACCACGCTCTCACACAATACCAGCGTGAAATAGCAGTTTAACACTGTCGTGTTTCGTGTGGTGAGTGTAGAGAACCGGAGATCCTTTTTACTGGACAAGAGGCATTCCATCTTAGTCCTCATGGGTGACAACGCATCTTTATTGATGGTAGATGTAGATGTGTCGTTGGGTCACAGCAAACACTTACCATCAGGTGAACAGTTTGGGTGGGTACATTTTTAACATGGCGAAATATCAAGTGGCAAGGACGGGTTATGTCGGACTCGCACCGACTAAAACCCCCATGGTGTTCCACATTCGCCGTATATTGACAGGGCCATGGGAACTCTTTCGCACACATTCGTAGGCCGAAATCCGTAGTCCGAAAAGGGGGAGGACTTCTCCTCCCCCTTTTCCTTCCCAGGCAAAGCGCACCAGGAACACAAGTTAACCTACAATCCTAATAATCATATTTGCAGAATAATCGAAACATCAGGATTTCAAATTAAGGGAACTCATACGTAATCAAAAAATAATTTTTTTTAAACGTTACCCACACTAGGATTTTCTCCTGTATCGTGGGAGCAGTTAACATACATTAATTTACCAAGGACAAACCTCCAGACACGGAACAATTACTTGTAGGCCATACAAATACTTGTTCCGTGCGGGATTCGAACCCGCGGCTCTTAGCGCTGCTGCAACTCATTGCTAAGTCACTGCGCCACGGAGCCATTCAATTTTATTAAATTTATTTTTAGCCGTTTTATTAAATTTTTATTAAAAAAAGCTTATAACTTAGACCATGCCCATTCTAGACTATTTTTGAACTTGTGTGTAAAAAAAAAAACAGTTGATAAGTCCTTATCAGAGGCGAGCGGACAGAGGCGCTTTGGGGAAAAATATTGTGTTTTATGTTGTAACGTCGGTCGAGTAGTTGAATTTTAATGTTAAAATTGAAATTAAACACACACTAGTGATCCGCCCCGGCTTCGCACGGGTGATTACTAGATCTTGACAACAACGCCATCTAGCGGGTCCAACTACAACTAAGATTCATCCAGGTGACATCATGAGTATCCTTTAACGTTTTTATTAAAATCGGGCAAGCCGTTTAGGAGAAGTATTATGAACACACGCACACAGGAATTTTATATATTATATTACGAGTACTAACTGGTACCCGGCGCATTGCCGCCGAAAGATAAATAATTGTGGAAATATCGCTTTAAATTTGGAACAGTTATATTGTTTAATTTTTTTTTTATAGGATAAGGGTGACAAATATACACACTCCACCTGGTGGTAAGTGGTTGCTGTGACCCATAGACATATACATTTATCCTCAATAAAGAATCAAAACGCAGATGCGTCGTCACCCGTGAGGACTAAGATGGAATGCCTCGTGTCCAGTAAAAAGGGTCTCCGGTTCTCTACACTCACCATACGAAACACAGCAGTGTTAAGCTGCTATTTTACGCTGGTATTCTGTGAGAGCGTGGTCCTTCCCCGGTCGAGCCGACCCATTTGTGTTACAACTATACCAGAAATGTAGCTGCAGCATGGCTCTACCACGTATAATGACAAATGATAATACATTCATTGAAGTTGAACGATATACAACTTTCAAGTAAATTGGACAATATGATACGCGCGCCACCTACTGTAAGTTAATTGTACTATGCCTATAAGCTTCGCGCAAGTGCAAGCAATAAGTTGCCAACGCTTTACCGCAATCTGATGAACGGTGTGGCAGCGTATAAAATAAACAAACAAACAAATATTAATTGTTATATGTATTAGATAGAGATATGTGAACCTTGTATTGTCGGTGTAAGATTATCCACTACCCCATATCGTCCCGTTGGTGTCGCAATAGGCGAAAGAGGGAAACTGAAACAGTAGATGGGGGCAGCAGCATCTTCTTGATAAAAACACAAAATTATAAAAAACACTGCAGTTGAAAACTCGCTTGCCAAGCGTGGCAACTATGGCAATTGCCATAATTAAGGTAGCAGTCGCTTTACATTTGAATAGAATGGTCACCGGTGCCGTAGTAGGACATTGCTCATTTAATAACAATTCGTGTTATGGATAGTCCTCTGTGTAGAGTTTGCATGGAGTATGAGGCACACACACCACTTGACTTTCTAGCTGTAGCAAGCTACCGCTAGATAATTAACTAAAAGCTAAAAATTGTTGGTATGATAATAATAATACAATAACTTTATTTCAGGCATTAAGGACTTAAAAATTAAGAACATTGGCCCATAGCAATATATACCTTAACAACACTCATTAGGGAACTCTTTTCTTTGGCGCGTCCCTGTATCGGCGAAACACTACCCCAGAGGGCCAAAAATCGGGAGCGAGGAATGTCTCTTTATGTTTTGCAGGTAGCTGGAGTACGTGGGATTTGAAGTTCGTTGACCTATTAGACTCCAGACGCTGCAAATGTAAAGAGATGGGATCCTCAATGCGGTATCGGCTTCGTTCTTCCACGAAACGCAGGACGTCTTCTCCCGACGTACTTTTGTCCAAACGGGAGATGTAGAGCTGTATGGTTGGCTCCACAGCACGCAGAGTTGTAGTCGCGTTTATTTTGGCCGTCCCACGCTGGTTACAGACGGGTCGCGACCGACGTCTCTTCTCAACAAGAGTAAACCCGTCCTTATCAATCTTGTCTTGGGTCACCACTGGAACTGATTTTATTTCCACGTTCTTCCGCTTTCGACCACAAGAGGGTGCCGGTTGTAAAGATTTTCGGGCAACATCCGCAAACGTCTTCCCCTGTTTTGAGGTTGGCTTCGGCGGAGGAGTACCAATGGGTTCAGTCAATGGTTGAGGTGGTGATGCAATGACGACCGAGGTCGCCCTAGTTTCACGGTCATCAATCCGCTGACAGGCGGTATCGCGTGACGGAGTCGCAATCATCGGTGAAATATGACTACTATTACGGTTACCGCGTGTCGTATTTACATCCTGCGACGACGGCGGTGAATTTGCAGATGTTGTAATTATGTTGCGCAACATATTAACTTCGTTTCTCAGCTCTGTTGCGGCTCGTTACGATTCCTCAAATTTGGAACGGATGTCGGTAGCATCGGCTCTCATCGTGGTGATGTCTTTCAACAATCTGGTGACGTCTACGTCATCGAACGTCATGGGAGGCGGCTTGTTGCGATCGCGCGCGACGATTGTTGGGATGTCATCAGGGTCGGTCTCATTGAACAGCCTGAAAATGTCTTGCAGGTCTTTCTTACCGCGTCCATCCCTGTGACGTGTGATAAGACGGATTTGGGTCACGGCTGAATCTGCTAACACCTTCTTCGCTTGGATGATCTCCTCCTCGGTGAAGCTTGTCATCAGTATCTGCTCCAGAGACACCTGGTCCATGACGTGCAATTTTTGTTGAACAAAGGCCAGGAACTCGTAGATTAGGACAGTTTCGGAGCGTTTAGGTGGACACGCCATTTTGAATTATTTTTGCTCAGTAGGCATACTAATAATCCTCCAGACCGAATTTCAGTCACGGTGGCCATTCTCGACGCAGACTAGCCATCGGCGCAGGACAGGATTATAGTGCCCAAGTGTATGCGCAAGCACAGGTGCACTATCTATTCCCTCACTCTCATACTCCGATGGGACGGTTATCCGACACGAGCGGAGAGAGATCAGGCGCAGAAGCAAAAGGCTTTACGTGCTTTCCAAGGCACGGGGGTGAAGTACTCCGGGCTGCTGCCGAGGATTTCTCGCCAGAAAAACCATAAAGAATCAAAATGCACATGCGTTGTTAACCGTGAGGACTAAGATGGAATGCCTCTTTTCCAGTAAACTCTCAGTAAACTCTAAGTACACCACTCGCGACCATCCACATAAAAAACATTGCTTAGTTGAACCTGTTTCCACCAGTGCTGAACTATATAATCCAATGAATATGATTGGTGGATATCAAATGCATCCGTAGCAACGTACCATAACACGTATCTAGTGGAAAATCACCATTGCTTAGTTGAACCTGTTTCCACCAGTGCTGAACTATATAATCCAATGAATATGATTGGTGGATATCAAATGCATCCGTAGCAACGTACCATAACACGTATCTAGTGGAAAATCACCCTTAAACACATACACAATTGGACAAATATAATTACCAACATTATTATTTTTATTCAGCTGTTAGCAGGAAGATGCTGCTGCCCATTTCCTGTTTTAGTTCCCCTCTGTCGACTCAAGCGACACCCGCAGGACGCTACGGGGACGATATATACCGCCACTACACTACGCGGCGCTATAGATTATGGCAGTCTTACTATACTGATGACTTTTTATTTTATTTGCTTCACAACGTGTCAACACAGCTGAGCCGCGAGACTGTTTCGTCGGCGCCTTGATTTTTTTGTTCTTTTGATTAAAAATCGTTACCACCGCACTAGGATTTTCTCCTGTTTCGTGAAGTCAGTTTACATACACAAATTGCACAGGAACAAGCAACCAAACCCGGAACAATTATTTATAGGCAATACAAATACTTGTTCCGTGCTGGATTCGAGCCCGCGGCCCTTAGCGTTACAACTCGTTGCTAAGCCACGGAGCCGTTCTAAATCCTAACGGACAGGCGTGCGAACGGACAACAAAGTGATACAATGAGGTTTTCGTTTCTAACACGTTTTTATTAGCTTCGCGTGTATCTATCTATTTATGAAAGGGAATCTTTTAATGTAATTTTCACCAACTTATAGACGGCCGATTGACTTGAACCAGAACCAGTACAACCAGACCAAACAGTAGAACCAGAGTGACCAACATAGCCCAAGCTGAAGTTTTTTTTATTTTTTTTTTGCTGGTAGGCCGCCAATATTTATCATCAGCTCGTCCAAGCAGCGTCACCAGTCAGCAATCATTTAGCGTAGCCGGTCTTACATGTGAAGAAGACTCGAACAGATATCGAACCCAACGCTACTTCATTTTTAAGATTAATTTTTAAAAGCATATTATATATCTATACAAATAAATAAAATTGAAGTGTCTGTTTGTAATGTCGAAATAACAGCTTTTTACTGTATGCATATGAAAGTATATATGATATTATAACAAAAACACGATTTTTAAATATTTTGTCTGGCTGTCTTTCTGTCTGTCTGTCTGTCTGTTTGTTCCGGATAATCTCTGAAACGGCTGGACCGATTTTGACCGGACTTTCACTGGCAGATAGCTGATATCATAAAGAGTAACTTAGGCTACTTTTATTTTAGAAAAAAGTATTAGGGTTCCGCGTAAAAAAATTAAAACCCCAAATAACACGCGAGCGAAGTCGCGAGGAACAGCTAGTTGTAATAAGTATTTACACTTTCGCTTCTGCATCCGTTTCCGTTTCTGTTTCTGCTAACATTTTATTTCCGTTTCTGCTTCCGTTGTGACACGTCCATTGAATCACCAATCTAACATTGTTAAGATTTATAACAAGACTAACAACACGCCCCGGCTTCGCTTGGATAGGATTTATTAAAGCTTTATTAAATAAATTGAAGGTAATTAACAAAGACCATTTGTTTTATCAATTTTTCGATTTCTAAAAATCTCCAAGAGTTTCGGATAAGATATAGATTAGAGAGAGAGAGAAAGATATGGCATTGCTCTCACTGTTTGTTAAGTTTCATTACAATCGGTTTAGGACTCTGGTGAAATTGCGGGTGTCAGTGCAAATTTATAATGGATTATGTATCTGTATTCCTAGGGTTGCAGTTAGTGGCGATAAAGGTGTTGCTATTGGAAATATAGTTTTTGATACGTTTTCGATACTTGATATTTTATAACGATATATCGAAGAGATATCGCCCAAAGATGTCGATATATAGATATTAAATAGAATATTAGCCCGGACAGACAGACAAAATTTAAAAAAAATTAAAAATTTCTGCCTTAATGGCAGCGCAATAAAAGGCAGATATTTTGATATTACATACAGACATTTCAGTTTTATTTGTACGTATAGATTTAAAGTTTATAATTTTAATGCTTTTAAATTGAATTTTGCGCATCTCGCTCGTGATAGCGAAGAAGGCGTCGTTACTTGCTCGTGTTGCTCCCGCTCTATCGTATCTGTCATTGATAAATGATAACACATAATAAATCATTTTAAATGATGGTTTTTATAAACTAAAAATTCTATTTTATGAAGTTAATTTATTTTTACATAGAGCTACTTTCATGTAAGTGTAGAAAAATGCGAATAATCTATTACTTAATGTTAACGACAGTAGTCTAATGGTATGGTGCCGACCGCGAATTCAATAGGTCTTGGGTTCGGATCCGCGATTTGACTACTGTCGTGAACCAGTCTTAACACTAGCATTTTCAGCTTACTAGGAATAACTGTTACAGAAAATATTAGTAATGTTAATAGCATTGCTAATTTTTTTTCTAAAATAATAATAATAATAATAAATAACTGAAGCAACGAGGGCTTATCTTATCTTACGCTCACCAGTAGTTAGTGTGTCAATCGTGAATGATTCGTTCATGTGACCCGGGTCGCAATAATTTTTTTTTTATAAGATAAAAGTGACAAACGAGCACACAGTCCACCTGATGGTAAGTGGTTGCTGCGGCCCATAGACATCTACATCTATCCTCTGTTACAAATCAAAATGCAGATGCGTTGTCAGTCGTGAGGACTAAGATGGAATGCCTCATTTCCAGTAAAAAGGGCCTCCGGCCACCTGCACTCACCAAGCGAAACGCAGAGGTAAACCTCTACTTCACGCTGGTTTTCTGTGAGGTCGTGGTACTACCCCGGTTCGAGCCGGCCCATCCGTGCGACAGCAAAAACTGCCGCGTGGCTCTACCACTGTTAAAAAATTATTGATGATTGCAATTACATTTTTTTAACGTTCCGGATCAAATGATTGATAGAACCTACGACGAAAGTAGGGTTGTTGGGGATGCAGAATTCTCGACATCCGCGGATGCGGATTTTTAGAGAATCACATCCGCCAATGCGGATGCGGATTTCAAGTTTTTCTTTAAGAAAAGCTATTTTTAGGGGAACAATTAAATAGGAGATAAAATAAAATTTTGAGTAAAAAATATTAATCAAAATACTTTTACTTAATTAAGTTATGTTTAATAATAAAAAAAAAAATTGTGACAACACCAATTAAATTTTAATGTAAAACAATTATCCACCACTGTGTGATTTGAAGATGTTTTCTTCCTCGCACGACTTCCTTGTGGAATAGTTTACCATCAGCGATTTTTCCGGACCGATACGACTTAGGGACCTTCAAGGAAAGAGCCTACTCCTTTTTAAAAGGCCGGCAACGCATCTGCGATTCCCCTGGTTCCCCTGGTGTTGCGGTTGTTCATGGGCGGCGGTAGTCAATTACCATCAGGTGAGCCGCATGCTCGTTTGCCCCCTCTCCTATACAAAAAAAAACCTCTTCTGACGTAGTGTAGACGGCCTTGGCGGCTATAAGGAAGCGAGATGGAATAACATCCATCTCCCTCGCACTTTTTGTTATCTTGCCATGAAAGAAATTTCATTTTAAATGGCGCTTCATTTTAATAGACGTTAGTAATACATTTATTTGTATTTGTTAATCAATAATATAATACGTCTATCAATAATAATATAGTAATACGAAAGAAACTTCTTTCCAACCGAGTGTTCCACGATATTCACGCAGGTTTTTGTTTGTTTCAGGTATTGGTGGTCTCGGAGTACATTCCAGAGTCGCGTCACGACCGACTGAAATTATTTTCCATTAAGAAGCTAATAGAATAGAGTAGACCAAAATATTGTGCGCAACGTTCGTACAATCGGCGCCGCACCACACACGATTCTATGATACCAAAGTTTTAAAATTTACAAGAATATTTAAAAGATGGTGCCCCAACAGTACTGCCTCAGGTGGAAGCACCACCACGCCAATGTTCAGAATATGTTCGCGCAGCTGTTGGAAAAAGGTTAGTAGTTGTATCTATTTGTTTGTTATTCATTTTGTACTTGTTTTATCTATATACATATATCTTGACTGACTCGCTCGGGTTCGATTGCCGGGTTGGGAAAAATATATCTGTTATATAGTTTTTCCTTTAAGAAATTCTCACTAGCAGCCCGGAGTCAGGAAGTTGGCGGTGTGTCACTCCCGTGCTTCGGAGAGCACGTAAAGCCGTTGCTCCTGCGCCTGATCTCTCTCCGCTCGTGTCGGCTTGCCGTCCCATCGGACTATGAGAGTGAGAGCTGTGCTTGCACATACACTCGTGCACTATAGTCCTGTCCTGTGCCGAATTCTAGTCTCCGTTGAGACTGGTTGGTCTCACTCTCATAGTCCGATCGGACGGCAGGTCGACACGACCAGAGAGAGATCACGCACAGGACCACGCCTTTACGTGATTTCCGAGGCACGGGGTGAGATAACTTCCTGAGTCCGGGCAGCTACTGAAAACTTCTTGATGGAAAAGCTCAATAACTGATTTTTTTTTGGGTCTGTTATGGAATTATGTTTTATAGTCGGGTTGTGTTTAGCCGACTGCAAAAAAGGAGGAAGGTAATAATTGAACTGTATGTTTTTTTTTTGTATATGTACGCCACGCGATATACTCGTCTATACCTATTATGGTGATACTTTTTATTAAATAAGAGGCACTTCAAGAGTAGTCCTAAGATGAAATTATTATAATATCTACTATTCACACGACATTGATTCCTTCAATAAATTCCTTAGCCTTCTCCAAAGAGTATAACAAAAAAAAGACACGTGTACAGTTCACACGCGGTAAAAGTGAAACCTTCGAATGTAATTTATTTCTTAATATATATTTTAACATATCGGCAGCATAAAATTTGAGATAAAAGTTTGATTTAAATGATAAAAGCTAAATGTTAGTGTAATACTTAATAGATTAAAATAATATTTTAGCGCCATTCACTTCATTCTATAGAGAAAGTCATTTTATCCAACAAAAATTGATTAATTAATGGTGATAGGTAAAATAGACGCTAGATGGCCTAAACACGACTAATTTGATATCAATCAGTAATACTATTTTAATCTGAAAGTTATATATCATTCAGTATCAATGATTGTATTGTCATTCTTAATTAAACAATATGACTCTTCCTTTAAAGCGATATTTTCGTAATGATTTCTTCCGCGGCAGCCACGCGCCGGGTACCAGATATTAGAAAAAAAAAACGTGTGAAAAAATAACTACCATAAATATAGTAATCAGTTCCCACGTAAACTTGAGAGACAGTTACCTAAGGAAGTTGTCGCTTTGAGGTGTCAGTGTGCGCACGCATCGTAACAACTTCATGGTGTCGTTTTTAGCTGTCAGTGTGCGTGCACATCAAGTTGAGTTTGCGGTGTGCGTGAGTAAAAAAATTTACTCTCATAATTTTTCCAAACGCCCCAAAAGAAGTATAACTTCAATAATAAAAAAGCCACCGCCTCAGCTCGCCCGCCTTGACAACACATGCGAGCTGGCCTGCAACGGTTGGTTTTAAAAAAACACTTCGACGTCGACGTTTTTCGTTGTGCCGAACGGGCGTAACTCTCCGGAGTAAATGTTGTCGAAGATACTCCGCGAGTCGCTCATGTCCTACACCTATAGGTTTCCCTAGGATACTTTCACTGCCGCCTTTGTGTATGCTGTTGGAGAACTGTGGACTGAGGTTCAGAATTAAAAATGCACGATTTATAAATTAAAACAGCAAGGGAGTGGCCAGCGGTTCGACTGATTAATTAGTTGCGAAATTTTATAACTATTTATTTATTGACCACGGCTGTTGAACACGGTTGTTCAACTACGGTTGTTCACTATCGGTTGGTCACTATATATTTCAAAAGATTCAATTAAAATGTACGTTAGTATCAAAATATATATTGCTAGTAGCTGGTTTTCTAACACTACTGACTAGCAGCTATTAATCAACTAAAACTAGTTGAATTTAACACTTGTGTAACTGCGAATATCAGTTACCACCTTTTCCGTCTAGCTAACACTTTTCACTATATGTGACGGCGAATTTTCCGTTACCACTTTTTTCGGCTAGCTAACACTTTTCACTATATGCAACTGCGAATTTTCAGTTACCACTTTTTTCGGCTAGCTAACACTTTTCACTATATGCAACTGCGAATTTTCAGTTACCTTTTTTTCCGTCTAGCTAACACTTTTCACTATATGCAACTGCGAATTTTCAGTTACCACTTTTTCCGTCTAGCTAACACTTTTCACTATATGAAACTGCGAATTTTCAGTTACCACTTTTTTCGGCTAGCTAACACTTTTCACTATATGCAACTGCGAATTTTCAGTTACCACTTTTTTCGGCTAGCTAACACTTTTCACTATATGCAACTGCGAATTTTCAGTTGCCACTTTTTTCGGCTAGCTAACACTTTTCACTATATGCAACTGAGAATTTTCGTTTGCCACTTTTTTCGGCTAGCTAACACTTTTCACTATATGCAACTGCGAATTTTCAGTTACCACTTTTTTCGGCTAGCTAACACTTTTCACTATATGCAACTGCGAATTTTCAGTTGCCACTTTTTTCGGCTAGCTAACACTTTTCACTATATGCAACTGCGAATTTTCAGTTACCACTTTTTTCGGCTAGCTAACACTTTTCACTATATGCAACTGCGAATTTTCAGTTGCCACTTTTTTCGGCTAGCTAACACTTTTCACTATATGCAACTGAGAATTTTCAGTTGCCACTTTTTTCGGCTAGCTAACACTTTTCACTATATGCAACTGCGAATTTTCAGTTACCACTTTTTTCGGCTAGCTAACACTTTTCACTATATGCAACTGCGAATTTTCAGTTACCACTTTTTTCGGCTAGCTAACACTTTTCACTATATGCAACTGCGAATTTTCAGTTGCCACTTTTTTCGGCTAGCTAACACTTTTCACTATATGCAACTGAGAATTTTCATTTGCCACTTTTTTCGACTATGTGTATCTGCGATTTTCAGTTACGACCTTTTTCGGCTAGCTAAACTATTTCTATTTCACTATAACTGTTCACCGTGTTCTGCTACTAGTCACTTCAGCTACTGCCGGATACTATTGCTTGTTACTGGTAGTTCTTCCTACTACCACGTTACTGTGATTTGCCCCCATAAGGTAGACTTCGGCTATACTGTATAGAGAGCCGCTTGCCATTTTCCGGTTTTGCCTCTTTATTTTTAAACATTTTCATTATGTAATTAGCACAAATCGCAATATTTTCTATACAATGCTAATTTTTACATTAACACGCTATACACTATTAAATAGGCATTTTGGTCCTTTATCAGTATGTGATAAAGGTTACTCAAAATATTTACATTTAAAAAAGTTATTAAACAAAATGTACCAAATTTTCATAACAAATGTGTACATTAAATCTTTAATTTTTCTATATTTATCAAATGCGTCTATTTACACAAATTATTTTTTTACTATCGTAATCTATATACCATATGCTAACTAAATATCATATTTACAAATCTTTTAGAACACAAAAATATTCTTATTATTTTCATACAAACTATTGCGCAGTTAATTAAACTTCCAGAAAGTTCCACGATATGATGCGCTGTGATTGGTCGAATTTTTATTAAATGCTTAAAGTTGTTTATATTAACTATTATTAAAACGACATTCTATACAAATATATTAAGAGTTGTAAACACACTGTAAAACCATATTAATACACAATTTGTTCGATTTTGTTGCTAATTTCACTTTTTCACACACATTTCACAAACAAATTAATATTCTTTCATCACTTTTTGCTTAAAGTTAGTCTTTAAACCGTCGCGAACAGTCGTGAAATGATTTCGATGCAATATATTATACTAAAAATAAATAAATATATTCCATCAGCGAATATATTGCTAGTGATATTGATTTTTTGTGTAAATTTTTCTATTTACTGTAAATCTTAATTCAATTAATACTGAATGGAGATTTAATTTATTATCGTAAATCTGTGCCATTAAACGTTATTTTTATCTATGCAAATATGTATATGTTATGTTGATTTCATAGATTTAACATTAACATATTATTTAAAAATTTTGAATACTGGCTAGATGAACTTTACCAATTTAAAAAATATAACGTTTGGCTTGCCGAAAATAAAAAAGACATTGATTTTAATTAATTTTCAAATATGGAGTGATCGAAGAAAAAAGATAGTGGTAGCGGTTATCGTGTTGCTCCGCTGTAGTTACGCGCCAAAAGAGATTATTAATATTCTACAAAAATTTAAAATGACCCTACGATTTGTTTATTGCACTATCAAACGATTCACTGAGGATTCAAGCTTCGAATATCGTAAGAGCACCGGCCGATCTCGTACAGTTAGGACACCCGCGATCATCAAAACAGTGTAGGCGCAAATCCAACGAAATCCTGTTCGTAAACAAAAAATCTTAGCTCTTCAGATGGGTCTAAGCAGAACCACGGTCAGAAGAGTGATCAATGAAGACCTAGGACTACGAGCTTATCGTAAGAAAACCGGACATTTCTTAAACGAGCGTTTGAAAAAAATTAGGCCGGATAGATCCCGCGCTTTGTTACGGCGGTACGCGGGAAAAAATGCCGCGAATATTTTGTTTTCGGATGAAAATTTTTTTAACATCGAAGAAAGTTATAATAAACAAAATGATAATGTGTATGCTCACAGTAGTGAAGAAGCCAGCACGCGTATTCCGACGGCTCAACGAGGACATTATCCTTCGTCACTCATGGTTTAGCTTGGAGTCTTATATTCAGGCTTGACTGAGGTGTTTTTTCATGAAAAAGGTGTAAAAACCAGTGCCGAGTTTTACCAAATACCGTCCTAAGAAACACATTGGAACCTCTTTCTCAAACAATGTTCAAAAACAGACATTGGATATTCCAACAGCACTCTGCACCAGCTCATAGGGCACGAAGCACGCAAAACTGGTTGACCACCCGTGGAATTGACTTTATCGGACATGAAGACTGGCCCTCTTCTAGTCCAGATTTAAACCCACTGGATTACAAGATATGGCAATATTTGGAGGAGAAAATCTGCGTTAAACTTCATCAGAATTTGAAATATCTCCGAGCCCATTTGGCTAAAGCAGCGGCAGAAATAGATAATGTGGCGCGTGCTGCGATTGATGATTGGCCGCGTCGATTATGGGCATGTATTCAAAATATGGGAGGGCATTTTGAATAATGTAAATAAAATTGTATTTTAAATTAAATTACCTTTCATTTCATATATAATTTCTATGTAATCATCAAAAAGTGTATCATTAATTTTATAAAATGTTTTTGACAGAACTTATGACCCGACTAAGTATATTTTTTTTAAAGTTCCACGAGGCCGTATCATAATGATTTCTTACATTTCTGCGAACGCTACACGTTGAATAAAACTATGTTTATGGATTTTATCGCGTTTAAATTTAGAAAAAGAAACTAAAGGTATGACTTTTAATAATCTATACATCTATAGAAATAAATAAAAGAAATAATAAAGTAGGTACTTAAAACAAAAAAAAAACAATTTTAAAATTTTTGTTCACTGTCCTGTCAGTTTGTTACGGCTAATCTCCGAAACGGCTGAACCGATTTGGATGAGTTTCACTGGCAGATAGCCGATGTTATAAGAAGTATATTAGTCTTACTTTTAATAAATTTTTTAAATATGGTTTTGCGCAAAAAAAAAATTAAAACCCATGAAATCCAATCGTAATAAATTATTACACGCGGGAAATTTAAGTCGTGGGGAACAGCAGTTAAAAATAAACTTTAAAAAAGTAAATACCGATTTAGAAGCAGAATATAATTAAATTAAAGAAGAATTAGACTTCTGGCTTCAGAAGCTATTATGTGGAATTTTTTTATTTATTTATTTTTGTAGTCGGTTTTTACTTTATTAGGTACTTAGGTACTTTATTTTTTCTTTAAGATTCCAAAAATAATTATTTTAAGCCAGTGCGTTATTATAATCCCACCTGTTAGAAGGTGGTGATGAAACCCTATGTTGTAAATTGCGCTGTCTTAGCGTAGTAAAGTTACAGCCTATATACGTCCCACTGCGTGCCCAGCAGGCCTCCTCTCACTTCTGAGAGGGTTTTAGGACAAGGAAGTGTCCGCCGCGCTGCCCCGATGCGTTTTAGCGGCGGACTTCACATGTCTTCGAAACATTTTTTTTTATTCCTCAGACATGCAGGTTTTCTCACAATGTTTTCCTTCACCACCGAGCACGTGGTAAATCAGCACTTGAAATTGCAATTAACAATTTCATCCGTGCTGGCGGGGATCGAACCCGGATTGCTCGCGTACTGTGAAATTTACAGCGAGCGCTTGGCTCTAGAGCTACCACGGTTTTAGAGTAACAGCAGCCTATTCGCTCTTGCTTTGAAGACACCCAGATTGCAATCGGGGAGAAAGGCAGACGTCGGTAAATTATTCAATTTTTTTATAGGATAAGGGTGACAAACGAGCACACAGTCCACCTGATGGTAAGTGGTTGCTGTGGCCCATAGACATCTACATCTATCTTCGATTTTGAGTCAAAATTAAGATGCGTTGTCACCCGTGAGGACTAACATGGAATGCCTCGTTTCCAGTAAAAAGGGTCTCCGGTTCTATACACTCACCACACGATACACAACAGCGTTAAGCTGTTATTTTGCGCTGGTATTCTGTGAGAGCTTGGTCCTTCCCCGGTCGAGCCGACGTATTCGTGCTACAACCATAATATAGCTGCAGCATGGCTGTACCATTCTTTCCTGTATGCGCATTACGAAAGACTCATCACACCGTTTGGTTTTATATTTAAAAATATCGACAAAAAGGGGTAGAGACTGAAGACCCGCCGACCGTGTATTTATCTGTAGTGGAATGGAGTGGGAGAAATTAATTCATGTACCTACTTCCTGCGTATACTCGTAAAAGATTTAAAAACCCCCCGAAACAAAAACAGCTGATCATCTTCAAACGGCTGAACAGATATTCTCGAAGCATAGCTAAGAACACTCTCGATTAAGGGCACCTTTCAAACGAAAACAAGTTTACCAAAATCGGTTCAAAGACACACAGATACACACTACAAACATATAACAACCCTATGTTTTCGTCGGATGTTAAAAACCGAGAGGCGTAGCCAGCCTTATTGAAACAGTTCTTGTGAATATTTTGTCAAATTACACCGTTACGAAACAAACTCCCTTCCACCCACGCGGTGCCAGATAAACTAAGACTGTATAAAATACCCCCCTTGACTATTAAATCTTCATACATCATTGCAGCCCTTCGCAAGTCTACTGCTAAACATAGGCCAGGGGTCTGGGTGATTCACTCCATTCGACGGACGCCGGTCGCACCAAATATATGTTTTCTTCTTCCGATTTATATTCGAATATATATAAAAAATAATATTTGCTTGTTCGTATTTTATGCGCCGCCTTACCGTTCATCAGATTGCGCTAAAACTTTGTCAACTTATTGCTTGCACTTGCGCGAAGGTTATAGGCGTAGTACAGTTGACTATTATTTATCAAGTTGTAGTTAACAGAAACGCGACTTGTGATAATGAGGTACCGCGTTCGGACCTTGGGTCGGGCCAAGATCATTTACTGTGTTTTTCTTACAAGGAATTCTCAGAACCCCCCTTGAAAAGTTGGGCGTGCGGGAGTTTGTCGTTGACCCTGCGCCTGATGTGTCTGGGTTTGCCCTTCCATCGCACTATGAGAGTGCGGGAATAGAGAGTGCACCTGCGCTTGCGCTTTCGGGTACTATAATAATCCTGACCTGCGCAGATGGCTTGTCTCCGTTGAGACTTGCTGCCGTGACCGAAATTCTGTCTGGACGACATTATTTCCCATAATATAATTGTTTTGTACCGACGCTAGTTCTTAGTTACACTAACCTCCGATGGATTGCGCTGTAGTCAAGTTTTGACAAATTCTTTTCTTATGAACCATAATGAGTCATATACGCCATATATTATGTAAGTTTAGTGGCAATAAACACTAAATTTGGACGCGTGGTGGCGATGTGGTCGAGTTATTAATAAATTTTAATTATATAATAATATTGTGAATTCATGTATTAAATTAATTATTTCATTTATAATATATATCAAAATTTATTATTTAATAAGAATATGATGACCTATGGAACTAAGACGTGGTTCTTCACTGCTGGCCGTATGAGGAAGCTCAAAGTAGCTCAGCGAGCTATGGAGAGGGCTATGCTCGGCGTTTCTCTGCGTGATAGACTTAAAAACGTGGATATCCGCAGTAGAACCAGAGTGACCGACATAGTCCAACGGATTAGTAAGCTGAAGTGGCAATGGGACGGCCATATAACTCGAAGAACCGACAACCAATGGGAAAGATAGGTTCTCGAGTGGCAGCCTCGTACCGGCAGGCGAAATGTAGGGCGTCCTTCCACTAGATGGAGTGACGACCTGATAAGACATGCAGGTGGCTCAGGACCGTGCTTTGTGGCTTTTTTTGGAGGAGGTCTGTGTTCTGCAGTGGACTTATGACGGATCGTAATGATGATTGTGAATTCGGAGTAAAACTCATCATGCCCTTTTTTATAAGTGGTTGAGCTGTGCTGCAGCTATGTTAAGGTTGTGATACGAACGCACCGATTCGACCGAGTGAGCACCACGTTCTCACAGACTACCAGCGCACAATAGCAGCTCAAGGCTGCTCTGCTTTGTGCGGTGAGTGTAGGGAACCGGATACACTTTTTACTTTTAAAGAGGCGCTCCATCCCAGTCTTCACGGGTGATAACGTATACGCATTTTGATTCTTAATCGAGGATGGGTGTAGATGTCTATGGACCACATAGTCCACGGGTGACAACGGCAACAGTCCACCTGACGTTAAGTGGATTACCATCGGGTAGTCTGCGTGAAACGTAAATTGCCTGAAAGGCCATCTATGGGGGGCCTGGGCACGATGGGTTGGCAACTACAGTTTTTTTTATTTTTATTCGTTACTAGAGGGAGACGCTGCTACCCATCTCCTGATTTGTGTCCCTCTGTGGCCTCTTACGACACCCACGGGACGATATGAGGCCTACCCTTAAAAGGTTAGCCTTAAATCACCAATTTTAAAATCAGTTTCACAAATTTAATTGACGTTATTGTATTCAAATAAATCGTTACAAAGTCAAAGTAAAAAGAATAATTATGTTGCATTTTCCTTGATAGGATAACGAATTAAGGCGAGGACATTTTTTCTTGTGATTATTTTTTTCGATCAAAACTAGCGACCCGCCCCGGTTTCGTCTGCTTAGGACCTGTTAATGTGGCGTTATTTAGAGTTAAGATAATCAAAAACCAAAAACCAACCACCAGTTTTTTCAACAAAAAAAAAATATCTTCAAGGTTTTGGTCTAATATATAGCCTAGTTCCCTCACAAAGTTTCATCACAGTCGGTTCAGCCATTCCGAATATTAACCCGGACAGACAGACCGACCGACAGACAGACAAAATGTTCAAAAGTGATAATTAATGTCTTAATAGCATTCAAATAGCCGCTGAGCTTAATAGACGCCTCTTGTTTCAATGTGACAGACAGACACCTTAATTTTATTTATATGTATAGATTTATAGATAAGCGATCGTAAAATACATATTAGTTCCACAAATTAAAATGTAAAGGGCATATTATACACGCGGCGAGCGATATGCTCACGATGTTCGAGCGCAGTTAATTATGCTAATAAAGATTTTATCTTGTATATAGGAAATAGGAATTGACTTTAAATTGATCACTTATTCGTGGAGTCACTCAAATTTGTTTTGGAACTAGCGACTCGGCCCGGTTTCGTTTGGGATTTATTTAGATTTAAGATAAGAAATAATCAAGGACCATTTTTTTTTAAATAAAATTTTCGTTTTTAGTGTTCCGTACCACAAAAGGTAAAAACGGAACCCTTATAAGATCACTTTGTTGTCCGTCTGTCTGTCTGTCTGTCATAAATATAGTTATTCTAAGTTTCTCGGATTTAATATAGCCTAGATTACTCCTGAAATTTTTCTCTATCTGTTGGTGAAGTTTCATTAGAATCGGTTCAGCGATTTTGAAGATTATTCCGCACAGACATACAAAATTATTTAAAAAATTAAATTATTGTAAATAATATTTATGTCTAGGATGTAAATAACCTGAGCTTAATAGAAGTCAGTTATATCAAAAAAAAAATCACGAATATTTTTTGTTGTATTGGCATGCTAATTATCCGCTGATTTCGATAAAAGACAGTTATTTAGATATTACAGACATACACTTCAATTGTTATTTATATATACAGATACAGATTTAATCCGGGTGTGAGTTCAAGTTAAAAAAGATTAATATGATTATTCTTAGCGGCCAGCCACCGCAGAGTCCACTTCACTTGAGTATGCCTCGTGTAGACGCGAAACCGCGTGTCGTATGATCGACGGTGGTGTGTCTTTCCTAGTGTAGTGGTGCTACCATCATAATATGATTATTGTTAATATGATAAAAGTATGAGTCTTTGATAGATGATTACATCTTTGTGCCGTTTGCTGTAGAGACTGTCGGTACCTATCCACGCGATTGAGCCATGCTGCTGCTATATTATTGGTATAGTTGTAGCACGAATGGGTCGGCTCGACCGGAGAAGGACCACGCTCTCACAGAATACCGACGTAAAATAGCAGCTTAACGCTGCCGTGTTTCGTATGGTGAGTGTAGAGAACCGGAGACCCTTTTTACTGGGAAAGAGGCATTCCATCTTAGTCCTCATGGGTGACAACGCATCTGCATTTTCAGATGTAGATGTCTATGGGCCACAGCAACCACTTACAATCAGGTGGACTGTGTGCTCGTTTGTCACCCTTATTCTATTTAAAAAAAAGGAGCTGTATCCGCGACTGCCGGGCTATTCACAATCGTCTCGGAAAGCGAAATCGACTCGGATTCGATAACTTCTCGCACCGAAATCAATAAACGCTATTCACATTTAACGTTCGGATAAAGGTCACTTAGATACATCCTATAACTATTGTATCATCATTTAGTTACATGCATTTACGAATTTTGTAGATAAATAGGCTTTTGTATTTTTTTAGAGTAACGCCTGAACAAAAACATAATGCAATATTTTGGTGTTAGCCATTGATATCGAATATAAAAAATATATAATTTAACTATATAATAAATAAAAAAAAACTGAGATATGTCTCGTTTCACTGTATATATATATGCTGCTTTGTAATAGAAAACTTATAAAAACACACCTTTCACAAAAATTCAGCTTTACGATTAAGTGCAAATATTGAAGTAATTATATGAAAATACGTCTTATAGATAATTGTAATTAATTTTTGTTACCTACCTTATAATTAAAAGGATTTATTTATCTCTTCTAATCATCAATATTCGAAAAGTTTTCGCCAGCCTCAGAGCTCTCGTGAAGTTTCCGATGCAAACTGTCACAATTATCGAAAACAAACGTCAAAGAAGTACGGTCACGCCCCATAGAAAAAAACCCAGACCCGACAGAAACGAGACATATCTCAGATTTTTTGTTATTTATTATATAGTTAAATTATATATTTTTTATGTTCGATATCAATGGCTAACTCCAAAATTTTGCATTATGTTTTTGTTCAGGCGTTACTCTAAAAAAAATACAAAAGCCTATTTATCTGCAAAATTCGTAAATGCATGTAACTAAATGACGATACAATAGTTATAGGATGTATCTAAGTGACCTTTATCCGAACGTTAAATGTGAATAGCATTTATTGGTTTTGGTGCGAGAAGTTATCGAATCCGAGTCGATTTCGCTTTCCGAGACGATTGTGAATAGCCCGGCTGGTCGTCGTTGCCTAGTGGTAAGAGGGCTGGTTTTTTCTCGCTCAAAGGCAGCCAGTGTCCTTGTCACGATACCACCGGGAGTAGGACTGTATGATCATTTAAGTTTGTAGTTTTAGTTTTTCCTTTATTATTGTTTTTTAATACTGTATATGTTCAGTAATAGATCGCAACTCGTAAATTTTATGCCGAAGCACAATGATTTGCTGCAATCCGAGGGCCGCATATATATTGTGGCAACATTGTGACACAAACGCGATGCAATAATCTGTGGAGTCAAAAAAGAAAACGTGGAGGGGGAAGTTTTGGCGGGAACTTGACCGGCAGCGGTTTGCTGCTCCTGTATTATTGTTTAAATAATGGTTTGAAGTGGACTTTGATATGTAAAAGTGGTGCTATTTTGTGTATTAAATGTTTGCACATGTCAAAGGGAGAAAAACGTTGCGGTGAGGGCCTATGACCGTTACAGAACCGTCAATAATAGGTCCAATTTGCGCCGCCTCTGTAGAGAGGTAAAGGAGCGCATGGCCCAGCTGAGGGAGTCACGATGGGACAATCTGATGGAAGATATCTCGCCCTCGCATACCGCCTTCTAGAAGCTGGCGAGAGCTCTTAAATCAGAAAATGTCGCTTCAATGCCCCCATTAGTTAAATCTGATGGTCAGTCAGCGTTCGATGACTCGGAGAAGGCCGAGTGCATGGCGGGTAGCATCGAGAGCCAATGCTCCCCAAGCACCCTGCCAATCGACCCCGTCCACCTGAACAAGGTGAACGAGGAAGCGGCTAATCTGTCCGCCACACCACCAACGGATGATCCCTCCCGTTACTTTTGATGAGGTGAAAACCATCATCAAAAATCTCAAACCTCGAAAAGCGCCAGGCGCTGATGGTATTAATAACAAAGTCCTTAAAGCCTTTCCTCCAAAGTTAATTTGCCTTCTAGTGGCTATTTTCAATGTCTTACTGTCCACCTGCACCTTTCCAGAAGTGTGGAAAGAAGCAGAAGTCATCGTTATTCCCAAACCGAACCAACCTAGAGATAAGGCATCTAGCTATAGACCCATCAGTCTCCTCAGTGCTACGGGGAAAATCTATGAGCGCATCATCCTCAGCCGTCTGAAGGATGCAGTGCTAAGTAAAAGTCTAATTCCTAACGAGCAGTTTGGCTTTCGAGCCAAACACTCTAGTGTTCAACAGGTGCACTGCCTCACGGAGCACATTTTAGATCAGGCTGCAAAGACGAACAAGCGCATTGGTTACACAGGAGCACTGTTCTTCGATATGGCCAAGGTCTCCGACAAAGTCTGGCACAATGTAATAGTCTTCAAACTTATCCATACAGGAGTGCCCTTAAGACTTGTCAAAATCGTTCAAGATTTTCTTGCAAATGGATCCTTTCGTTTTCGCGTGGAGGATACTTTCTCCTCATTCAGAACCATCAGAGCAGGAGTTCCCCAGGGCTCTGTGCTCTCCCCGACCATATACTCACTCTACGTAAGTGATATCCCTTTGATACCGGGTACTCATCTAGCACTATACGCGGATGATACTACCATCAATTCCTCAGATGTCCACCCTGTTAGAATCTGCGGTCGACTCCAAGCTGCAGCAAACGCACTAGGCGGTTGGTGCAGAAAATGGAGAATCGAAGTGTACCCCGATAAGAGCAAAGCCATCTTTTTTAACAGAAGGTTTGCTTATAACAGATTAATGGCATTTATTAAAAAATATAAAAACGGTACGATCTCCCTCTATGACAGCTCAATCCCATGGGTCCGAGAGGTGAAATACCTGGGGGTAACTTTAGATTGTGCAATGAGCTTCTCTCAGCACATTACAACAGTTAGGAATAAGGAAAAATTCGTAGTGTATCGTCTTTTCGCCTTAACCAATGAAAGCAGTAAGCTGTACCTAAGACACAAACTGCATCTATAAAACCTGCGTACGTTCTATTATGACATACGCGGGCGTGTCCTTTGCTCACGTCTCCAAAAGGAGCCTACAACTACTTCAAGTTGTTCAAAATAAATTCCTGCGTCAGATCACAGGAGCTCCCTATTATGTGAGGAACGCGGATCTTCATCGCGACCTCGACATGCCCACTATCCATTTGTATCTTAAGGAATCATCCGTAAGATACTTCGATTCGTTAAAGGAGCACAAAAATCCGTTGGTGAATGAGGCGAGCTCGTACTCCCCAGAGAGGGATGCTGCCGCCCACAGGAGACGTCCCAAGAACATTCTTCTTGATCCCGACGACGAGATCACTTCCATGAATAGATCGAGAGAGTCAAGCAAGTTAGCCGATAGCTGCGTGTGTTTTTTTTTTGGATATTTTCGAAGCGTCTTAGTGTTTTTGTGTTTTATTTTGATAGTTAAATTACTTTACCTACTGTTTCCACTAATATGCGCGAACCTTGGTTACCCCCATCGAGGAATTTGAAACACGCGTCCTCTGCGCAAAACGGAATGTCTCGCGATAACCTTGAAGCTCAAATATCGAGTTAATTAGTGTCTAATATTTTTGTAACATAAATATACTTATTTCAAACAGTTGCTTTTTCAATGTTTTATTTTTCAACCGGAAATTTATATCGACGTTCTCACCGATTTTAAAAATGTTAACGCTATTGTTATTATTTTTTGTATATTATGTCGCAGTTTTATGGTAAAACTGGGTTTTTGATCAAGAACTGGAAGACAAAATTATTTCTCATTCTTATCATTGACTTGAAAAAAATCTCTTTTTGATGAAAAAACTGAACTTGTTTTGGTTTATAATAAAGTTTAAGCTTAGGTTAAGTAAGGTTAGGTTAGGTTATCTAATTGTTTATTAAGAGAAATAGCAACTGACATTGATTTTATCATCAGACTACAGTCTAGGTTTTTGAAAAAAAGCTAGTTTTTCTCTGGTTTATGATAACAGCTGTTCCCCGCGACTTCGCCCGCGTGTAATTTATTACGATTGGATTTCATGGGTTTTCATTTTCTCGCGCGGAACCCTAATTCTTTTTCTAAAATAAAAGTAAACTAAGTTACTCCTTATAACATCAGCTATCTGCCAGTGAAAGTCCCGTCGAAATCGGTCCAGCCATTTTAAAGATTAGCCCGCACAAACAGACAAAAATTTTAAAAATTGTTTTTTTTTTGTTATAAGTACCGTAAATATTTTCTTATGCATTTAGTAAAAAATTGTTATTTTGACATTGCAGCGACACTTTATTTTAATTTATTTGTATATATATAGATAAAGTAGTTATTTTGTGTTCTTCCGGTTCTTGATAAAAAGCCTAGATTTTTGATCAGAAACTACATTTTATTCTTTTATTTTTTACACTTTTTTATTATTTTTGGATTTTATTTGGACATACAAATTAGCACCATATTACTAAAACGAGTTTAATATTGCACTCACCTTTGCATCAGATTTGATCGACCACAAGTTCTCGAAAATAATACAACCACCCATAAAATACACACCAAAGATGATGCCTGAGGTTATTATAGTAAAATAACTCAACACGCGTTTTAACGTGTTAGAGCCATGCTGCAGCTATATTTTGATTGTAGCACGAATGGGTAGGATCGACCGGGAGGGTACCACGTTCGGAATATCAGCGTGAAATAGTTAGCTTAATGCTGCTGTGTTTTGTATGGTGAGTGTAGAGAACCGGATACCCTTTATACTGGAAACGAGACATTCCATCTTAGTCCTCACGGGTGACAACGCATCTGCATTTTGATTTGTAATCGAGGATAGCTGTAGATGTCTATGGACAACAGTTCAGTTGGACTGTGTGCTCGTTTGTCAACCATAACCTTAAAAAAATCATTAATTTAATTTATAAATTATCTTAAAACATTTTGGCTATATTTCACGTTCTTGGTATTGGATGCGGAATAATGAATAATAAGTAATTGCTAAAGTTTAACTTTAATTAATTTAATTAATAGAATCAGACGTTACTTTGCGGAAATCCATTAAATTGAATATGTTAAAAATCTGCGTAAGTTAGTTAAAGTTACAGCGTATATACGTACCGGTGTCCTCTCATTTCTGAGAGGGTTTTCCTCGTAATAAAATAAAATAAAATGATGCCTAGTTTGAAGTATTACTCAATCGCGTGCACTATCTTCGTCACCACTACTCCCAACACCAGTACACTAGGAAAAACACACAGCTGTCGATTATACTAACTAGCGGTACGCCCCGACATGACACGGGTGATTTCTGGATCTCGATTATAGCACCTACCTGGTTCAATTGCAAATCTATACCATCCAGGTATCTCAAAAATAAAAATAAAACATCTAAATCGGTCCAGCCATACACAAGAACTATATACAAGCAATCTACCGCTTAAAGTGTTTTAACAGTGGTAGAGCCACGCGGCAGCTTTTGCTGTCGCACGGATGGGCGGGCTCAAATCGGGGTGGTACACGACCTCACAGAATACCAGCGTGAAGTAGAGATTTACCTCTGCGTTGCTCTTGGTGAGTGCAGGTGGCCGGAGGCCCTTTTTACTGGAAATGAGGCATTCCATCTTAGTCCTCACGGGTGACAACGCATCTGCATTTTGATTCGCAAACGAGGATAGTTGTAGATGTCTATGGGCCGCAGCAACCACTTACCATCAGGTGGACTGTGTGCTCGTTTGTCACCCTTATCCTATAAAAAAAATTTAGTTTCAAGTATTTAGCCTTGGATGGATTTAGTACAAGTGAGTTTATGTTTGATCAGGCTGAGATGTGTTATTATAAATCTTCAGTAGGCATGAATGCTGAGAAGGCCTTAAGTCCTTTACACACGACACGTTGTTCGTTTTCGTTAAGTGCGTACTGTGGCAACCTTTTTACGTGGTAGAGCCATGCTGCAGTTGTATATGTAGTATAGTCGTAGTACGAATGGGTCGGCTCGACCGGGGAAGGACCACAATCTCACAGAATACCAATATAATACCAATAAAATAGCAGCTTAACGCTGCTGTGTTTTGTATATTGAGTGTAGAAAACCGGAGACTCTTTTTACTGGAAACGAGGCATTCCATCTTAGTCCTCACGGGTGACAACGAATCTGCATTTTGATTTGTAATTGAGGATAGATCTATGTGACGAAACTTGCATGTCTGAGAAATAAAAAGTGAATATTTTGAAGACGTGAAGTTCGCCAACAAGCATTTGGGCAACGCGGCTACATTTCCTTGTACTAAAACCCTCTCAGAAGTGGGAGGAGGCTGGTTCCCAGCGGTGGGACGTATATATGCTGTAACTTCACTACGCTAAGACAGCGCAACTCACCACCTAGAGCTTCATCACCACCTACCAACACGTGGGATTATAATAACGCATTGGCTTCAAATATAGTAACAAAATAAAAAAACCACTACTTACAAATCTAAACAAAAAAATTCCACATAATAGCTTCTGAAGCGAAAACTCTAATTCTTCTTTAATTTAATTATATTCTGCTTCTTCAAGTCACTCCGTTAAGTCCGGAGGTAAGGTCTATTCATAACCAACAAAACGAGCCCAAACTCGGCGCATCTAGTTCTTCTCATCGAGGCAGTTCCAGTAACAGTTATAAAAGTCCACCTTCAAATTAATCTATCAAGTCTAGAGGTAAGGTCGACACACCTATTACTACTCATCTAGGAGTTCCAGTAGCAGTCATCGAAGTACACCTTCAGATCATTCTTTCAAGTCCGAAGGTAAGATCTCATCATAGCTAACATAACGAGCACAATCTTGGCATACCTAGTTCTACTTGTCGAGGAGTTCCAGTAGCAGATACCGAAGTACTCCTTCAGGTCTCCATAAAGTCCAAGACGTATAAGTTATATACAATACCTGCGTACTTTGGTCAAGTATGTATCAAATTTGGTTTTTTGGAATATTTTGTATTACAGCGGTCGATATTTTTCAGCACGAACCGCTGTAAACAAACAACCATTCACGACGGCGGCTGAGTCCGGAGTAAAAAAGTACGTATTCTGTGGCCGGGAGTGAAGCAAAGTGTATTTAGTATAATAAATTTATACAATGCCGCTCAAAACACCGAAAATTTCGCTTTTTCTCAGCCGAAAAACATTAATTATTACTAAACAAAACAAAATTAAACTTCCATTTACATTCCATGGCTTTCCACATGATAGATGAAGAGTTTAAAAAATAGATTGACAAATGATATTTTCAAAAGTTATCGTGTTTACGCCTCCATGCAGACTTGATAAATCTACACCTTATGCCACTAAAACCGCTTTTTTATGTAAAAATAGTAATTGATCGATTTAAAAAGTAAGTTCAACAATCATTAAATATATATAATTGTATCTCAGACAATGTGCTTTTTATATCATACGAGTATCAATCATCAGATCAAATGTAAGAATTCATTATGATACGACCTCGTGGAACTTTAAAAAAATATATGTTAATGTTAAATCTATGAAATCAACATAACATATACATATTTGCATAGATAAAAATAACGTTTAATGGCACAGATTTACGATAATAAATTAAATCTCCATTCAGTATTAATTGAATTAAGATTTGCACTAAAATAGAAAATTTACACAAAAAGTCAATAACACTATACCATTAGCGGATTAAATATATGTATTAATTTTTAGGATATGTTGCACCGAAATCATTTCACTACAAACGTCAACGTCTAATGATGACTGATATATCTGATGTATCCAGAAGTTAGAGATCTTATCAATACCATTTTGAAAACCAATCGTAAGCTCGCGTAACTTTACTTTCACTTTACTCTATTACTTAAACATTTTCTTGTAGTATTTTATACGTTTTTAAGGTACTGTACCCAAACGGTAACCAACGGGACCCTATTACTAAGCCTCCACTGTTCGTCCGTCGGAAACGTACGGAATCCTTCATGCGCGAGTCCGTCTCGACTTGGAAGGCTTTTTACTCACACGTTTTCTTGTAACATTTTATTCATTATTCATTTTCATAATGCAAGTTTCGTACAAGTCAAATGGTAATAACAGTAATATACAAAAACCGACGGCGTAGATAAGTTTGCTGGAAAGAAAAAAATAAAACAAATAAATCGACACCCCATTATGTTAACATCTATCTAGCCGTTTAGGCTACAAAAGGTGCCAAAAAATAGACATACATACATACGTACATACATGTTTTTTTTTATAAGCCAGTGCTTGACCACAATCCCACCTGGTGGTGTTAAATTCCTAGATGGTAAATCGCACTGTCTTTGCGTAACAAAATCCTATTCACTCTTGCCTTGAAGACGCGCAGATTGTATTCGGACGGAAAGATAGACGTCGGCAAATTGTTGCACTCCTTTGCTGTACGCGTTACAAAAGACGAAGCAAACCATTTGGATCTAACGCGTGGAATATCGACAACAGAGGGGTGAAGACCCGTCGACCGTCTGGTTGTCCGTTGGTGGAAAGGGGAGGGAGGAATTAAACCATATAATTCCTAGGGCCACAACATCCACTTACCGTCACCTTACCGGTGGACTGTGGGCTTATTGGTTACCTTTATACTATATAAAAAAAATGAAACTGTGTGTCGTGAAGACACAAGACAGAAGTGAAACTTTTGTATTACAGGGAAACATTTCAATTATTCATCAATGACTTTTGAATAGCATAGATTGTGTATATCATTCATTTATTTACATAAAATTATATACAGATGTGTCACAGTGCATCATCTTCTTTGATCTTGAGAAGAGAAATTATCAGTTCAGGCAACACTAGGACTCACCACAGTGAATGAAGTAATTATTATAGATACCAGTATAACACAAAACACTTTTAAAGTTTGTTAATTAGGTAATTATTTATTATTAATGTAATTATAATTCAACCAAAGTTTAACATAATCTCAACAGAAATTTATTTAAATGAAAATTTACAAATTGTTATTTAAAATAAACGCTGTTCTGCCTTTATTGGGCTTCATAAATTACTCCAGGAAATGGAGTGAATGGGGCTCTACACGCTATTATGAGGAGTCAGAATGTGTCAACTAAGGCACGTATGGCAATTCATAATGCTGTGTTAGTCCCTACTTTAATGTATGGTAGTGAAAGTTGGGTCTGGCAGAATAAGCATGAGAGTAGAATAAATGCTGTAGAAATGCGGTCCTTAACGAGTATGCTAGGGCTGAATCTGAATGACAGGGTGAGAAATAGTGTGATAAGAGAAAAGTGTGGTTTGCAAGATGACGTTGTGACAAGGATTAAGAAAGGACTGCTTCGGTAGTTTGGTCATGTAGAAAGAATGAACGAGGAAAGAGTGACAAAGCAAATTTATGTTGCAGAAGTGAACGGCAGGGTCGGGAAGGGACGCCCTAGACGTAGGTTTATCGACCAAATCGGCGATACATTAAAAATGAGCCAGATTATTTTTTTTTTTTTTTTTTTTTATATAGAATAGGGGGCAAACGAGCATGCGGCTCACCTGATGTTAAGTGACTACCGCCGCCCATGAACAACCGCAACACCAGGGGAATTGCAGATGCGTTGCCGGCCTTTTAGAAAGGTGTAAGCTCTTTTCTTGAAGGTTCCTAAGTCGTATCGGTTCGGAAAATTCGCTGGTGGTAATTGATTCCACAAAGAAGTTGTGCGAGGGAGAAAACTTCTTCTAAATCGCACAGTGGTGGACCGCCAATCATCCAGATGGTATGGATGGTAACGCGAGTTTTGTCGCGACGTGCGATGGTGAAATTGAGCGGCTGGAATTAGTCCGAACAATTCCTCAGAGCACTCCCCGTGATAGATGCGATAAAATACGCAAAGAGATGCAACATCTCTACGCAGTGCCAGTGTATCGAGCCGATCGGAAAGAACTCGGTCGTCGACGATTCGAATCGCTCTGCGCTGGATGCGGTCAAGTGGAAGGAGCTGGCACTGGGGTGCCCCGGCCCAGAGATGAGAACAGTATTCCATGTGGGGCCGAACTTGCGCTTTGTAAAGTTGCAAGCGATGTGCCGGCATGAAATACTGTCTCGCTCTGCTGAGCACGCCAAGCTTTTTAGAGGCCAATTTGGCCTTCCCTTCCAAGTGACCACGAAACTGCACGCTATTCGATATGTCGACGCCAAGGATTCCGATACTGGCTGAGGCAGCAAGGGGAGTGCCTTGGAACTGAGGAGATACGACAAAGGGGTTCTTTTTAGCGGTAAACGCGCAAACTTGTGTCTTCTGGGGATTGAACTGGACTAGATTTAGTCGGCCCCAATCCGAGACTTTGTTAAGCAAAGACTCGACTTCAGACACAAGTTTGTCCCGGTACTCGGCGACGTTTTCCGAGAAATATTGGCACGGCCGGTATATAAGGCATCCCCAGTGCTGTCGTCTGCATAGCAATGAATGCTACCAGTTAGGAACATATCATTGATATGCAGGAGAAACAGCGTTGGTGATAGCACGCAGCCTTGTGGAACACCAGCGTTGATAGGCTTGTAATCAGAGCATGCACCGTCTACTACGACCTTGATGCTCCGATCAGCAAGGAAACTGGTGATCCATTTGCACAATTTCTCGGGAAGCCCATAGGAAGGAAGCTTCGAAAGAAGCGCCTTGTGCCAGACCCGATCGAAGGCCTTCGCTATGTCCAAACTAACGGCCAATGCCTCCCCCTTGGACTCTACTGCCTCCGCCCATCTATGAGTTAAGTAAACTAAAAGATCACCTGCTGATCGACCCCGACGAAAACCGTACTGACGGTCACTGATCAGCTGGTGATCCTCAAGGTACCTCATGAGCTGGCAGTTTATAATGGATTCCATTATTTTGGAGAACAAGGAGGTGATGGCGATAGGCCTGTAGTTGGACGGGTCTGAGCGGTCGCCTTTTTTAGGGATCGGGTGGACCAAAGCTGTCTTCCATGAATTCGGGACTACGCCTTGGGAGTAGGAGTACCGGAAAAGACGCGTTAAAACCGGTGCCAACTCCGGAGCACACGTCTTCAGCACAATGGGAGGGACTCCATCGGGCCCACTCGACTTGCTGACGTCCAGGGAGAAGAGTGCTTTGCGAACCGAGCGCTGTGTAAATCGCACATCCGGCATGGAGCACTCACATCGCGGGATGGTCGGCGGTGTGTTCCCCCCGTCATCTAGAGTCGAGTTGGACGCAAAAAGAGAGCACAACAGATCGGCTTTCTCTTTTGCGGCATGGGCCAGTGAGTCGTCCTCTCTGTGCAGAGATGGGAGGGATGGCTGACAGAAGTTCCCTTGGACAGCCTTGGCGAGAGACCAGAATGCACGGGTTCCCGAAGGAAGGCGAACTAGCTTCTCGCCAATTCTGCCGATGTGCTCAGACCTTGCCTTGGCAATGACGCTTTTGAAGGACCTGGAGGCGGAATTATACTTCTTTTTAAGTGCGCTGGTGTTTAAATCCCGAGACGTTGATGCGTCAGCCCAGGCCCGGTAGCACTCCTGCTTATAGCGTGATGCTATTTTACAGGAGCGACCAAACCATGGCTGGGATCTGCCTCCGATGGGCACCACAGAGGATGGAATAAAAAGTTCCATACCCTGAAGTACCACATCAGCAACAGAATCGGCAACAACGCTGGGATCTTCCGGCGAGAAGCAAACCCGCCCCCAAGGGTAGGATGCAAAAAAAGACCGCATCCCGTCCCAATCAGCTGACCTATAGTGCCAAACACGGCGGCAAGCTGTAGATCGCAACTGCGATTGGAGCGTGAGTGGCACTGTGCTCCGGATCAGACAATGGTCCGAAGAGCCCAGAGGGGCATCGACGGAGACCTGATATCCGTCCGGATGAGAGGTCAGCAGAAGGTCCAACAGGGAAGGTACATGGTCTTCCACATCTGGGATCCGCGTAGGCGAAGTAACCAGTTGTGTTAGACCATATGCCAAAGCAAAGTCATAGACAGATCTACCCGCATGATCGGTTGAACGAGAACCAAGCCATTCAGCGTGGTGGGCGTTGAAATCACCGAGTATCACGATCTCTGCGGGTGGGACCTGTTGTAGCACGGAGTCTGCAGCCATTTGGACGTGGTCGATGAGTCGGTCTGTGTCGGCATTACCGCTATGGGACCTATAGAGGCACCCGTAGACGCGGGGATGGTCGTCGCTGTCTACGCGCAGCCATAGGATGGACAGGTCCGTACCTTCAAGGCTGCCGAGGCGTCGAAAACAGATGTCCTCTCTGACGTATACACAAACTCCAGCCCGGGGCACAAAGGAGTGTTCCAATTTGTACCCCGGGTAGGAGAGATATGAAGTATCAGCCGGAGAGGACACCTGAGTCTCGGTTAAAAAGAGCAAGGCCGGCTTCGCCGTCTCTAGATGGTAATGGACAGCGTTAAGGTACCCTTAACCGACGAGCGTGTATGCGTAGATATATGGATGTAAAAGAGGCGGGAGAGGTGCGTCAGGATCGCGCCAAATGGAAGTCCGTAGTCTCTGCCTACCCCTCTGGGTGAGAGGCGTGAGTGTTTATATGTATTATGTATGTAAATTACTCCCCTTGTTCAGGTGACAGGTTGCTGTTGCTATTCCCAAGTTAAACAAAAATCTACATTCTATTGCGGGGTGGTCTTTTAGACATGTTCTGGTACTCAACCTCTCAAAGAGTGTTACCATTACACTTGGACCAAAGCAAATACAGCACAAATGATTGTGAAAATTGTGAACGGAAGCCTCGTGTTAAGATCTTTGACGTCGTGTTCGTTGTGATCGTTGTGTTCGCAATTTAGGTCTCCTCGTGGATGAGAATTTAAAATTTGAGCAATATGTTCAGACAAAAATCGGCAAATGCTATGGTTCTTTAAAAAATTTGTATAAACGGACTGATCTGTGATCTATACCATTCCCCATAAATCCGCTTGGGAAATAAGTACTTCAATGACCATCGTCCTGTTTGGACCTATTTTTAATCGTTGTAACGGTCAAACCGCGAACTCATCATCATGATTACAACCCTTCACGAGTCCACTGATGAACATAGGCCTCCCCCAAGGAATGCCACAAATCACGGTCTGAGCCACCTGCATCCATCGACTTCCTGCATGTCTTACCAGGTCGTCACTCCATCTCGTGGAGGGAGCGCCCTACACTTTGCTTGCCGGTACGAGGCCGCCACTCGAGAACCTTTCGGCCCCATCGGTTGTCGGTTCTTCGAACTAAATGGTTGGCCTATTGCCACTTCAGCTTACTAATACGTTGGGCTATATCGGTTAATTTGGTTCTACTGTGGATATCCTTATTTTTAAATATCACGCAAAGAAACCTCAAGCAATAGCCCTCTCCATAGCTCGCTGAGCGACCTTGAGATTCCTTATACGGCCAGCAGTGAAGGACCACGTCTCAGATCCATAGGTTATCACTGGCTACACGCACTGGTTGTACAATCTTGTTTTGAAGCTTTGAGGTATGCCTGACGAGAACATGTGTCGTAATCTCTTATGAACTCACTTGATATGCTCATATTATCAAGAAGGCCTCTTCTAAATTCACGTATTGTGTCGGGCAACTACGGAGCCCTATCTCTACATTGTACTTGGCCCGACACGCACTTGGTCAGTGTTTTATAAAACTTGAAAATTAATGACCCCATATCAAATTTCGGTCACCGTCTATTAAAAAAAAATTCTGTTATCTTTTGCGGTAAGTATGGACGGTTCTAATTTTAAATTTTAATTCGGCCATTAGCATCTCGGCGTATAGCGGGTCCGGGATGATCCTTTTCCCACGCTTTGGAGCTAATTAAAGAGGTCGAAACTTATTATAATTTATAAACTCGCATTATCTATAGCTTAATTGGGGCGCAACATGTTATGTTGATTTTTATTTTTTATCTCTAGCAATAAATTGTCGCTAATTTTTTTTTATTAATTTTTAATGACCCGCGCCAAAATGAATAAAACGGAAAATTTATGGATTTATTTCGGTGTATATCTGTCTTTTTTAGGGTTCCGTAGACAAATGGCAAAAAACGGAACCCTTATGGATTCGTCATGTCTGTCTGTCCGTCCGTATGTCATAGCCACATTTTTCCGAAAGTATAAAACTATGCTGTTGAAACTTGGTAAGTAGATGTATTCTGTGAACCGCATTAAGATTTTGACACAAAAATAGAGAAAAATAAATAAATTTGGGGGTTCCCTATACTTAGAACTGAAACTCAAAAAATTTTTTTTCATCAAACATCAAATAATATATTATTGCATGATTATTAATTATTGAATGTGTATATTTTTACGAACATTCGTACCTTGAAGTTATACTTTCTTTATTCATAAGAAGTGTTTCTAATTATATGACCACCAATATATATAATTTTCCAAAAATCTAGGGATATCACGAAAACACGGATAATTAGACAATGTCTATGATATTTCTCAATCTTACTGAAAAAAAAAGCCCCGACTCGGACAGGTTAGGTTAGAAGGGGATAGCGGGGTCGAGTGAGTGAGCGAAGCGAGCGAACAGATCTCTCCATCCCTTTCGTGGTTATTTTTTATAATAAAATTAATAAATATTTAATAATTTTAAGAAAAAGTCCCTGTAGAATGCTGAACCTATTTAATAAAAAAAGAAACATTTCAATCGCTTCAGCTGTCACGGATAAAATTTAAAACATAAGTAAAAGTTAAGAAAAATTAAGACAACCTACCAGCAAACAAACATTTAAGAAAACTTTTAAAACGCGCAATGATCATGAGCTGTGATGATTCTACAGAGAATTATCCTGGTGATCCTGATCAGGATACTGGAATAAAGTTATTAAATTATAATATTGTCATCGGTGCTTGATACGAGTGTAAATGTTCAAGTCAATCGCCGTCTACAAGGTGGTGAAAATCACATTAAGAGATTCCGTTACATATTTTTGTATCTAGATAGATTGATAGATATGTACACACGAAGCTACTCCTTTTTTGAAGTCAGTTGAATACTCAAAATCAGCTAGGTTATATCCGTGCACAAAGCACAAAATGCAAATATGCAGCAGGGACTGGCTGAAAACCAGTAATGAGCATAATGCCCAGCGAGAACTGAGCCTGTTCCCGTTGCCCCACATTATATATTTAGTAGTTTATTCATTGGACCTACTTGTTTCTTTTAATAGTCCAAGAGCTTGCATTTCATTCTCGCTGACCCATTCTTCATCACATGATTCATCACTGGAATAGCATTGTTCATATTGACCTTCATTATATGTGAATATATTTAGGGTGTCTGGTAGTTTTTTCCACCACCGAAATAATCTGGCATTTTTGCGATTATTATTAAAAAAATGTACACTTGACACGCTATTAAATTTTCAGCGTGCGTAAAAAATTTTTTTTTTAATTTTTATATAAATATCATTGGTGTGACCTGATTCCATCATTGGTGTGGTCTGATTCCGTGCCACCCCACTCAAAACACAAATATTTTACCTTACTTTTACCTTGCGCAGTAGGTACCTGTGCCACCTGTACATGCCGGGCATACTAGCCATTCCCTATACAACTTTCATAAACGACACTTTTGATCTATTTAACTAGATGGGTCAAATCCGTGCTCAAAATGTGTCGCCACTCGCCAGCTCTCCTACTATAATTATTTAAGTCTATATTTATGAGTATGTTTTGAATTATCAGCTCATTACTCTGTATATGACAGTAAATATTTTCATTATTAATATGCTTAAAATAATGGTGGATAGATGTAGGTGTCCTTCGGCCACAGCATCTACTTACCATCAGTTGGACCGTGTACTCGTTTATCACTCTCAAAATATTAAAAAAAAAGTTGCAGTGGCGGTGTAAGAATATCAACTACCCCATATCGTCCCGTGGGAGTCGTAAGAGGCGACAGGGAAACAAACCAGGAGTTAGGCAGTAGCGTCTTCGTAACAACAACAATAATTAAAAATTTTGTACTGCGGACTTCAATATAAATTATTAAGAATAACTCAAAGACTATTGGTCTGACCTTGATCAAATTCATATGGGACCACACGATAAGTATCAGCTTTCATATAAAAAAGAATCATCGAAATCGGTTCACCCAGAAAAAAGTTATGAGGTAACACACATAAAAGAAAAACACACTTGAATTGAGTACCGTCTCCTTTTTGGAAGTCGGCAGAAAATAAAAATCTGCTGTTGCCAACCCGCCTGCGAAGCGCAGCAATTATGACAAATATCCCCCTTATGATACAGTCCAAGGTGAGGCTTTTATCATCATCATCATCATCATCATTACAGCCTTTCACAAGTCCACTGCTGAACATAGGCCCAAGGAATGCCACAAAGCACGGTCCTGAGTACGGTACGAGGCTTCTATGCAGCAGTGGTGTTTAATATAGTGTAATGGTAAATAAAAATTGTAATTAACAATAAAGTTACAGCCTATCCAGAGTCCCTTTGCTGGGCACAGGCATCTTCTAATTTCTGAGAGGACGTTTTAGAGAAAGGAAGGTGTCCGCCGTGTAGTCTCAATGCGTGTTGGCAAGCATGTTTTCCAAATCATCGCCGAGAATGTGGTAAATCTATATATAAATAAAATGATAGAGGTTTGCAGTTGTGCGCGCATCACGGAAAAACTACTGGATAGATTTCACTTAGGTATTCTAAGTTTTATTTCTTAGACGATGGAGCCTTATCTAAAATAAAATATTGCGATATCTTCATTTAATATAAAGTAATTAAAGTTTTAAGAAACAACGATTTTTATAAGCACTACGTGTTCAGTGATGTGTGTAACCAACGCGAACGAAGTCGCGGGTATTAGCTAGTCAGCAATAAATAATTTATTTTGTGCCTGCGGGGATCGAACCCATGTCGCTCGCGTGCTGTGAAATATGTAGCGAGGGCTTATGAGCTGTGTTACCACGGCTATTATAAATTAGCAGGCGTTAATATATTCCGTAGGCATCTGATCTTATAGGCAAATTAGTAGATAACATTAATAAATGTACAATTAATATAGCTATCGGCATTAATTAGGAATATTTTTAAATTTTTAACGAGTGGTTTCGATTAGATAGAACCCGGTCATTTTAATTTATTTTAAGTGTACATTAATATACTGGATAATCTAATAAATAAATGTAATTTGGATAATTTATTAATTAACAAAACTACTTATCAGTTTATTCACAAATTATTATTGCAGTTTATCACAATCGGTTTCTTTTAGGGTTACCAGATGCAAATTGAAAAGTCCTGAAAAATAATCTGATATAAAAAGAAAAATCCAGGACATTTTGTTCACAAACACAGACATGGACTTATAAAAAAAGGCAGACTGAATCTCGCTATACAACCAAAAAAAAATAAGTCAGCTCGCTTGTACGTACAAGGGGATCACGCACACAGTCACACTAATAATAAGTTTAGGGCCCGTCATTACGCAACAAACGTCGTCTGCGAGTAGCTGGCGGTAAGTAAAAAAAAAGACAGAAATAATAATTCTGTGTGGCGTCGTTAAATCTTGCAAAAATCATAGTGGTTTTATGAAAAATCATCAAGGAATCAATCACTTTCATGATGGAAAAGTCAGTAATTATAATCACTTATTTGAATTTTTTGTCATAAATTAAATTTCTATTTTTGGAACACAAAACATGCGTTAAGTGATCAGTGTTTTTAATTATATTTGCGGAAAAATTACCCAAAATTTGGGAAATTCCTATTTTTACCCACGTCGAGACGGATACGGCATGTAATACATCTGTTTGCCCTAAGAGGTTGTTTTTGTTTACTTTAGTGTTACTATTTATCAAAAAAAACTTTTAGAGCGATTATAATGCGGTTTTTGCATTAGATATTCTGATATAGCTTCTGAGGTTTATTGCTCGAAATTAATTGCTCGAAGAGGGTAGGGTCAACAGTACTCGGATACTTAGACGTGCATGTATGAAGAAGATAATGAATCTGAAAGAAGCGAAAGAGGTATGTAAGGATCGTGACACTTGGCGATCTGTTCTCTCTGGCTACCCCGTCAGGGATTGTGCGTGAAGATAAGTAAGGTTTATAATAAAAAAAAATGTACAAACAAAATTGTTGCATAGTTAAATATGTTTAACAAACGTTCCGCTGGGTTTCTCGCTGGTTTTTCCCAGGACAAAAAGTATTTCCGAACCAGTGATAAATAAAAATTACTTTCATTATTATGTAACAATCTATATTGAATAAAAATTATGCCATTCTATTCTATATATATTTATGGTCATAGTCCACTATATTGCGCTTGTATTTGTTATTGATATTTTACTAGAAACGAGTCTTGTAATCTGTATTGAATAAAAATGACTCCATTCTATTCTATTCTAATAATTTTTGCGTTCCCTACCAAAGTTAAGAATAATATAGCTCATCATCTTCTTCGGTAATATCATATAAATTTTAAGAGCTTTAGTTTTTAGATACCGTAATTAATTATCACCATCACGTCTTATTTTTTATTAAGGTTCATACGTAAAATCATTATTCGGTTCCCTTAAAACAGTTCCCTAAGATTCGAGTACATAATAGTTGATTAGTTACTTATAATATTGTTTCTTTCCAATTACATAATTTAATTTATGTATGATATAATGTTTGTAATAAAATTGATTTAAATCAATACGTGTTTATTAATATCCAAGCGATCGAAATATTTTATATATTTATTTAATTATTCTTTATTACATTGCTTAAAACAAAATAAAACAAAATACGGACTTAATGCCTAGATGCATTCTCTAAGGGTGCGTACAGAGCAAGTAACATGTTGTATAACTTTTGTTTTATAATACGTCCACAATATGTAACATTGTTTTTCAACATTGCAATATATAACAATACTGTACACATTAGAATAACAATGCAATATAACAATGTTATATGAAACTGTCGTATGACATTGTCACTTGTCTTTCCGCCGTTCGAGTTATATAACATTTTTGTCACATTGTACAACATTTTTTATAACATTCAGCCTCCACATTACCGAAACAGGATATATAACAACGTTTTATAACATGTTATGTTATATAATGGGTACACACCGTAACAGTCAACCCAGAGAGCGGACAGGAATTGACGTAGGTGTAGCAATATCGAATAAAAAACAAAATAAAAATGATAATTGCCTACGTAATATATACATTTTACTAATAAACATATACATCCGTTTAGCAATATACAAGGTTATTTTGCAATAACCGGCCAAATTCGCGATGAAAAATTCATTAAAAAAAGTCTTACTTCGCACGCACACATTCGTAATGGTCAATAGGTAGGCAAAAACGTGGTGGCCAATATATCACATTCGATTTAGGATAATTTCTAATAATAGTAGAAGCCTTATTTAATTGTATTTTCTAAAACTGCAAGAACGGTATCATATCATTATTAAGTGGCGAAGCTTGCGAAGTCACTTATTGATTTCACGATGTCTGTCCGTCTGTCCGTCTGTCCCACGATTATCTCGAGAACGGTTTTGAATTTTCAAATTCTGTTTTCAGCAATCGATTACTGATCACCCAGGCATCTGAACCTCCTATTTTGAAACTGATTGCTCAACGGCAACCGTTAGAAACCGCTATAAAGCTGATTGCTTCGCCACTTTGCTATGCTTGTTAGCTTGCTAGGTTTATTTATATATTTGAACTTAAGTTTAAATTTGTCTACTCTTTGAAAAATAACTCTGTATATGACATGAATGATTCATGTAAGAAGCAACACTTCTTTGCTTTAATAGGTGATTACATACCAACTTTTTAAAAACATACTTATTGGGAGCTTTTCAATGTCGTCGGGCAAAAATTTCCAAAGACGTGTAGCCTGAACTGAACTGCAAAGGAGCTACCATAGAACTCGGTGAACAGGAATACATATTTTGTTGTTAAATAGAATTATTCGATTTCAATCAAAATCTGAATTCATAGAATTTTTATATGTTATTTGTGTTATTTATATTAGGTACGTAATAATAATTTGTATCGTGTCGAAGTTGTTATATTTTGGTAGATGGTTTTATAAAAAAATATGGGGAAATTTTATTTCATATGACAACCCTTTATAGCACGCAAACATCCTGCACCGCCGCCATTGCAGTGCATTAGTTCTCCCTAAACAAAAATTTTGTCCGCTTTTTTTATACGTCCATACTCACAGATTACCATCGTAAAATTGCAGCTCAATGCCGCTGTGCTTAGAATGGTTAGTGGAGAGAACCAGAGACCCATTTTACTGGGAACGAGACATTCCATCGTATTATGACAACGCATCTACATTTTGATTCTTAATCGAGGATAAATGTAGATGTCTATGGACCACAGCATTCACTTACCATCAGGTGGGCTGTGTGTTCGCTTGTCACTCTAATTCTAAAGAAAAAATTTAAAAATAGTATTTAATTATTGGTTTTGTGAATTTTCAATACACGTCGCAGAGTCCACCCCTCCCACGCATAAACCCACTGTATTTTATTGAAAAATCGAAAAAGACTTTCTGATTTCCAAAATTCCAAAATCCGATCGCAATCCTGACAAGAGCCCAAAAGTCCTGACGTGTCAAGACAAATCCTGACATAAGAATAGGTTTTGCAATTGGTCGATCCGGTTTCCGGTACAGCCTATTAAAGTCCACTGATGAACATAGGCCTTGGTAATACATAGATTGCCTCATAGGGGGGATATTTACCATAGTTGCCACGCTTGGCAAGCAGGTTGGCAACAGTAGGATTTTTTTTTAGGGAATATTACACCAAAACAGGTGTAAAAAGTGAACCGTAACGAAAAGGTCTGTATAGTCTTGTCTTAATAATTACAAAACTATTAGACTTAGAGACCAAAGTGAAGTGTAACTGTAGAAGTGAATTATATAAGTCAGCTCGCTGCTACGACCTTGAGTTTGCATCAGAGCTGAACGGGTTGGCGGGGAAAGGGCAACGCGCAGATTGACCAAAACCGGCGCTCTATCACCCTTCTAACACTAAGAGCAACTCGTTAACATATGCCTGCTATACACGTGGAACTTTGCAAACCGAATTGTGCAGATTTATCGATCGCGTGTATGACAAATTTTTGCAGATTATCGTTCATCGGCGGCATTTGAAATTTCTATTATACCTGCTACACACGTAACTATATATCGTAGCGATTTCAGATTCGAACGCTCCTAGTGTCTCTACACCCCACCGATATCGGCGTCGATCGTCAGTTCTTTGCAGAAACTCGCGCATAAAACATGTCATCCACGATGGAAGATGATGACGTACTTGGATTATTGGGCCTGATTATGTGCTTAAAAAGAAACAAGTATTTGGTTATGTATTTAGATAAACCGTTGTTGATTGCGTTTGCACAGTTTTGTCTTCACGTGGGGAAGGCGGCCGCTCAGTTCGGCAAGTCATCACGGAGCTCGCTTGCTAAAAGGCGTTCCGCGAGCACGCGGGTAAGAAAAAAGAGGTAGACACCGCGAACAACTGGAAGAGTTTTTAGAAACTTACCATTGGAAGACTAAATCAAAGGAGTGCCATGATCGCAACAAAAAAAAAATGTCGACTACAACTGGCTACATGAAAAATACAAAGACTTTTATTTTCTTTAAACACATAATCGGGCCCAATAACGCAAGCGCGTCATCATCTTCCATCGTGGATGACATGTTTCATTCGCGAGTTTCTGCGGAGAACTGACGATCGACGCCGATATCGGTGGGGTGTAGAGACACTAGGAGCGTTCGAATTAACTGCCCAGTCTGAAATCGCTACGATATATAGTTACGTGTGTAGCAGGCAAGAGAATTTTCACATTAAACCAATGGCCGTGTGCGCCGACACAGACTCATGGATTTTTTTTTTATTTTATACAAAAAATATATACCGAATGTATAGTAGAATTAAGAATGTCACATTTATGGCTTCACACTCATGCATTGTTCTCTTTACAGAGCGTTTTTGCGACGTGACGCTTTACTGCTCGCCGAACTTCGCCACTCAAGTTCCCAACAAGGACACGGTCGAGCCGCAGAAAGTACGCGGCGTATCGCTCCGGGCGCACAGGTAAGACCGGATCTATTTATAATAACAATAATAATAATTTCTTTATTTGCTTAGAAACATGGTAATATAAGCTGGTACAAGTTTGACAGAGCGTACTTGTTTCGGCGTAATGAAAACAGCATGCAAAAAATACATTGAGTTTAAGAATATTATAATTATAATTAAATTATATGTCGATCTATACTATTTATATAATAACTAGCTGGCCAGGCAGACATTGTTCTGCCCTTTTCGACGACCCTTCGTATAAAAAATCCGTGTATTCCTAATTAAATAAAAAATATTGAGTGTCACTTATCAGGATAAAAACTATCCTATCTCTCAAGTTAGACCAAACTGCACAGAGTGTGAAAATTTCATTGAAATCAGTTCAGTAGTTTGGAAGTTCATCGCGGACAAACAATGTGACACGTAATTTTTATCCATAAAGATTATTACCAAAAATTTTATATCTATATTAATTAATGTGATGTTTTTGGTACAGAAAACGAATCTATGCTGTAAAAGTTATTCTGACTGAGCTATTTGTACAACCTGTGCTTAAACATATTGATATTGAATATTAACACATTCGTAGTTTTCTACACAGCAAAAAAATACTTTTAATAAAAAGTAACAGTCATCATATCCCATCAATGCAAGAGCCGTGGTAGCTCAGGCGCTCGCCATAAACCGTGGGTGTCCCAGTTTCGATGTCCGCCGGCACGGATGAAATTGTTAATTCAAATTTTAAGTGATGATTTACCACGTGCTTGGTGGTGAAGGAAAACATCATAAAGAAGCCTGCATATCTGAGAAATTAAAAAGTATTTCAAAGATATGCGATGTCCCCAAACACGTATTGGGGCAGCGCGGCGCACTTTTCGTTGCCATTTACCCCTCACAGAAATGACAGATCTGTGCCCAGATGTGAGACGTATAAAATTGTTCCACATCTGCGCCAGTCTTGTGATTAGTGTGGAGTGGCACATTATTAATAAATTTAAGGAGTGAAATTACTACAAAGCATTTTATATTAAATAAAATTAAAAATTTTGTACAACGGACTTCAATATGAATATTAAGAATAACTCGGAAACTATTGGTCAGACCTTGATCAAATTTATATGGGACCACATGAGAAGCACCAGGCTTCAAATAAAAAAAAGAATCCTCGAAATCGGTCAACCCAGAAAAAAGTTATGAGGTAACACACATAAAAAAATATACAGTCGAATTGAGTACCTCCTCGTTTTTGAAACCGGTTGAAATATTGAACATTTTGAGCGTGAAGACAGAAACGCGATCTATAATAATTGGCTCGATAAAATAATTTATAAAAAGACACGACGTGTGTCATACGCCACACACGCACACAAAAGTAATCGATGGCACGCCTAGCGTGCTATCCGCACTGAACCGGTTAAACAATAACACACAAATACACTGTACTACAATTAGTGTTGCCATGTCCATTGGGTCAAATTTCGGGACGAAAGGTAAAAATAATCGAGAATTTTGTTATCAAATCGGGACAGCTACAAAAAAAACTAGATTTTTTGTTGCCAATGTAGCCACCATGAATGGTCTCTGACAAAATGCGCAATGTGCTTTGTAATTATTATAAGGTACGATCTAATGGACGAATAATTTTTCGTCCAAACGTTGTAAACAGTGCATATTCTTCCGTATTTTTTCATTTTTGGCAAATCAGAACTTGTTGAACGATTTGTTTTCGTTGAGACTCTAAATTTTCCAAATTATTAATTATAATCCCATTCTCAAAGCGGAATAATTCTGAACTCACAACGAATGCACTTCAAAAAACTTTCAAAAAATGGCAACATACAATAAAAATTATAACATCTAAGGCACAAATAAAAAGCCTTGCATGCATCATCATCATCATCATCATTACAGCCCTTCACAAGTCCACTGCTGAACATAGGCCTCCCCCAAGTTATGCCACAAAGCACGGTCCTGAGCCAGATTGCATTTCTCGACTGTCTGCATGTCTTACCAGGTCGTCACTCCATCTAGTGTGGGAACGTCAACGCTCTACACTTCGCCTGCCGGTACGAGGCCGCCACTCGAGAACCTTTTTACACATCCGTTGTCGGTTCTCCGAGCTATATGGCCGGCCCACTTGCCACTTCAGTTTACATAATGTCACTTTATTAATTACCTTACTTATTTACCAATTTTACCTAATTAGCTCACCTATTATCTAAACTGTAAGCTAGGTATTGTACTAATTAACAATAAAATAATGATATAACAAATGATCGTCGGTCGTATTGACGACGTCCCGCTCAAATCGGGACACGATAAAATTTATTTAAATCCGTTTCTGTTCGGTAGTAACCGCCATTTGTCACTTGCTTAAGTTTACGATGTTAATCTAAATATTTTTTATTTCGTTCACCGTGACAGGTATGTGAGTTTTTGATTCGGCCGTACATAAATTAGCAATAAATAAGTTTTATTGCTACCAAACGCCTATGGTTTTGTGTTTCTTTTTCGTTTAATATTATAGGCACACAGCGATAGTGCGCCGAAAGCGTTACACTATATACAAAATGCCAAAAAAAATTAATTCGATATAGATATTTTATACGTGGTAGAGCCATGCTGCAGCTATATTAATAGGATAGTTGTAGTACGAATGGGTCGGCTCGACCGGGGCAGGACCACGCTCTCACAGAATACCAGCGTAAAATAGCAGCTTAATGCTGCTGTGTTTCGTATGGTGAGTGTAGAGAACCGGAGACCCTTTTTATTTGAAAAGAGGCATTCTATCTTAGTCCTCACGGCTGACAACGCATCTGCATTTTAATTCGCAAACGAAGATAGATATAGATGTCTATGGGCCACAGTAACCACTTACCATCAGGTGGACTGTGTGCTCGTTTGTCACCCTTATTTTATAAAAAAAAGATATACTAGTGATCAGCCCCAGCTTCGCACTGGTGGTTTCTGGATCTCGACAACAGTGGCACCTACCGGGTCCAAGTGTGAATCTAAACCATTCTAGAATTAACCAAACCACACAAAATTTCAATAAAATCGGTCCAACCGTTTAGGAGGAGTTCAGTCACATACACACGGACAGAAGAATTATATAATACTAGCTGTTCCCCGCGACTTCCCCGCGTGTTATTTGGTGTTTTAATTTTTTTGCGCGGAACCCTAATTATTTTTCAAAAATAGTAAAAAGTAGCCTAAGTTACTCCTTCTGACATCAGCTATCTGCCAGTGAAAACCCCGTCAAAATCGGTCCAGACGTTTCAGAGATTAGCCGGAACAAACAGACAGACAGACGGACAGACAGACAGACAGACAGACAAAAACATTAAAAAAATTGTTGTTAGTACCGTACTTTCAACAATTTTTTTACAAACATACTTCAATTTTATTTATTTGTATAGATATTTTATAAAGATTAGGTTTCTGATTACTATATATTTTAATAAAGATTGACTATAGCCTTAGTCTGTTAACAAATTAACCTCTCAGATCCCGACATTGCATCGCACCAACTCTGTCAGACCTTTGGTCAGGCCAAGGTCAATGATTTTTTTTGGTTTTTGAAACCAGGCTCTGTCAACTAATGTATGGAACCATTTAAAAGCGTAAAATAATTAACCTACATTCGTAAGACCATTTAAAAGCGTAAAATAATTAAACTACATTCGTTAGACCATTTAAAAGCGTAAAATAATTAAACTACATTCGTTAGACCATTTAAAAGCGTAAAATAATTAAACTACATTCGTTAGACCATTTAAAAGCGTAAAATAATTAAACTACATTTGTTAGACCATTTAAAAGCGTAAAATAATTAAACTACATTCGTTAGACCATTTAAAAGCGTAAAATAATTAAACTACATTCGTTAGACCATTTAAAAGCGTAAAATAATTAAACTACATTCGTTAGACCATTTAAAAGCGTAAAATAATTAAACTACATTTGTTAGACCATTTAAAAGCGTAAAATAATTAAACTACATTCGTTAGACCATTTAAAAGCGTAAAATAATTAAACTACATTCGTTAGGCCATTTAAAAGCGTAAAATAGTTAAACTACATTCGTTAGACCATTTATAAGCGTAAAATAACTAAACTTTAAAATAGTTAAACTAACTCAAAAATATAACTAATTTCCACATATTCGCTTCTGAAGTCAAAAGAATTACTGGCTCTGTGGAGTCGAGAAACTGATATCGCTAGCTTATGTAGCTGTATTTTGTTTCATACTCTTGGTGGCGCTATACACTTCTTGATGTCCGGAAGTTATCACCGTGGTTGAAAATGCGCCAAGAGTCCCATAAAGTTACCGCCTATAAAAAGTCTACCGCTAAAGTCATTATTTTTTAGCTGTTATTAGTAAGCTACTGATCCCCATGTTTGTATCCGTCTGTCCCCTCTTACGACACCCACTGGACGATATGGGGTAGTGGATATTCTTACGTCACCACACGGTCAAGAGTAGGTAAATAATGATTGTATGTAATGCTCGCTAATCGTTGTCTTCAGAGTCGTGCTAGCGGCATGTTCGGAACTCCTCGGCGCTCTGCTGGGAGCCCACGAAGCGCACGGGGAGCCGGTGCTCGTCATAGATGGCGCGGAACCCCGACACCTTCGCGCACTCCTGGACTACATGTACACCGGCGAGATGAGTGTACACCACGTAAGTACTGATCACCTTGTTAATAGGTCCTATATCCAAAGGCATATTAAAGCTTATGCTAAAATGCAAATGTTGTCTGTCACCCCTGAGAACTAAGATAGAGCACCTCGTTACCAGTTAAAAGGGTCTCCGGTTTGCTGCTTTCTTACGCTGGTATCTGTCATCTGCCATCACTAGCAACCATAACCCTATGGTGACCTATTGTATTTTTTTTTCTTTAATAACTATCACATAGCCGAGACGTGGTAGTTGGCCGTAAATTTATCTCTAGGAGGGAAAGCAAAACTGGATTCGATCCCCGCCGATACCAATAAAATGATAATTGCAATTTGAAGTGCTGATTTACCCTGTGCTCGGCGGTGAAAGAAAACGTTGTGAGGAATCGAACGTTTCAAAAAAATAAAATCTTTAAAGAAAATGGGAAATGCGCTAACACGCACTAAAGCAGCTCGTCGGATTAATTGTTCCACAACCCTTTGAGGAACGAGAGGCCTGTGCCCAAAAGTGGTGCGTATACAGGCAGATTTTTTATTTATTTAGTATAGTAATAATGTCCTCCAGACCGAATTTCAGTAATGTCGGCCTGCCTCAACGGAGGCTAGCCATCGACGCAGGACAGGATTATAGTGCCCGAGTGTACGCGTAAGCACGGGTGTACTCTCTATTCCCTCACTCTCATAGTCCAAAGAGGCGGTAAACTGACACGACCAGAGAGAGAGAGAGAGAGAGATGAGGCGCAAGAGCAACGGCTTTATGTACTTTCCAAGGCATGGGGGTGTGACACCGCCAACTTCCTCTATACTGGCTGCTAGTGAGAATTTCTTGGAGGAAAAGCACTATAAGAGATATTTTTTCCCAACCCGGGATTTGAACCCTGGTCCTCATGATAAGCTGTCGCGTTTACAAGCACTAAACCAACGAGGCAATCAATTGTTTAGTTATATATATATAAATAATAAACACTACCACAATAATAAACTGTTGGTGTAGCGACTATATTTTTTTTATAGGAGAGTGAGCAAACGAGCATGCGGCTCACCTGATGGTAAGTTACTACCGCCGCCCATGAACAAATGCAACACTAACTAACTAACTAGCCAGGGGAATGGCAGATACGTTGCCGGCCGGAGTAGGTGCTTTTCTTGAATGTCTCTAAGTCGTATCGGGTCGGAAAAATCGCTGGTGGTAATTGATTCCACGAAGAATTTGTGCGAAGAAGAAAACATCTTCTAAGTCGCACAGTGGTGGACTGCAATCATTCAGATGGTACGGATGGTATCGGTAGTTCTGAGGCGATGTGCGTTCGTGAAATTTGGCGACTGGGATTAATCCGAACAATTTCTCAGAGCACTCCCCGTGGTAGATGCGAAAGATAAGACTGTGGGAAATACCAGGAAGTTGTCATGGCTTTCGATAGATGGCGGGTGTAACCGGTGACAGGCAGCAGTGCTAAAGGTGCTCACTTCTCGTACAGGCACTGCAGTCGATAACCTGCCTTCCGAGCGTTACGATTAAGCAAATAAAAAAAAGCAAAAAATAACGGGAGAGGCCAATGTTCAGCAGTGGTCCTAACGAAAAATAATTATAGGAAATGAGAATGTGTTAGGTATCGTCTCAGACGACCCGAGAAACTGACCGTGACCCCATCTGGTCACTGAGACCACTGGGACTCTGTGATGGACGAACGTAAAAGCGGATGGCGGTGCTTCTCGATACCACCTGCTTACTACTATTCCCCCTAACCCTTGGACTTTTGGTCTCCTCGGCCGAAGACTTACCGTCTATTTCTTTGGTATATTGCATTTTATTATTTATTTCAAGTAACTTATAAATTTTATACGCGGTTCGACGATGTATATCGGTGATACTTATTATTGTATATATCTTGTTTATTCTAATTAAAATGAATGATTCGACTTTCTGCAGCCTTATAAATTTTAATGACGAAAAAAATTTTAGTGGATGATAAATTTTCTAGTTGCTTCCTATGTAAATAGCCAAAAAGTAATTATTGTAATATGTATCGTATCATCTCGCACCCTTGACTACTTCCAGTCTATTGAACAGGTCCATTACCGAAAAAGCTTTGGTACCATAGGTTCCATACATTAAAGTTACAGCCTTTACACGTCCCTTTGCCGGGCCTATGCCTCCTCTCATTTCTGAGAAGGTTTTAGGGCAAGAAATTGCAATCTCCTCACCTACTCTCACAACACTGCAATTGGTTTCAGTCACAACTGGCAAGCCTATTGAAGACGGCAGAAGAGCTTCGCATCAAGGGATTGACGGATATACGGTGGAACAATAAGGACGAGCCCCCCGACTGTGAGACAGGTGAGAATTTTGCCAGTGACGGCACATAAATGTCATTAAAGTAGAAGGACAGTCTCGCCCACATTTTTAAGGAGTTAGGGTCCCAAACGAGCACCCAGTTCAAATATTAAATGGATGTAGCGGTCTATCCAGCCCGGATTTATTATCGTAATGTAGATGCGTCGTCCCTCCTGAGGACTACGATAGCATGCCTAGTAGAAAGTTTTTTTTTATAGGATAATGGTGATAAACGAGCACACAGTCCACCTGATGGTATGTGGTTGCTATGGGCCATAGACCAATAGTTATTGAGTTATTCTTAATAACTCATATTGAAGTCGGCTGTACAAAATTTTAAATTTTAAATTTAGTACTTAAGGATGTGACGTATTTCTGTAGCATACTTTGTTATTTCAAGTTGAGTGGAAGTGTCTATGGGTTTCAGTATTTTCCCTTTTTTATTATTATTTGTTATCAAACGACTTCAAAATAGGAGGTTCTCGATTCGTCGGAATCTTTTTTTTTAATGTATGTTCACCGATTACTCGAAGTTGCCTGAACCGATTTGGAAAATTCTTTTTTTTATATCAAAGGGTATATACGTCCCAGCTGGTGCCATTTAAATTTTATCGAAATCGGTCGAGGGGTTTTAAAAAAATTAACAATAAATTAATTTCATATTGAAGTCATCATCATCATCATCATCATCATCATCATCATTACATCCCTTCACAAGTCCACTGCTGAACATAGGCCTCCCCCAAAGAATGCCACAAAGCACGGTCCTGAGCCACCTGCATCCATCGACTTCCTGCATATCTTACCAGGTCGTCCCTCCATCTAGTGGGGGGACTTCGCCTGCCGGTACGAGGCTGCCACTCGAGAACCTTTGAAGTCGTTTGTACAAAATTTTAAATTTATCAACTTGTTTTATTTTATTATTTTGATTTGAATGGGCTCAGTTATTTATAAACAAAATATATTAAAGAACATTGTGTACTGAAGGCTACTGGTGCGTTGTCACTTCTAAGGACTAAGAAATAATACTTCTTAGCATGTAATTGTGTCACAGTTGTTGATCGCGCAGGTTGGTAGCTGCCACGGTAAATATCCCACGCAGTTCAATTTTCAACTGACTTCAAAAAAAAAGGAAAAGGTTCTCAATTCGAGTGCATTATTTTAAAATGTGTTTTACCTCAGTACTTTTTTCTAGGCGAACCGATTTTTGATGATTCTTTTTTTTTTATTTGATAGCAGGTGCTTCTAATGTGGTCCCATATAAATTTGATCAAGATCTGACCAAGAGTTTTTGTCCACAATCCTTAATAATGCGTATTTAATTGACTTGACGATTACATTGATGATATTCTCATTTTATTTATGGCTTTCCATACTCTTAAAACCGGACTTAAAAGAGCCCTGACTTATCAAAAGCCTATTCACTCTTGCCTCCCACATTGTAATCAAATGGTAAGACAGATAGTTATTGTACTCATTATGAACGACGAAGAGAACCGTTTGGTTAGAATGCGTGGTATAGGTGGTGGAGCCACGTTGCAGTTATATTGTGGTTGTACCACGAATGGGTCAGTTCGACTTGAAATGAAACGACGTGAAATAACAGCCTAATGCTGCTGTTTCGTATGGTGAGTATAGAAAACCGGAGATCCATTTTGCTGGAAATGTCTCATTCCATCTTAGTCGTCACGGGTGACAACGCATCTGCATTTTGATACTTAATTGACAATAAATGTAGATGTCTATGTACAACAGCATCCACTTACCATCAGGTGGACTAGTACTCGTATGTCACCCTTATTCTATAAAAAAAAACAAGAGAGTGTAGACCATCTCAGCGTCTGGTGGTCCTGTGACCGAATTGAGAAGAAGAATTAAGTTTTCCTTGAAGCATGATTGGTTTTGTAAATGTAAATGAATATAATACTCGTATATTTAATTTTATGTAATACGTTTTTTGGGAAATAAAGGCTTAAATAAATAAATGAAATAAAAAGAACCGAAAGGCTAGTTATACTCTTACTTAAAATGAATTATCTTCCAGGTGCCGTCACAGCGACCTCAACGAACCAGGATAAGAAATCAGCAGCTGAACAAAGGCCACCCGAACCCAAGCCCGCAGGGGAGAAAAAGACGCCCGAGACCAGACCGAGCGCGGAGACCAAACCAGATACGATATCGGACAGTAGAACTTACGCAAAACGGGACACGGAGACCAGTGATGTGGAAACGAAGCCGACGGAAAAGTTTAATGTAAACGGTGAGTAGGTTTTAGAAACGCTTTTATTTTTACTTACATAGAGATCTGATTTTATTTACATAGAGGTGTGTATAGTAGTCTCACTAATCCGGCACTTCAGTACATCGGCACGTCCCTCTACCACTCCCTCCGCCCGCGCTTCTCTCTTCTACCGCATCGTGCCTGATCAGTATGAGCAAAAGCTTGTACACATAAGGTATGTACGTGCACTCTCGCTTAAACACGTACCTGCTGATGCACTATAGTAGTGATTTGTCCAATGATGAATGAGCAAACAGACGCATAAAGACTAGCATTGAGAGAGAAAATGGAGATTTAAAAAAGTTAGATAGTGGAGAACACGTGCAAACTGGCGATAGAGTTAGGCATGCTACTGTGCACGATCTTAAGAAAAACAGACAGAAGACAGACAAACGCATGAAGACACAGAAATATTTTAAACAGTAAACTACAAGCTGCAATAAAAAGCTTTAATTACGTACTATTTTAAGATAAATTAGTTAGGTAAGATAAACATTGTCACAAAGAAATATGTACATATGTATGTAATTATACTAGGATTTTCTCCTGTGTCGTGGAGGCAGTTTACAAACATAAATTGCACAAGGACAAACATCCAGACCCGGAACAATTATTTGTAGGCCATACAAATACTTGTTCCGTGCGGGATTCGAACCCGCGGCTCCCAGCGCAACAACTGATTGCTAAGCCACTGCGCCACGGAGCCCTCAATATATATAATAATTATTATTTGCCTTGAATTTCCCTATACAATCCAGTAATCCAAACATTCCGATTTTTATCCGTCACCCCCTGGTCTTTTATAGTGCCGGATTAGTGAGACATTACTGTATATATATTTATTTTTGTTTTTTGGAAAACATACACCTAACATCACACAGTAAATAAACAAATAACAACCACAAGGCCATTTACACCTATAGACAGATAAGCTTATCTATACAAATAAATATAATGGAAGTGTCTGTTTGTAATGTCGAAATAACAGCTGTTTACTATATGCATATGAAAGTATATACGGTACTAATAACAAAAACACGATTTTTAATTTTTTGTCTGTTTGTCTTTCTGTTTGTCTGTGTGTCTTATCTGTTTGTTCCGGCTAATCTCCGAAACGGCTGGACCTATTTTGACCGGACTTTCACTGGTAGATAGCTGATGTTATAAATAGTAACTTAGGCTACTTTTATTTTAGTAAAATAATTAGGGTTCCACGCAAAAAATTAAAACCCATGAAATCCAATTTACGCGCGGGCGAAGTAGCGGGGAACAGCTAGTAAACAATAATTTTACTCGGTAAAAGATAAACATTGATAAAGACAAACACAGTAAATTAATAAAATTTAACAGAATAACACTCAGCAAAAATGTTTTATGTATGTATGTATGTATGTATGTATAATAATAATGCTCTCCAGACCCAATTTTAGTCACGGTGACCGGTCTCAACGGAGACTAGCCATCGGCGCAGGACAGGATTATAGTGTACGAGTGTATGCGCAAGCATAGGTGCACTCTCTATTGCCTCACTCGCACTCTCTGTTCCCTCACTCTCATACTGCGATGGGACGGTTATCTGACACAATCAGGCGCAGGAGCAACGGCTTTACGTGCTTTCCGAGGCACAGGGGTGAGACACCGCCACGTCCTGACCCCAGGCTGCCACTGAGAATTTTTGATGGAAAAGTTCAATAACTGATTCGAACCCTAAACCTCATCTTTAGCAACCGTGTTTACGACCACAAAAATATCAAAACAAAGCGTAAGTATGTATGTACGTATGAAACGAATTTAGTATATGTTTCACCCACTTTCAGTTCTAGACGTATTAAGAAGCGATGACAATACAATAATTTCATGACTATGATCTAGTCCGAGGGAAGCCAAAATAGGAGATGGGCAGCAGCATCTTCAACCCTCTATGTGGCATTGTGTGGGCGGCTAGCTGTGTTTCAAGAAAGTCTTTTTAGCCGTTTAAAGATCACCAGCCCTTTTTGTTTCGATGGTTTTGAATTTTTTTAATATCGTAGCGCTGTATGTAAAGAATCTTTCATACGTCATCATCATTATCATCATCATCATCATCATTACAGTCCACTGCTAAACAGGCCTCCCCCAAGCAATGCCATAAAGCACGGTCCTAATCCTCCTGCGTCCCTTGACAGGGTACGTATGTGGTCTATGGTGCTAAAGCCTTTTCGGAAACCGGCATGTTCGGGAGGCTAGAAGTCGCCGAGTCTGCGTGCGAAACTTTACTTTATTGTATTTTTGTTTGTTCCAGGAGGACCCCCGCCGCTAATAAAACTTCCTATCAAAGACAAATCCAGTCCACTGAAAAGGGAAAACTCCGACTCGTGAGTACATTTGTGTGTTTAGTTTCCGTTAGTAATACAACCGTATAGAATCAATTTGGTTCTGTCCGTCGATCAGACTGGCTTTAGAAGGACTATAGTTTAAACTAGGGATGATAATCGATGGGGAAATAATCGATTATATCAATTGTGCCGACATTATTTAATCGATTCATCGCAATAATTGTAGCGATTGATCGAAGAAAAGTTCAAGGCTTTTCGTTTAAATAGATTAGATAGATGATCAGATGTGCGAAATACTGTATTATCGGTAAATTAAAACAATAAAATTAACTAAAAAATAAACTTTCATCTATTGATGACAAAAAAATATAACATAAAAATGAGAAGCAATTAGGCTATTTCTCATGTCTTTCAGAAGGCACCAATGTTGAAATAATTTAGCTTTTGCAAAAAAGAAAATTTCCAAACTAAAACCCACCCACAAACAACAAAACAAACAAACACAACCACAGATTGTTGTTGTCGAATGAAACGTCAGTAATTTTTTTTTCTTCTTGAGGTGAGTCCTGGCATTGTTATCAATTTTATCTAATATCGCGAAATATCGATTAATGGGCATAAAATAATCGATGTAATTGATTATTTCAATTTTAGATTAATCGATCGAGTCGCAAAAATTTAATAAGCGATTAATCGATCATTCGATTAATGGAATCGATAGTGTAAACTCGTGATTGTCATTGAACCACGTTCTGTTATAAGTTTTGTAATATATATTCTGGTTTAACCATACTTCTTTAACATTTTTCTTAATTTTTAGTTTATTTTTGGTGCACTACCTCCCACAAGTTTATCTCTGCTGGCCTAATAGTTGGGTGGGAGAGAAACGCCTTAAAGCATTAAGTCCGCCATATTTACGATTTTATTTTATGTGTATAAAAGTTTAAAGAAATAAATAAGTAAATATATACAATCTATACAATTAAATAAAATTGAACAAATAAATAAAATTGTTTGTAATGCCAATAAAACAGCTTTTAAATAAATGCATATGAAAGTATATACGGTACATGTAACAAAAAAAAATACAATTTTTAAAATTTTTGTCTGATTGTTTATTCCGGGTAATCTCCGAAATGGTTGGACCGATTTCGACGGGACTTTCACTGGCAGATATCTGATATTATAAGGAGTAACTTAGGCTACATTTATTTTAGAAAAATAATTAGGGTTCCGCGTGAGAAAATGAAAACCCATGAAATCCAATCGTAATAAATTCCACGCGGGCGAATTCGCGGGAAACAGCTAGTAGTAGAACTACTCGTAGTTTACAAAATAGTCTCAATATTCGTATTCCATCACACGAGGGTGGTTTGTTTAATTCGTTTTGTACGGTGCAGTCCACACTGCACTGGAATGCCCCGTCTGTTCGTATCAAGATAATTAATTACAACAATTGTTTTTGAGAGATTAGTTCGAGAATTCTATCCTATGTAAGAATGATTCCACGTTATTTATCCGACTTTTGTTTTTCTGTCTGTTTTCGCTGTATAAGTGATATTTTGTATATAATAACTTTGGGCTAGTTTCTGGTGATGGTGATTTCTGGATCTCGACAACGACGCCACCTACCGAGTCCAATAATTGTGAATCGTTTAGATCATGCCACACTCAAACAACAAAAATATTTCATCAAACTCGGTCCAGCCGTTTTTGAGCAGAACTAACGGATTGCAATTGATTTTTATATAGAGAGATTATATAGTAGATATTAAGCATGTATAATCACTAACTATATTGTATTTATTTGCATTTTATTGTACTGAAGTGCAAATTTGATAAATCAGGGCACCCACGACTTTTTCTACCACCAGGGCGGCGCCACTAGATAGTGAGGTATAATATTTGACAGATTTCATAGCGGGGAAGTTAATTTGTTGAGAAAATATAAAGATTAATGTTTTTTTTTCTGTACTATTAGCTATATTTTATATTAATAACATTCAATATAAATAAACGAAACCAGAGATGTTCATAAAAGTAAAAAATAAAAAAAACAACTTCTCAATTATTAAATGACATTGTGTAACAAAAAACTTTACCTCAGTGTCAACTAGCGACATCTGGTGAGCAGAAAATTATTAACCCTCATTGAATTGTGTACACCTGCCACTTTCTCAAATCGTGCAGACTTGACTGGTAGAGAATGCCATAAGGCAGTAAGTTCGTTCTTTATATCCTTTATTATAAGGTGTGTCCATCCGTCGATTACGGCCCATAAAAGTCCACTGCTGAACATTGGCCTCCCCTATAGATTGTCTCGCATGGGGGATTTCGCCATCGATTTTCTTGACGAGCGGTTTGTCAACCGCGGTTTATTTTTAATTATTTTGAGTTGTTATCAGGAAGAAGTTGCTACCAATCACCTGGTTCAATTTCCTCCGATGATATGTGGTAGCGGATGTTCTTACACCATAAATAAGAAACAAAAAATGTCTTCCCTTCCAGCGACAGCCCGAGTCCTAAGAGGCAACGTCTACCAAGTGGCATGGAGAACACCGACGACGAGTTGCAAACACCGAAGCTGTAAGAATCCGCTTTCATTTCGTAATATTTTATCGAGAATCAACGATATGTTTCTGTCAGATTTCAAACACAATATATCTATGCAAGAGTCGCTACGTAACTACCAGAAAAATAAAACTACTTAAGACCGTGGTATCGCAGGCATTAATGGAATTTGTTACTTTCTGGTTTAAGTGCTTGATGTATCATGTTTAAGTGCTCGGTGGTGAAGCAAGACTTCGCAAGAGATATAAGGCTGTAAAGTTAAAACAGAAATAGTATACTGAGATGAAAGACAAGAGACGTGACGTGAGACCTAAGCAAATAATGTGGTTTTTTTATAGAATAAGGGTTACAAGCGAGTTCACAGTCCGCCTGATATTACGTGAATGCTGCGGCCCAAAGATATCGACATTAATCCTCGATTAAGAATCAAAAAGCAGATGCGTTGTCACCACTGAGTACTAAGATGGAATGCCTCGTTTCCAGTAAAACGGGTTTCCGGTTATCTACACGCGCCATACAAAAAACAGCAGCCTTAAGCTGCTATTTTACGCTGGTATTTTGAGAGCGGGGTCCTTCCCTGTTTGCGCCAATTTTTCGAAACATTTTTATTTGCTCGGACATGCAACTTTCCTCGGGATATTTTCCTTCACCACTGAACACGTGGTAAATCAGCACTGAAAATTATAACTAACAATTTTATAGAGATTGAACTCGGGTTGTTCGCGTACTGTGAAATTTATAGCGACCGCTAAACCCCTGAGCTACCACGGCACTGTTTACAGTTGGGTAGGAATGCAGTAATTTCATTATTATCAAAAAATAATAGTTTTTGTATGTTAAATATCTCTTCTTATTATTTTGCAGAGAACATGAATGGCAGCATGGGAACTTGGTGAGTTCATTTTATGTAAGAAAAGTAACTTCTTTTATAAAATCAAATTAATATATATTTAATAATAAAGTAGCATTTTAGGACCCCCGTCTCTGCTATAGTAAGAATAAAAGGCAAGTTTAAAAAAACGACCAGTTTTATACCTAGTCAGGTCATAAATTCTGTCACATGTTTAATATAAAATAATTGAAACAAGTTTATTCATTATGTAACCATTTATATACCAAAATGAACTTAACAAAACATAGATTCTTATGACACTAAAGTTTATTCAAAATGACCTCCGTGATTTTGAATACAGGCCTTCAATCTGCGCGGCCAGTCGTCTATCGCAGCACGAACGAGGTCTATGTCAATATCGGCGGCTGCCTTAATCAAGGATGTCTTGAGTGACTCCAAATTGGGATGAGGCTTTGAGCACGCCTTTTCCTCCAAGTGTTGCCATATCTTGTAATCTAACGGATTCAAATCTGGACTGGAGGAGGGCCAGTCTTCGTGCCGGATGAAGTCGATTTCACGCGCCGCCAGCCAGTCTTGTGTGCTCTTCGCTCTATGAGCTGGCGCCGAATCTTGTTGGAATACCCAGTGCCTGTTATTGAACATGGTATGAGAAACAGGTTCCACAAGGTTCGTCAGGACTGTATTTTGATACACAACTGCATTCGTTTTTACACCTTTCTCACAAAAATGTACCTCTGTTAAGCCCCAATAAGAAACTCCCAACCATACCATGAGCGAGGATGGAAAATGACCTCGTTGGACACGCGGAATACGGTTGCTCGCTTCTTCACTACTGTGTGCGTACACCTTATCATTTTGTTTGTTGTAGCTCTCTTCTACGGTAAAATTTTTTTCATCCAAAAAAGAATTTCCCGGTATTTTTTCAGTCTCAGGTCCATTAGACGAGCATTCAAACGATGTTCTGTTTTTCTTCGATATGCCCGAAGCCCTAAGTCTTCATTTAACACCCTTTTCACCGTGGTTCTGCTTAACCCCATCTGAAGGGCCAACAGTTTCTGCTTACGTTTGGGATTTCTTTGAATTCGCGCCTTCACGGCTTTTATCACTGCTGGAGTCCTAACAGACTGAGGGCGACCACTTCTTGAGTCTTCATTGTATTGTTTGATGGTACGATAAACGAATCTTTTGGTTATATTCGAATTTTTCAGTATGTCAAAAATTTTAATTGGCGCGTAACCGCAACGATGCAACGCAATAACTGCAACACGGTCTTCTTTAAGCGTCCACTCCATATTTAAAAATGAGTAAAATTCTAAAAAGTATACAGTTTTATTTTCATGAACAATTCGAAATTCGAATTCAATAAACTTTTTTGTGGCCAGCATTCTAAAAGAAAAGTTTTTACTGTGTGACAATACTTATGACCTGACTAGGTATAAAACATGTTCGACGCTGTTAAAAAAGGGGTGATTGCTTTTATTTATTTCTATTCATTTTTACTATTAAATTCTAAAAATCTTAAAGATTTTACGTCTTCCCCATAAAGCCTCCAGATACAGAAACAGATTTTTTTATATTATATAGATTATAAATAATACTTAATGAAAGTAACTTTTTTTAATTTACCACTGGTTCGGGAAAAACCTTTTTCCTAGGAAAGAACCAGCAAGAAACCCAGCGGGACTTTAAAAAAGAACTAATAGCTTACAATCATATATGTTACACAATTAATAACACAAAACAAATTAGAAATAGCTTAATAATAATAATAATAACCCCACCAGATGGCTTGGTGTCGGCGGGGTCCTCTCGGACTCGGCAAGCGGCACCCGCCGCTGGTGGAGTACGCCGCATGCGTTGGACAAAAAATATGAACATAAACGCATTGCGGGCGTACTATAGGGCGAAAGGGGAAGAAACTGGAGGGATAACGTATCGGGCTCGGATGCATCGCTTTTTTGCTGAGCTTGAGCCGTCAGTTCCCGTCACGGAGCAAAACCTGGCAGACCGAGTTCGGTACATCATACGCTCGAAAATATTTGATGATGCCGAACTCGAACGACTACGACGTGAGGCTATTCCCTCATCGAATGAACCGGCTATAGCTGGGGATGCGGCTCTTCAGGCCACAGACCAGCAGCCACATATAGAGGGCGCCAAGGATCTCCCTGCTCTGGTTGATTCAGGCGATGATGGAATGGTCACCCAATAACTAGAGCAGATGAGGAGTAAATTGGAGGAGGCGATTGTGGAAACGCGCAGTACGCCTCTCGAAAATCGACCGCGACTCCCGCGCATACCCCTAAGCAAGCGGAATCGGGCTATCGTGAGGGCTCTCAACCCAATGCTGGTGACCTATTTGGAAGCCAGCCGGGACCTTTGCGAGACGGACTCAATTCTTTTTGGTGCCGCACTGGCAGTTTGCCGTATTGTTGGCGCCAAACTTCCCACGGCTGGACGCGCTACTAGACAAAGTAGCGCCACCCCAGCCTGGAGAAGAAGGATTGAGGACCGTATCGTAAAGGCAAGGGCCCTCATCGGCAGGCTGATAAGCTTCAGGTCGGGCAATAATAGGCCGCGAATTGTGCGCACCGTCAGAATGGCGTTTGCTGGGACAAATATCAGTTTGACCCAGCCGGATATAACGCAAAAACTGACGGAGCGCATAGACGACCTGAAGCAGAGAATCGCTGCTTGGGGGAAGCGGATTCGGCGATATACCGAGAGGTCGACACGGTTCAACCAGAATCGTCTCTTCCAGAGTGATCAGAAGAGGCTATATAAATCATTGGAGCGACCAATGGTACGTGGAACGGGCCAAGCACCGAATCAGGCCGATACTGTCGCATTCTGGCGCGGCCTGTGGTCAGAGCCCGTAAACCACAGCGAGGGCCCTTGGACGGAAGTTGTGGTGAGTCAGTGTGCGAATCTTACGCCCATGGACCCCGTCATTATAACGCCGGACGATGTAGCTGAGGCGGTCCGAAGGGCCCCGAACTGGAAAAGTCCGGGTCTCGACGGGCTGCATCACTACTGGCTGAAGGGGTTCGTGGTGTGTCACGCTGTGCTCGCCCGACAATTTCAAGAGGCTCTCGACCAAAAGTCGCTCCCGAGCCTCTTCACTACTGGGATCACTCATTTGGTTCCTAAAGACCGGGATACCATAGACCCGAGCAAATACCGCCCCATCACGTGTCTACCCACGATATATAAGACACTAATATCCATTTTGAGCGCGAGAATCACTCGTCACCTGAACTCAAATCAGGTGATGTCGCGCGCTATAAATGGATGTCGGGGCGGTAGTCGTGGAACCAAGGAACCACTCCTCATTGACGCGGTCATTGGCAAAGTGGTTAAACGCAACCGTCGGAACCTATCCGCCGCCTGGATAGACTACAAAAAGGCATTCGACACGGTGCCTCATACATGGCTGAAGAGGGTCCTCGAGCTGTACAAGGTTGACTGTACAGTTAGAGTCTTCCTCGAGCAGTGTATGGGGCAGTGGAGTACGATCCTTTGTCATCTAGGCGAGCGGATGACGGCTGCGGAGAACCACATAAGGATAAGAAGGGGTATCTTCCAGGGTGATTGTCTGAGTCCAATCTGGTTCTGCCTCTCTCTGAACCCTCTCAGTACCTTACTGGAGGGCTCCGGGAGGGGATTTCAGCTTAGGAGGGGAGGTACAAAAGTGACCCACCTTTTCTATATGGATGATCTCAAGTTATTCGCCTCCAGTCGCTCTCATCTTGTGGAATTGCTAAACATCACTTGTGATTTAGCAATTCTATTAGAATGGAACTGGGGACGGATAAGTGTGCGGTCCTCCATGTTGAAAGGGGAAGGGTTGCTAACTCTGAGGGCATAGATTTATCTATGCCCATCAACATAAGGACCCTTTCCGAGGCTGAAACATACCGATACCTGGGTATGTCACAGAACATCGGTGTTGATGAGGCGGGTATGAAACAGTCAGTTTGCGATGTGTTTTATGCACGCTTGACCAAAGTGCTTAACAGCCTTTTGTCCGGTGTGAATAAGACGCACGCATATAACGGTTGGGTCATGCTTGTTCTCATGTATACCTTTGGCATACTTAGGTGGACTCAGACCGAACTAAACGCTCTGGACAGAAAAGTCCGCACTATAATGACGTCCCACAGGATGCATCATCCGAGATCGTCAGTAATGAGGCTGTACTTGCCGCGGAAGCATGGTGGGCGCGGCTTTTTAAGCGCGCTTACTATGCATAATCGCGAAGTGTGCAGCCTCCGTAATTACTTTCTGACGAGAGCGGATGATCCATACTATAGGGACGTTATTTCTTGTGATAAAGGACTGACTCCTCTATCCTTAGCCAACGAGCAATGGCAAGACCTAGCAGTACAGTGCATTTCCGACCGGGAGACCGTATGGAAGGAGAAGGAGCTCCACGGGAGGTTCTACAAGGCTCTACATGAGCCTTTCGTAGACACAGTCGCCTCCCTTCACTGGCTACGTTTCGGTGACCTCTTTGGGGAAACCGAGGGTTTTGTCTGTGCGATACAGGATCAGGTTATTAAGACCAACAATTATCGGAGATACATCCTAAAGGATGGCGCCGTCGACATCTGTCGAGCTTGTCGCCATCCCGGTGAGTCACTTAGGCATGTCATCTCCGGTTGTTCGGCGCTTTCTAACTCTGAGTATTTGCACAGACACAATCTAGTAGCCAGGATTCTACACCAGGAGCTCGCTCTGAAATACGGCCTCGTGGATCGGAAACTGCCGTATTATAAGTACTTGCCGGAAGCCGTGCTCGAAAATGACCGCGCCAGGCTCTACTGGGACCGGGCCATCATCACAGACAGGACTATTCTTGCGAATAAGCCTGATATTGTTCTGATGGACCGGGCACAGTCAAGGATCTTTTTGGTCGACATTACCGTTCCTTATGACGAGAACCTCGTGAAAGCAAATATCTGGACCTGGCTCACGAGGTTACCGGCATGTGCGGTGGTCTGCCGACCGAAATTATTCCTGTGGTCGTTTCTGCGAACGGGTTAATCCCAGTCAGCCTACCGGGTCATCTGAGGCGACTGGGACTCCGTGACGGACCGCTCCAGGCTCAAATGCAGAAGGCGATGCTCCTCGATACCGCCCGCATCGTCCGCCGGTTTCTTTCCCTTTCCCCCTAACCCTCGGCCGTCTGGTCTCCCCTGCCGAGGGCTTCCATCTGGTTGGGTTTTTATATATTTATGTATTTTTTATGTATTTATTTTATTTTATTCATATTTATGTATGTTTACCATTTTCATTTACAATTATATATTTATACTGCCCAACCAGATGAGAAAACTTTATAGATACCCCAATAATAATAATAAATTAATAAATAATATGATGCTTCGAGTATCCACAAATCAATAATTATTAGTTGACCTGTCTGTATGTTATATGCACTTATATACAATTATATACCTGCCATTGTATACAATGGAATTTTTAATTCAGTTGTGGGTAATAATATATATATACAATATTACAATAATTTCATGACTATGATGATGTGAATGTGGTAGAGCCACCCTGAAGTTATATTATGGTTGTATCACGAATGGGTCAGCACGACCGAAGAAGGACCACGCCTCACAGAATATATCAGCGTAAAATAGCAGCTTAACGCTGCTGTGTTTTTCGTGTGGTGAGTGTAGAGAATCGGAGACCCTTTTTACTGGAAAAGAGGCATTCCATCTTATTCCTCACGGGTGTCAACGCATCTGCATTTTAAATAGTAATCGAGGATAGATGTAGATGTCTATGGGCCACAGCAACCACTTACCATCAGGTGGACTGTGTGCTCGCGTGTCACTCTTATCCTATAAAAAAAATTGTTTTTAATTTTAAAAGAATTTTATTAGAGATATCTTTGTTATTTTTTCCATCGAATCAAATTATATATGTCGCATATGTCCTGAAAAAAAAAAGATATATATTTCTGATTTTATTTACTGCAGTTGATCATATACTTCAAGGCATTATAAAACTTGCGTTTAGCTCCCGTAGTCCTCTTAATAAATAAAATTATTATTAGTCCTGATACCGGATTATTAGTCACTTTATAAATATTGAAGGTCGCAAACCAATGGGTACTGATGAAAAGTATCTAGAAGTGGATTTAGAGAGACTGACTAACGAAGAAATCTCTGGATAGAACATAAGGTATCAAAGCAATCTAAGAGAAACCACTATCCCATATTATCCTATGGGCGACAGAGAGAGAAGGGAGATGAACATAAGTATATTCCTAATAACAACTTAATATTAATAAGAAAAATTTCGGCTGCCAACCCGCCTGCCAAATGTGACACCTCTATCTCATAATAGAGAAGTAGAAGGGATCTATGGAATCGTAAGTTCAAATGTGGATTTTTAAGGACTGTAATGGATAAGGTTATTTTTAACGTTTATGCCTTTTTCGAATGTAATTGTAAATTAAATTTCATCTCATCCAGGATATATCTGCGGAGCGCGTGGTTGGGTGGGGAGGCTGCAAATCGGGCAACTGGTCGCGCGGCGAGTCGGACGACGAGTGGGCCGACACGCCCGCCGACATCGGATCATTTCTCACTACGAGGCTACGGGTCGATGGGGACAATAGCGCTGGTAAGTTACGCTATACTACCTTCATTATAATACAGTGGTATATTATGTAATTTAAAAAAATTGTTCATTTGATGTAATATTATATTATTTACTTCTATGAAAAATGCGAGCATGCGTTCGTGCGTGCGCGCGTTGTTTATGTGTGTGTGTGCGTGCGTGTGTGCGTGCATGTGTGTAGTTATGTTTGTGATGACTGCCTCGTTGGTCTAACGGTCGTAAACACAATTGCTGGTCGTGAGGTCCCGGATTCGAATTCCGGGTCAGGACAAAATCAGTTTGGGTTTTTCTTTCAAAAAATTCTCAGTAGTTGCTCGGAGTCAGGAAGTTGGCGGTGTCGGTAAGCACGTAAAGCCGTTGCTCCTACGCCTGATCTCTCTCCGCTCGTGTCGCATTACCGTCCCATCGGACTATGAGAGTACATGGCAGTCCATAACGGAACGAATTTTTCACCAGTTAGGGCATTGAGCAGTGCTCGCAGTACACTGCGAGCACTGCTCAATGTAAAACTTTGTATTTGGTTCATGGTTCCGATATGTATATCGACAAATACAAAGAGGAGGTGTTGTAATTAGATTTCACTATGTAACAACGCGTGACATTTTACGGGGTGAGGGGACGTTAAGCTCCGCCCTCTTTACACTACATCTACATCTACCGATAAATAGTAAAACTACTCGAATCGTTTCATATCGATGTTGCAATGTAGTTTAGCTATCTTGACGATAGCTGTCGGCCTGTTCACAAAATGGATCTTTATGTCTGAATGCAGAACAAATTTCAGCACCTTCGTATGTAAATATATAATAAAATTATAATTATTTTACCAATACTGAGCTCTACGTACCTTTATATTTTTAGTTCACATGACAGGAAGTGTCGCCATCTAGTGTTGAATATATTTAATTATATTTGAAAGCCGACGCAAAGGGATTTTTCTAGAACTAATTTAATAAATTAGGTGTAAAATTACTTACAAATGAAATGTGATGCCATCCATAGCGTCAGAGCGTCTATCTGAGTAGTTTTTACACGATAAAACACAACACTTCATCCTTTTTTTCTTAATACTACGAAAATACACCGATTTGCGATTATCAAACACATTAGCGCACAGGACGAATGCTGACAGTATACTAACTAAAGCCATGCCCACTATGATGACGTCAGGACTTACTTAGAATCACAGTGCACAGTTGCTTATGCCGTCTCCTCTTTGTATTTGCTTCATGATCTTATGTATTTATGAATGAATTGAGTATTGACGAATGCACCTTTCAGATGAGGAATCCGACGACAGTACGGCGGGGGGCTCCAGTTCGAACGCCACGACTCCGGCCTCCGCACCTCCTGTGCCCACCGGGGACCCCTACACGCTTATACGTGAGACACTTTGTATTTTTTATTGAAGAGAAAACTTCTTTAGAATCGTGATTTGAAACTCAATGAAATGAAAAAGAGACACAAAAAGATACGAACAACACATTTATACGATTTAGCCTGCGAGAGAATGAGATAGAATACAGTATACGGTGTTTTCTATTATGTGTGGAGATTATGCATGTGTTCTATAAGCAGTAAGGATTCAAGACGAAATTTCTTAAAACAAGCCCTTACAATTATTATCCTACTCCTGATGCTCTGCATTCGTCTCATTCTCTCGTGAGTTTTCTGAAGGTTTCCACTTCTACCGCGTGTGAACTGCACACACGTGTTTTTTTTATATTATTTTTATTTTTTATTCGGCTTCATTGATGATCTCGTAGCGCATTGGTTAAGTCTTTCGCTACAGCCAGCCGCGGGTTTGAATCCCACGCGGAACAAGGTTTGTTTGGCTTTTGCAAGTTTATTCCGGGACTAAATGTTGGTCCGTGTGTAATTTATGTATACACTAGAAACCGCTCCGTCTTCGCACGCTTGATTTCCAGATCTCGACGACAACGCCACCTACCGGGGCCAATTGTGAAACTTTTTCAAATTGTCAACTTAATCACACACACACACAAAATTTCATCAAAATCGGTCCAGCCGTTTAGAAAATAACTTACATACACACGGATTATAATTAGATTTTATAAGATTTTTTAAATTTAAATAAAATTAATAGTTTTATAAGAAGAAGTGAAGTTTTCTTTATCATATTAATTTTCTACGGCGATTAAAAAAATTACATTTTTATTTTAAACAAAGATATTTTTCATAGATTTTTAGATATTTGATAAAATATAGTAGATGTGTGTATATAAAACGACGTATAGTCGTTTTATATATATACATAGTATAAATATAGTATGAAATTGTAGTCTATGGGTACTTTTAAAAAAATTATTATAAAATATATCGCTATAGTAATGTGTTTTTGTCTAGCGGGCGTTGGTGCGAAGTCGTCGCAAGTGGACCCTCGCTTCACGGACGTGGTGAAACTGAACGACTACCTCCAGCACGGCAGACGACCTCAGTTCTGGGAGGAGAATTACGTCAAACGGGTGAGGATATGGAAACAGATACACCAACACAACACAAACATCTCTTCTCCAATTACTCTCTTTCTCTTTTCTTTCTTCTCTCTCTCTCTCTCTATCTCTCTCTCTCTCTCTCTCCATTAGTCCGTAACAGTCAACAGCAGAATTTAAACATCTACACCACTGTGAGGATGATTTAGCAAACGGGTGAGGGTATCTAACATGTGGTATAATATATGAGATTTTTGTACCGCCACCTATGGAGGGCCATGAGATTTTTCCGGCAAAATTTATAAAAGTAAGGTTGAGAAGTTGCTGTGTGGTAGCGCGTAAGGAACCCATTATCCCATATCAACCCGTGGGTGTCGTATAGAGGGCAATGAAATAGGAGATGGGCAGTAGCATCTTCCTGATAACAACTGAAGAAAACTGCCATTGCCTACCCATCTCCCAAGAGTGGCAACTATGGCAAATATTTTTACGAGGCAGACAATGGGGGAGGGCGCTGGATTTCAGCAGTGATTATCATAGTCTGCAATGAATGAAGTATCTATTAATATAATAATACCTTTTTCTTAATTTCTTTTTTTTACTTGCAACACTGGTATAAGTATAAAAATCTTGCATCAGCTCCTACAATATTACTGTAAATTAATTTAATGTGTACACGAAATGAAGCAATTTCATCCTTTCACATACTCCCAAGGATCATAATCACCATGTCTGCTGTACCCTTTCAGGTGATGGAGGCGGTTCGTCTCAAAGAGTTGGAGATGAAGCAAGCGGCGGAGATCCTGGGCGTCAGCTACGGGACGCTGTACGGGCGCTACCGGGACGTGTACGGCTGCATCAACAGGCCATACCGGTATACACCTGCATTACACCTGGAGACCAGTCCTAGAAGGCACGTACCATTCTGGGACCTGGATTGTACTTTAGTGTGAAAGAGTAACGTTCTGGAAGACTGATATTCATATCATTACATTACATCACAAGTTCATTGCTTACCCCCCTATGAAACAATCAATGGGGGAGAAGGTAATATGCCATAGCTACCAAGCGCTTGGCAAGCGGTTTGGCATCCGCAGTTTTCTATTATTTTTAAGTCGTTTTCAGGAAGATGCTGCTGCCCATATCCTGTTTCAATTTCTCTCTGCGATACCCGATACTCTTCACGACACCCACGGGACGATATGGGGTAGTGGATATTGTTACACCGTTATTATACGCTAGTATCGCGTAAGTTCGTTGTTACTGTATAATGTGACGTATCATTTTATAATTTATATTTTTATGCTCATTCTTATCTCATTTTACCTTAAATATGATAAGATTTAAAGATACTGAAGCGTACTACTTATAAACGGATATACTTATAAGCGTACTACTTATGAAGGGATTATAAATGGCGTCGCCTCTATTCTCTTCTCGCTTGCACATTGTTGCTGTCTATAATCACACCCGTTCGGTAATGACATCAAAAGCACAAAAAATTGCTTTTTTTCTCATCTATCGAGTGTGTTCAAGATATTATTGTATAGTGTAACGTCATTTACCACGTTACCGTCCTTTCATACCATTTGACATTGTTATTTTATCGTGTGCCGTCATAATTATTATACTTTTAAATATTATAATCTAATTTAACCTTAATTATGAGACGATGGCAGGAGAACTTACGGTATTATTTTGGTCCCTCGAGAGAAGAGTACATGTGAGTAATTACTTACGCATCATCATTACAGCCCTTCACAAGTCCATTGCTGAACATAGGCCTCCCCCAAGGAATACATTTCTCACCAGGTCGTCACTCCATCTAGTGGGGGGACGCCCTACACTTCGCCTACCGGTACGAGGCCGCCACTCGAGAACCTTTCTTCCCCATCGGTTATCGGTTCTCCGAGCTATATGGCCGGCCCACTGCCACTTCAGCTTACTAATCCGTTGTTGGACTATGTCGGTCGCTCTGGTTCTACTGCGGATATCCTCATTTCTAAGTTTATCACGCAGAGACACCCCGAGCATAGCCCTCTCCATAGCTTACTGAGCATTTAACGTATACGTATACGTACGTATACGTACTTGCGCATAAAGAATGGTATTATAAATGGCGTCGCTTCTATTCACCTTTCGCTTGCACACTGATGCTGTCTATACTCTCACTGGCCGGTAACGACAGCAAAAAAATTATCTCAGCACAAATAACTGTGCTTCATACTTCAGGCTCTAGTAATAGAACATACTAGAAGCCTATTTTAGATATTAAATTATTGTTAACCACTTGTAAAACTTTTGTCTGTCTGTCTGTTCGGGCTAATCTTCGGAATCACTGAACCGATTGCGATGAAACTTCAGGAACAGATAGAGAGCAATGCTATGATTGATATTTTATTCAAAAAAGTAGAATTTTTTTTTATGTACTCGAAAATGAATTTAATAAAATAAAATGAATGGTCCGCGATGATTATCTTAAACCTAAATAACACCACATTTAATAAATCATAGTCTACTTATAAAAGTCGATCATATAAAATGTGTAACAAAAACCCTGTGGTTCCCTTTAAGTGCGTTCTCAGAGTCAATATTCAAATATAAAGAAATAACTTTTTTTCAAAAAACGAACATTAAAAAAAATAATTTCAATTAAAAAAAAACTATTTGCAAATTGTATGTGGTTTTATTACCTCTAACTGACACGAGCATCGATGAAGGGGGGTCTTTCATAATCCCCTTATCCTCCGGATAATGCAGAGCTAATAAAATCACATACAATTCGCAAATTTTTTTAATTAAAATATTTTTTTTATTAATTTGAAGTTTTTTGAAAAAAAGTTATTTGTATACGTTTGAATGCTGACTCTGGTAACGCACTTAAAGGGAACCACAGGGTATTTGTTACACGTTGTATATACTATTGGAATTTAATTATGCTTACGACTTGACATGGTGGATTTGACTGGAAAATCATTACAGTCTTATGGAATTTAGTTAAATCGCATTTTATACTTGGTAGAGCCACGCTGCACCTATATTTTGGTTGAAGCATGAATGAGTCGGCTCGATCGAGGAAGCACCACAATACCAGCGTAAAATAGTTTAATGCTTCTGTTTCGTATGGTGAGTGTAGAGAACTGGAGTGAGTGATTTTTACTAGAAACAAGGCATGTCATCTTAGTCCTCAAAGGTGACAATGCATCTGTATTTTGATTATTTATTGAGGATAAATGTAGTTATCTAAGGGCCACAGCATCCTTTACTATCAGGTGGACTGTGTGCTCGTTTGTCACCCTTATTCTATAAAAAAATACGCCCACACATGTTAACATATTTCCTTATAAAATGTTTTTTTCTTTTAATATATGTAATTGTATTGCATTATTTACTCAGTCACTTAGTTATTAAGTCGTTTAGTCACTAAAATCATCTTGTCATTATACCCTTTATCTAGTTCGGACTTTTCTGCCAGGGGAACAGTCTAAAGTGGGTAGGTGTTATTGAGAAAGAGAGAGAGAGAGAGGTGTTTTTCTGTGTAGGTATTAAAATAGACTACTACTCCTTATTAGGCATGAGTCCGATATATCAAAACATAACTAAAAACGGTTACACATATTAAAACATATCGTATCGATATGCTGCACAAAGACAATGGTTTTTACAATAACACTCAGTCAAAGTGAATCCAAACGCAACACACCTAAGTAACATCTCATAATGTAAAACCATATCCATTCCTTTCCGCGACGCCGCAACGTACCTATTCGTAACTATCAACCTACAAGATATTCGCTGCCTCTCTGTCTTACCGATGACCCTGACGCTTATGAAAACGAGACAAAGCGAATTTCGAGTGGTGCGTTTATCGTTAGCGAACGCCAAAACTTTAAGCTATAATTTTAAATTAAGCTTTATTGTAACGTAGTAAAGTCAAATTTTATCATTATGCGTAAATAAAAGCGCGTGCTTTTTTTGTTTTGAACATTCAAACTTTAGTCGATCGCTGACAAGTGACAACTATAACTGCAGAAACGGTAATCAGATTGTGCTTCATATTGATATCTAAAAACGGTTTTTGATATCTATATGAAAACGTCATATCGGTTATGTAACAGTTATCATAGAAAACTGATAACGCACCTGTCTACTCATTATTCTAAACTTAACTCTAATATACTGGGTGGCGCCTAGGTTATCACGTTAAATAGCACAGCAGTTAATACAAGTTGATATATGTCTGTTAAAATAATAAAAGAAAATAAAAAATGCATTTTTCAAACAAAATAAATAGCGTAAAAAATTGACAGGTAATAAATCACCTTGTTAATATTAGTTTACTGACCTGAAGCGACCTGTAAAAGCGGCAACGTCGCTATGTTTCGACACTCCGTCCCGTTTCTTGTCACTTCGCGCATAGAGAATTATACCTCAAGTCCTTTATTTAGTGCTCTATTTAAATTTTTTTTTTGTTGATTTCACTAACTTTTGACGCTGTGCATCTCGTTGCCGTCAGAAAACGGACAACCTCTATTGAGAGTTCAGTGGTAGGAGAGGCCCCTCAGCCCAAAGTGAATTAACCAATAACCACTCCGTACAACCCGGTTCGTGGCTGTTGAGAACGGACACTGTCAAAACAATTTGTAATTTTAATCCACTAGACAGTTAATAAATCTAATTTTACGGATTAAACCGCGTTTTATTTTAACTAAAGATGTGTCAAGGATTAAGAATGGGATGCTGCGGTGGTTAAGACAAGTAGAAAGAATGAATAAGGAAAGTGACATAGCAAAGTTATGTTGCGGGAATGAGGCCTTAGACTATGGAGTGTAGAGTACAAGGAGAACCATCTTATAAGGGGCGAAAGTTGAAAAAGTGTCCCACTATTTACTGAAAATTGAGGTTCCAAAACCTACCACAATAGCGCTGGCGTCTGTAAAACTACGATATGAATATAGCTGTTGTGAATGGAGTGAAGTCAGCTGAATTCAAGTATTTAAAAAAATTCATGACTAGAGTAGTTAGTATAATGCCAGTATACAAAACCTCAACTATTTACGTAGTACAAAACCAAGCGGATTGGTCGGTCCTTGTTTATTTCTTCATCTTATTCTAATTAGTTTTGGCTCTTTTTTTTAATTTATCCTATGCTACTGCAGCGCCACCCTTATTGGACACGTTTTTAGGGTCACACACTTTTCATATATAGAGATGGTCCTCCTTCTACTCTACACTCCATACCTTAGACGGAAGTTTATCGATCGAATTGGTAGATATATTGAAATGGTCCAGATTAACAGTACCCTTAACCAACGTATGCGTAGATATTATATGGATGTGAAGGAAGCGCGAGTGGTGTGTCAGGATCGTACCAAATTGAAGTCCGTAGTCTCTGCCTACCCTTCTGGGTGACAGGCGTGATATGTATGCCATTTTAACTTTACTTATTTGATCTTTAATCCATGACGTTTGGATTAGTCAGTAGCACACATGTTCATATCGCTGGGTGCCATGTGCTTGGAATTTTAAAGTTAATAAAACGTAAAAGTACAGCCTTCCCATTTAACACTACTGGGCACAGGCCTCCACTCGTTCTGAGACGGAATTCGTTCTATATGGAAGTAGGAGACAGTCTCTCTGCTCTTCGTGCATTTTGACAGACTTTGAATTCCTTAAAAATATATACTATTCTTCAGACATGCAGGTTTCCTCATGATGTTTACCTTCACCGTTAAGTACGTGGCAAATCGGCACACAAAATTTACTATTAACTATTTGATTGGTGCCAACGGGGATCGGGTACCATGACTCTCATAATAGCAAAGCCAAGCATGCCACTGGTAGACTTCCAGCTACTGTAAGTTCATTCTGCGTAGATAGAACCCAAATGATTAAAACTAAGATAGCTCAGGTTAACCCCGGTTATCAAGGGTGCTGTTAACACTCAAGAGGTCAGGAATAACAAAAAAGTTAAAAATGAACGCGATAGAATCCGTAAAATTGTTTTTTTTTATAGGATTAGGGTGACAAACGAGCACGCAGTCCACCTGATGGTAAGTGGTTACTGTGGCCCATAGACATCTACATCTATCCTCCATTACAAATTAAAATGCAGAAGCGTTGTCACCCTTGAGGACTAAGATGGAATGCCTCGTTCCAGTAAAAAGGGTCTCCGGTTCTCTACACTCACCATACGAAACACAGCAGCGTTAAGCTGCTATTTTACGCTGGTATTCTGTTAGAGCGTGGTCCCTCCCCGGTCGAGCCGACCCATTCGTGCTACAACTATACCAGTAATATAGCTGCAGCATGGCTCTACCACGTGTGAAGGCATCGTTAAAGTTGCTCATGTCTGTTATTGCGATTCGTAATCCGCCTCTCCAGTGTTGATTAGGCAAATCATCACAATACCACGGGAGACGATCATGTCCAGGTGGAGACATTTATGGGCTGATAAGGTTTAAAATATAATAATTTGCATAAGGCCATGCTATATATATTCGACGGCTCCGTGGCGCAGTGGCTTAGCAATGAGTTGTTACGCTGGGAGCCGCGGGTTCGAATCCCGCACGGAACAAGTATTTGTATGGCCTACAAATAATTGTTTCGGGTCTGGATGTTTGTCCTCGTGCAATTTAAGTAATATACCACTCGTGAATAATTTATCTAATTTATCACTTGCAGTACTGCCCGGGATTTCTGGCAGGCGAAGGGTCCTTCGGAAGTGTTGGAGCGCCTGCAGCGAGGCGAACTGACGTTGGAGGCCGCCTCGCTGGCGCTGGGCGTCAGTCCTGCAAACCTTGCGGCTTATGTCGCCGACCTCGCTGGTGATAAAGGTAACTGATTACATGCTAACTATTTTCCGCTCACCAGATGTCGCTAGTTGACACTCAGGTGAACTTTTTTGTTACACAATGCCATTTCATTGAGGAGTTAGTTTTAAATAAATGTCTATCAGTTTCACAAAACAATGCATCAGTGGTTTGCTCTTTAAATTTTTACACATTTTTAATTCTATTTACTATTTTTTTAATTTTTATACTATTATGAATATCTCTGATTTGATTTATTTATATTTAATCTAGAGATTATCTGTTCGAAATAATACACACTCACGTATGTATTATTCCTAACAGATAATATCCGTTGAGAATGGCCGCCGTGATCAATATTCAGTCTAGACGACATTATTATTATTATTAATATAAAACCTGAATAAATCAATTTTATGTATTCTTGTATATATATATATATATATATATATATATATGTGTGTGTGTGTGTGTGTGTGTGTGTGTGTGTGTGTGTGTGTGTGTGTGTGTGTGTGTGTGTGTGTGTGTGTGTGTGTGTGTTAACTTTCTTTGGAAACAAAAGAATAATAATAATTCTATTTAATTTCTTTACAGAATTCGAGCCAATACCAATAGAGATTGACCCGTCGTTGAAAATGCGTCCCCGTACGTTCAGCGGCGGTGCCGCGGCACCGAAACCCGTTAGGAAACCTGTACCACAACCTCACGAAAAGGTAAGTAAAAAAAAAAAGTAAAATGTCCTATATTTCTCATATTTTATTATTTTATATACAGGATTATTTTTCAGAGTGTAGTCAAATTTTAAACTCAAGTTCAAATATAGAAATAATGATATACCGTTATTGCAATTTCTGAAAATACGAGAAAATAAGGCTTGTACTTTTATTTGAAATTATTCCAAATTGAATGCGATTTATGGGGAACAACATTTTTGCCTACCGATATACCCTTACGAATGTACGTGTGCGCCGTAAAATCGCACACGCACTTTGAACTTAAAAGATAAAAAGTACAGAATGTTTGAGATTTTTTAAATTAACTTTTCTTCACCATTTAATAATAATATTATTTAAAACGAATACCTATATTACTTATTGTCAACCTTCTCTGGAAATTTCACCGGTTATTGCAAAATAACCCTGTGTGTCCTATTTTTTTGTGTGTAAAATTTGGATGTGGATTCTCGTCACTTCATTTTCATTTTTCACACAACTTCATTTTAAATTGTTTTATGCCAAGATTTCAATGAATTTGTAATCCTGTGACGTACTCCTTTTATTCCAGTGTTGACCTTACAAATGAGAAGTGTGTATATATTTTTATAGGTCCGCTAATGTCTACTAAGTATGTTGGGCCAGTTTTGATCATGTTTCTTTAAATGACGTACACAGCCGAGGGAGAAAATCACAAGGAAAATAATTTACGAATTCCATCCACCCCGTCTGGAGTGAATAGATGAACATCCTAAGCTGGATTTTTTAGAGTGGATAAACGGAATAATCTGACTACTGCAGTCCATGGACTAACTTCTTGACATCATTAATTTTATACCAGATCCGACTGAATATGTTTCAAAATTTAAAAGTGTATGTTACCAAAATTGGAAAAGCTGTTTTGAAGAGAGATGTAAAACGAAAGGCATCGGGTATAGAATTATACAAAGCGATCTTATCTCGTACCGTGGTTTAATGATTGTGATCTCAGCAGAAATGTTGTTAAGTTAGCCTTAAGGCTTCGTTCTGGTCATATTCCACCAGCAAAGTTCGCTTTTTTAATGAAAAAAAAACATTCACCGAATTGTGATGTATGCTACGAAATTGAAGATGTTTATTAATTGTTGATGGAGTGTCTCAAGAATGAAAAAGATACGACAGGCTGTGTTGAAAGAATTTAACGCAAATGTTTTAGATGTCGATCTCGTGCAAAAGGTTTTATCAAACCCAAAAAAAATTATGAAAAAAGCTTCTTCGTAAGTCGGAATGCCTTTCAGCCTGTAACTATACTGACTCTCCATACTCTTCTGACCGGAACAGGGCAGTGCACACAATATTTGTAATACAGAAATAGGTAGACGGAAAAGCAGTCTTACCACCTCGTAAGTACACCGTTACCGTATGTGTAAATAAATACTAATAGTGAGTCAACTCGGCGACTAGACGGAGCAACGGTGAAGCGCGGTATGACGGAGAGCGGAGCACCCCTCCCCCCGCCTGCGGTAGTACCGGTCGACTTCGTTTGCGTACCGGTACGCCCGTGTACGAGTGTCACGTACACGAAATCAGTTGCACGCTTTAGGTGTTCACCTAGCAACATGACATTACTCGATATTATTTTGTATCACCCTTTAAGTAAAATTGAATTCTAATAACCATGTGACTGCTACGTAGTAGAGCCATGCTGCAGCTATATTTCTGGTATAGTTGTAACACGAATGGGTCGGTTCGACCGGGGAAGGACCACGCTCTCACAGAATACCAGCGTAAAATAGCAGCTTAACGCTGTTGTGTTTCGTAATGGTGAATGTAGAGAACCGGAGACCCTTTTTACTGGAAGCGAGGCATTCCATCTTAGTTCCCACGGGTGACAACGCATCTGCATTTTACTTCGCAAACGAGGATAGATGTAGATGTCTATGGGCCACAGCAACCACTTACCATCAGGTGAACTGTGTGCTCGTTTATCGCCCTTATCCTATCAAAAAATTCAACAAAAGACAGTTAAAAAAACCAATAATAAATGTCGTAAATATTTTTCGGTTGCACATCTGTAACGAGACGGTTAAATAAACAGAGTCAACTTATAATTTTAACCTGTTGTTTTATTTATTCTGTTCAATTCCCTATCAAATATTTTAAGTGGAATACCTGTGATAATGTTATATATGCAAAATATAGTAAAATTAGGTAGGTACCTATCACCATAAGCCTTTGTTCCCATTTTTACTAATCAGGTGAAGCTGCGGAACGCAACTAGTGTTGTAAAGTGTAAATTAGTTTGTATATTTGTATAGAAAAATAAATTATGTTGAATACTGATCAAATATAATGTTATGATATTATTATCTAAGGAAATGTTTCTGTGACAACCCTTGCACATTTTTAGCGACTTGACGTCGAGGCAGCTTTGTAGGTATTTTGCGGTATAACAAAGGAGTTGACCCACCATTAGTATTTATTACACATAATATGCCGTTACCGTTACCACCTATTAAAGTCCACTGCTTAACATAGGCCTCCCCATTGATTGACTCATAGGATGGATATTTGACATAGTTGCCACACTTGGCAAGCGAGTTGGCAACCATAGTTTTTTATTTTTATTCTCTGTCGCCTCTTGTGACACCCACACGATAGTGTGGGGCAGTGGATATTCTTACACCGCGACTACACAGTATGAAATGTAAGTATTCACCCCAATATTAAGCATGGATTTTTTTAGTTCTACCCTCACACTATTATGTTAGTTACTTTTGTTTACAGTACGCTCATCTATATACTTAAAAACTGTAATCCTCTCACACTTGTGAAACGATAACGCAGTCCACCTGATGGTAAAGTGGATACTGCGACCCATAGACACATATATTTTTCCTCAGTTAAGAATCAAAATGTAGATTCATTGTCACCCCTAAGGACTAAGATGGAATGCGTCGTATCCAGTAAAAATGGTCTCCGGTTCTCTACACTCACCATATGAAACACAGCAGTGTTAAGCTGCTATTTTACGCTGATATTCTGTGAGATCGTGATCCTTCCCGAGCCGACCCATTCGTGCTACAATCATAATATAGCTGCAGCGTGGCTCTACCGCGTAAAATATCTTGTGATAATAAAGATCATAAACCACATAATTTCCAGTAATAACTTTTGTTCCAGACAAAAAAGGTCCTGATAGGCAGCATGACCGACGAGGACCCGATCCCAGCCACAGTGATCACCACCCATGATACAAAGAATCAGTTCAGCGCCTCGCAGTCAGTTGCTGCCAGTGAGTACATCTCCGTGATCACCTCATTCACAACCTTTGGGCTGTCCTTTTATCATTATTACGGAAGAGGCACCTCCAGCAGTGAGTCCTAATGGGCAGATGATTCGAGAGAAAGAGAATACATTCGCACAATACACTAAAAAATAATATTATATTAAGAAAAGCTATCACACCCTTTCCTCTTGTGGGTGTCGTACGGGATACGGATTTTTTTTTATAGGATAAGGGCGATATACAAGCACACAGTCCACCTGATGGTAAGTGGTTGCTGTGGCCCATAGACATCTATATTTATCCTCGATTACGAATCAAAATACAGATACGTTGTAACCCGTGAGGACTAAGATGGAATGCCTCGTTTCCAGTAAAAAGGGTCTCCGGTTCTCTACACTCACCATACGAAACACAGCAGCATTAAGCTATTATTTTACGCTGGTATTCTGTGAGAGCGTGGTCCATCCCCGGTCGAGCCGACCCATTCGTGCTACAACCATAATATAGCTGCAGCATGGCTCTACCACGTACAAAATGGGATGCCCAATACGATGCGATATATCGAAATATCGATACAGCACTGTATCAAATCAAATCAAATCATTTAATTGCAATCCAAGTGTACGTAATTGGTCTAAAATTAAAAATGTTCTTACAACGTAGATGCCCTTTTCAAGCACTGCAAATTTGACATAATATATAAAATATACTTAGAAGCTAGATATATATGAATATACACTGAGTAGAAAGGATTTTGGCTTAAATATTTACTGAGGCTTGACTGAAATTGTTAAGTATTTTTTTTTGTTCATAGAATTAGTTACTTATTTATATTAGATATTTATTATTTCCAGTTACTAGACTCCACAGAGTCAGTAATTCATTTATGGGGCAATGTATACGCTTTTACAACAAAATTCCAGAACATGTTCGAAGTTTAAAATTTTTGTTAAAGAAAAACTGTACAAAAAGGATTATTATTATATCAAGAAATACATGAATGAAAATAACCCCTGGGAATAAGGTGATCGCCACCATGGTGGTTCTATGAAAATTCATTTAAAAATTGTATAAACAAAATTATTGTTAATGTTTAAAAAAAAGTCCCGGTGGGTTTTTTGCTGGTTCTTCCCAGGACAGAGTTATTTTCAGAACCAGTGGTAAATAAAAAATGACTTTCAATAAGTATTATGTAATAATCAATATTAAATAAAATATCATTCTATTCTAAGGGTGACAAGAGAGTACACAGTCCACCTAATGATGGTAAGTGGTTGCTGTGGCCCATAGACATCTACATCTATCCTCGATTACGAATAAAAATGCAGATGCGTCATCCATGAGGACTAAGTTGGAATGCTTCGTTTCCAGTAAAGGGGTTGCCGGTTCTCTACACTCACCATGAAACACAGCAGTATGAAGCTGCTATTTTAAGCTGGTATTCTGTGAAAGCGTGGTTTTTCCCGGTCCAGCCGACCCATACGTGCTGCAACCATAGTATAGCTGCAGCGTGGCTCTACCACGTTATAAATTGAGTTGGGGAAAGAAAGGTTATCTAGTGGCTTAAAGTGCAGTGTAAACACCATGAATATGTAAATCAAAATATGATCATTGCAGGTGGAAAATGGCCCAGTATTCGCGTGGCGTCCCTTGAGTCGCTTCGGGACTCATCCGGATCGAGTTCTGGTTCGGTGCCGGGCATCGGTCCGGTGCCGGGCTCCGGTTCGGTTCCAGGATCCGGTCCGGTTCCGGGATCAGGTCCGGCGCCCTCGCCCTCCGCTCTCATGCGGACGCGGCCGGACCTCACCATAGTGGCCGCACGCCGGGACCGGAAGGAAGACGACGCCTGATTGCGAGTTTGGAGCAACATTGCGCCAATACACTACTTCAGCAGCTACGTCCTAGCCCAATATTTCCACTGGTGTAACCACCGTTGAAGTACGCAGCTCGTGTTTTGGAGTAACATTGCGCCCACACAGATTCACGTGAATTTCATCATTACGCAGACTTCCTCCACTGGTTTAAGCTTGTTTTGAAGTGCACAGTTCGTGGCCTATCACTTGGAGCATCATTGCATGCTGACCTACCATCAAAAAACCTTATTGAAACTAATATTTTCAATTTTCGAACTCAGTTTCACACACACGCACTTTCTTTTATCCTAATTCTTCTGGTGGTATAATAAAATTTAAGCCACTCTTGAAGTATGTAACTCGACTTACGATCAAAATTATCTGATGTAATGTCAATCTACCCTCAAAGTGAAGTGAAATAACAAATTGAAATAATTCCACAATTCGTAAGAGGTCATAAAATAATACAATTATATCCAAATAATTATAGGAATTACCATGCGCCATATTGTGACGTCTCAGCTGTCAATTCAAACCAGTTAAGTAGGGTGAGCAAAACAGATATTTTTTAATATAATATTTATTTACAAAAGAATCATGAACGAAAGCTATGACAGATCATAGCTTTCGTGAAACTGAAGTGCTAACTAAATTCAGAAATTTAGCACTTCAGTTCCGCTCATCTCTGTATTAATGTCTGTAGTCGTCATCGGCATTATTTATTGTTCTAGTGGTCATAACCACGATTACCGATCATAAGGTCCCGAATTTGAATCCCGGGTCGGGACAAAATTAATTTCTAGATTTTTCTGTTAAAAAATTCTCAGTAGCAGTTCAGAAGTAAGGAAGTGGCGTTCCATGCTTCGAAAAGCACGTAAAGCCGTTGCTCCTGCGCCTGATCTCTCTCCGCTCGTGTCGGATTACCGTCCCATCGGACTATGAGAGTGAGGGAATAGAGAGTGCACCTGTGCTTGTACATACACTTGGGCACTATAATCCTGTCCTGCGCCGATGGCTAGTCTCCGTTGAGGCTGGCCGCCGTGACTAAAATTCAGTCTGGAGAACATTATTCATTCTGTAATCAATATTTTAAATTAATTAAAAAAAATATTACTTCAATAGTCATAATACTAAGACTCAGTTAAATAAAGTTTAATTTTTTTATCAATGCACGAATTTATTTTTGTTGCAAACCGTACTTTTCAAGTGACCGTTGACAGATCAAGGTAATTGATATTCGTATTTATTGTTGAATCGCATTGTACATCAGCCTATTTCATCACTTGGGTGTCTTGAGGGGCGACTGTGGTATGTGGCAGAAAGATATTAAAGGCTACCGACAGATGGCGGTGTAACAATTTAGTTTACTCCAAATGTAAAATAACCGGGCGTGACGAGTGAGGGCAAAACCTGCATTTAATGGGCTGATGATGAAGCAGAAACTCTCCATAAGTTGATGAGGATGATGGTGATGACCCACCATCTCGACGTCATTAATCGTTATATTCTAACAATTTCTATACAAATGTAATTTTGGCGGGAACATCACCGCTGACGGTTTGCACCTAAATTATCGTTTCGATAATGTTTTGAAGTGGATTTTGAGACGTAAAAGTGGTGCGATTTTGTGTTTTTAACGTTTGCACATGTGCATTGTTCACTATTAGTGGAAACGATGAAACAAATGCTACGATGGTGATATAAATCTCAAGGTTTTACTCGCCTGATACTATCATCATCAAAAACTTCGCAATGTGATGCATCGGCATATTGTGAACAAAATTGTGTATAAAATACGAATCAGACTAGGTTCATGTATCAGTCACTGGTCATGTAGAAATTTAAAAAAATGTATAACATATTCCATTTTGACAGATCATAAAAATATTACAATTAAAACGAGTGTTAGCTTGACGACTTTATTGTGAGGCGTCAAAGTAGTGTGTGGATGTTTAAGATGTTTAAGGTGAAATTAATTCTCCCTAAAACCGACACATAATGAATATATTTCTAGGTTACTTTTATTGTACATATGTATAACAGACCAAATTATTTAATAAATAAGTATTGAACACTTTATTCGGTGAATTTGTTGCAACAGAATGCCAAAATGGTCATAGGTTTTAAAACTTTACCGAATGAAGTCAAATAGATTAACTATATCAATTATATATTTTTACTTCTATAACTAAGTAAAAAAAATCATGTCACACGACTGACATATTTATATGTGTAAAAAATGAACTATAAATGTAAATGCATAAATTTATAACAATAAATGTTATTCCATTTATTTCTATAAAGAGAATATTTTAGTATAATCAAAGTATATAAATAGGCATTAAATGTTTTTATTTATCGAAATAAAATGCTTAGTTTGTACGCATATTAATTTACTTTTTTTTTAAAAATATATTTAGACATCATGTGAAATCTACAAGAACCGTCGCTTAGTTAGGTTTTAGGTAAGTAAATGAATGTAGAATATATGAAATGAAATATATTTATATGTTCACTTGTTCCTCTGACGTCATACTTTATAGCGCGTAGTTACTTTTACAATTTTCTTAATAATACAACTGTACCAAGTATTTTTTGCATTGTAAGCGTAATGAAAAAAAGAACTATGTATCGTCAATATAATCATGAAATTTTTTTTAAGTCTTTATAAATCATAAAAACGAAATATTATATATTCTATATTACTTAAGTGTTTTCTTTTTAATATTTTAAACAATTTGATATTTTTGTTATATTTAAAACTGGCTCTAAATACTATTTTTACTTGAAAGTTCCATTTAAACTTACTGCCGTAACACCTTCTCCCTAACGTATGTGTTTACGATATTGTTAAGAAAATTTGAAAAAAAAAACACGTACAAAAAGTCGTTATATGTTATTATTTGCCCTAGTTGAAAAGACAAACTTTTCCCTTTATTCAAGTAAAATATTTTTCTCACTAACATTATATGTTATACATTTTGAATACAGTTGTAACCCTAAATGATAGTATATTTATTTGAAAAAAAAAATAATGTTACTTGTTTAATTATAGCCCGACCAAGAAAATAAAAACTGTCGCCATATTGCGGATTTTTTCTGCAAATGCAACGCATCCGTAACTTTACATTGTTTGAATTTCTTTTCTTAACTTGAGTTAAGAATATTGCATTTTTCTAAGTCTTATTTACTTATTTTTTGATGAATATTTTATTATTTAATACTTAATTCGTATAAGAATTATCGCTGCGTAGTGGCGGCTAAAGAATATTCACTACACAATATTCCGTGGGTACGACACCCACAGGACACTGACATGGAGTAACGTATTGGCAGAGGGAAACTAAAACTTTAGATGGACAGCAGTGTCTTCCTGATAACTATTTAAAATAATACACAACTGCGGCTCCCAGCCCAAGCTAAGAGTCACAACTATAGTAATTCGTAATGAACATTTAATTTGAATGTAAATTCAATTAATGTACATTCATTTTTCGAAATGAATGTACATTAATTGAAAACGCAATATTCTTGATGTTAATCACGCCTATATCATCCAGGGGATTTTCGATGAAATAAACCACGTGTAGTCCTTAATTATGAATACTAAATCGACAAAATAGGTGTATCATGTTGACATGACTGCACTAATGACAATAATATAATATTCTGAAGTTTTTATTTTTGTGGTCAGGCTATAAATGAACACAACCTTGCATGCATGTTGCATTACATAAATAAATGATTTATTCTCATAAAAGTTCATTTATGTCTATAGTAACTATTTTTAGTCTTTTATGAATTTCGCCCACCCTATTTCGTGTTTTGTGTTTATGTGTATTTAATATCTTTTATTATTCATATATAGCCATTAACCTGTCCAACACCAATTGGATGTCTCGTACCAAATTGTCATTGTAAAATAATTTATTATTTTTTTATTATACGTTACTTGTTATCGTACTCATAGGCTAGTTATCATTGAATTATTTATTAAGTGGCCGCGATCGCGGGGATTATGTTAGCGTTTTTTTTTTATATTTTGTAACGGACCAACGGAAATACCTTGGGATGGCGAATGTTCTAGAAATACGACGCCTTAAAGGAACAACATACTGATCAACAACATTTGATCAGTTTGTTATTTGCTTGACCTGTGTATAAAGTGTGAATTTAATAAAATAATTTAAATTTTGACGTATGAAGAACCGATGACAATACTAAAAATATTCTTAGTAGTAGAATCACAGCTCATGATTAATGCGTGTTTTGTTTTTTTTTTAACCCTACTGATTATAAGTTTTATCTGTTGCCAAGCAGCACCCACTAATGTAAACTGTTTTAAAGGGTAAGAAATCAATAAAAAGTTAAAAGCAGTGAGGTATTAAACTATAGTCTCCTTTTCTCTTAATTCTTTTGAAACATTGGGACTTAGGCATTTCCGAAAAACGCTGACTGGATATATTTACGTAGACGTATTACGTACTCCCATATTCACCGATCCACCAGTCAGGTTTGGTGAGCGGAAATCTACTATAATCACACTTTATCAGTCTTTTTAGTCAGGTCTGTGCTTTGTTGCAGTCTTTGAGAGATAGGAATCTTTTGGTGCCTCGGAGTTATGGGTGGGTAGGTTTACCACCCTTTTAGCTATCTCTGCCGCTAAGCACCAGTGCCCGTCTGAAGGATATAAAGAGCTAGGCTAGTTTAATTACAGCATTTGAGGCACTATTTCTTAATGCTCAAAAGTGAGAACACATCTATAGTGTTCTTAACTTGAAATTGGTTGCGGGTGTCGATGGACTGCAGTGGCTTTACAGTAGTTCGTAAAGTATACAACCTGTATAGGTCCCACTGCTGCGCACAGGACGCCTGTCATTTCTGAGATGGTTACGGAGCAATTTCCCGCCGCGCAGTTCCTGTGCGTCTTGGCACTTAAAAATTGCAACTAACAATTTCATTGGTACCGGCGGGGATAGAACCCAGGTTGCTTGGTTCAATGTGTAAAAAAATTAAAAATAATTCCACGGTTTTGCATTAGAACAATTTTATTTAATACAATAAAATTAACTAACGCACTAATATAAAACATGCGCGTATAATGTAAATTAAAACTTTTGCTCCCGAGGTTTTCGTCGGTCCGACTATTGAGAAAACTCATTACGTTAAGAATTATTGTATTTTTAAGTGACTGTCGCAAATGTTTTGGAGTTATTTAGAAATCGTAGTGCGGAGCGAGCGTGCGTTCAGTTTTGCTATTTTGTATTGTTTATAGACAGTTCAATTATATATAAGTCAATTGTATAATATTTCGTGCAATAAAATGTTCAACTTGTAAATTTTATAGCAATATATGTAACATTGTTAAGTTCATTTATTTGTGTAAAGGTTCGATAAAATAATTTGTTAAATTTTTAGAGCCTTTTTTTTGTAATTAAATTTTAGATTGTTTTTGAGGTTTGGAATTTTATATAATAAATAAACTGAATACTCGCCGCAGCCGCTCTAACGAATACGCGAATAATGCATACTGTTAGGTAAATAAAAATAAACAAAGTTTAACCTGTATTGTGTTTTCTTTCACCGTCGCCCCTAAGCATAAAATGATTTACTTCAAACTAAATAAAACATTTTTATTTAAATTAAGTAATTTCATAATTTTTTAAAATTAAGTTTACCTAGAAGACGAAACAACGTGTTCAAAGAGGAATCAGTCATAAGCAGCATACCTGCAGTTACTTTTTCTGTATGAAAAAAGTTTACAAGTCTTTCTTTCTCTAAGTGCTGCAAATATCTAAAAAAAAAAGGTTAGATTATGCCCTTCGAAAAAAGAAAGACCCCGAAACTAGTATGCCCATACCAGATCAGAGAGGTAAACAAGTGTCTGGTAATAAAATTAGAGACGAAGACAAAGATTTCGTTCAGCAACACATTGAAAGTATTCCTCGTTATATGAGTCACTATGGTGAAAGTTTAATTAAATTTCATAAAAGAGATAGTAGAATTTACTTCAATGATGACTACTCGGATGATTATGACTTTGCAGATTTAGACAAGGGTGATATTTTTATAAATACCCTAGTTTTTCACACCAACTGACAAAACATATGTAAAACCACTTACATACAAAAAGATGCAAGACTTAAGAAAATGCTGAACTGAATGTGTCACCATACATTTTTTTTAAGTTTTCCTCATCTTACCAGGAGAAACAATGCAGCTGAAAATGAAGAGGAAATGCTTCCTAGTTTAGGTGATGAAAGTGATTAGTAATAATTAGTTAGTTAGTAAATTATGGTGACTTTTAAATTAAAAGCACTTTATTTCATTTCTGCAACAACCACTATCACTTTTATGATAAAAGCAGAAGTGATCCAAGTTCAATAAAATCAAGATAACTTTATTATTATTGCATATCTTATTGCACATTTTTTAGAAAGGGTTAAATTGGGTTAATATCTGTCATAAAACTTACACAATGGTAATAATAATGAATTAAATGCCATCATGATGACCATGAAAACGCGTTTTGCTCCATATCTCGAAATTTACAAAATGCTACTTGGATCACTTCTGTTCTCAACCAGCCAAATAATAATTCAAAAAAAAAAACATGCGTGAGTGTCGTGGAACTCTCGGTTGGCACGAAGTTCCTTTCGTAGTATATTATTATTGATAAACGTATTATATTATTGATTAACAATAATATAAATAAGAAGAACTAAACAAGAGAATTAGTTCTTCTGCTTATGCGCTCTATAAACTCGCATCCATTGTAAATACCGATGCGTTACCACGGTAATGTTGATTCCATCTTGAGGTTTGCCCATCATGTTCTGGGGAAATTCTACTAATAAGGAAAAATTTATAAGTCCCAAAAAAGGTGCATTAGGGCTATGTTTGGTATTAAAATTACTGATAGCTGCAGACCATATTTTATTGAGTACAACATTTTAAGCTTGCTCTCCTTATATATGAAGTAGCAAACTTCGTTCACAGTAACTCTAAATTGTTTAACAAACTATCAGACGTTACAATTCGCAATCGCCGAGATAATAACAGGTTATGCGCAACTAGATCAAGAACGGCATTGATGCATAAAAGTATTTCTGTCTGACGCCAATAATATATAATAAAGTCCCCAAAACCATCAAACAATTGCCTACTACACTTTTTAAGCTACATTTAAAAAAATATCTGATAGCCAAATGTTATTACAGCTTGCCGGATTTCTTAAATGATTGATTTTTTTAAGCTAAATATTGAATTGTGACATTTCTCTAATGTAATCTTAGGAGATACCATTGAAATTGTTGCACATCTAGAATTAGGTCCGTAGGGTTAGTTTTTTTTTTATAGGATTGGGTGACAAATGAGCACACAGTCCACCTGATGGTAAGTGGTTGCTGCGGCCCATAGACATCTACATCTATCCTCGTTGCGAATCAAAATGCAGATGCGTTGTCACCCGTGAGGACTAAGATGGAATGCCTCTTTTCCAGTAAAAAAGGTCTCCGGTTCTCTACACTCACCATACGAAACACAGCAGCGTTAAGCTGCTATTTTACGCTGGTATTCTGTGATTGTGTGGTCCTTCGTCGAGCTGACCCATTCGTGGTACAACTATACTATTAATATAGTTGCAGCATGGCTCTACCACGTTGAAAATCTTTATCTGAAAAGTTTATCTTATATAACTAATAAAGTATGAAGTATAATCTTTGTACGCCATAAATGGCAAAATGTGTAGCTTCGTTTTAAATATTTTAACACCTTTATATTTTTACTCATGTTTTACAAAATAAATATCTTTATCTTTAATGAATAATAAATGAATTACTACTGTCTATTAAAATGAAGCGTCATTTAAAATAAAATAATATTTCTACACTACGTCAGATGGGGTCGTGACGGAGAAAAATCTTACAATTTTTCTCGCCTAGCCTAACTTCGTTCCAAAAACTGCGGCCAACGCTCCTGCTAACCCGTGGCATCTATGTCAATTACTCCCATGTCAAACAATCTATAGGGCAGGCCTATTGTTCAGCAGTGGACTTTTGATAGGCTGTTATGAATGATGATTTATATTAATGACACTAGTTTTTAGACAATTTGTACATTTTCGACGCCACGGATATGGATAGGTCAACTTTTTCGTCTTCTCAGCGCCACGACTTAATTACAAGCAAAATATTGTAGGTATCTTTGTTTAGAGTTACAATATTGAAATAATTGATTTCGAATTTATATAATAAGTTAAATAGTTATATTTAGATAATTATAATAAGTTAAAATAAGTTTATCAATCGAAGTTCTTTTATTATTCTGAGATGTTGTCAGGAAGATGTTGCTCCAACCTCCTCTTTCAATTCCCTCTATTGCCTCTTTTACCACAGATTTTAAATCAATAAAAACAAAAAGCTAGGGTAGTAAATAAAAAAATATATTCAAATAAGTTGACAAATTTTCAATATTTACAGATACCAACCATTTTCACAAATATACCAATAAATTAGAGATTAGACAAAAATAACTTAAGAAACTAATTTACGTAGCTGGCATCTCTCTAGCGGCGGTATTATGCTTACTCTTGATGTCACTTTTGACAGATTTAACAGTTAAACGGGTAGTTATTTCACGATAAAGGTTTCGCCTTGATTGTAGTAGTGACGTGTACCGACAGGCGCGTTTGTGTGTGTAACTGCGATTTGTTCGACTCGCGATCGTGACTGAACGCGCGAGGCTTACGCACACTAACACAACGTGTATGTGCACGGCTACCAACGACCAAAGTCAAAACTTCATCGTCAAATAGAATAAAAAGACAAATCCTAAAATAATAACAATATAACAAACAGGTGTTAAGGAATTCAATTACCAGTTATGAACGTACAATCTACATAATATATAATAATATCATGAAATGGAAACTATAGTTAGACCAATAAAGGCTTAAATGTATAGTGAGAATAGCAATATTAGAGGTAAACTGAACCTTATACGTGACACGTAAAGTTGTAAATTGCTTACAAATAGCAAGTACCAACAATCACGAGAATCGTGTTTACCCACGTTATTTGTATAAGAGAGCATAATGTAATGAATATAATATGAACTTTAAGACGGCCATTTTATTTCGTGTTTTGTAATAATTAAGTTGCATAGGCTATTTTTTTTTAAGAATACAGAACAAGTGCACTCTATACAAACGTGCTAAATTTTTATTTTTTATTTTATAGAAAAATCTACGTTTAATTTACAGCAAAACCAAAAGTATAAACAGCAGAGGTTTGGTTGTTGTGCAGCTATCTCTTTCTTACAAATACCACATTGACAATTACTGTCGAAGAGATTTTTTTGCAGGAAAAATACATTTTCAAAAATTATATATTTTTTATATATTACTTATAAATATGTATGATAAATTATGAAAAACATTATTTTCTCTGTACAGTAATCTGTGTGTTTCTATAGCACTTAAGCTTAAAGGCAAAGGGATACATTTTTTTCAGACATTTACTTATACTACTATATAAAATATATCTTTTAACTACTTGTTATTATTTTAGGTTATTTATTTGGAATTTCACAAAGCGAAATCTCAAGAGGATGCAATAAATATACATGTGTTGCCAGTTAAAAAATAATTAAATCACTTTTTATAAGTCAATTGGAATCGTTAACGGTTTATCAAGTGGATATTTACACATTTACAGACATTTCCAGTCTTTGTTGCCACTACAACAGTCAAAAACTACGAGTGTTATAATATCAAAAATTGCATACACATGCTTGTCAAAAATATCTCATCAGTGTGACTACAATAAAAATAACACATATGTACCCGAAGTCAGCAAATGCCAAGAATAAGCGGTCAGATATCCAACAGCACTACACACCCTTAAATACCTAATGTAAAATTATACAACACAGAAATGTCTAGAGATTAAAATTGTGACCTTGTAACAATTATTATTAATTTGTCGCTATTAACAACCATTCATTATTATATTCGGTGCATACTTCTAGAAGAAGATAGCTATAGAAATAAAAAAGAAGGAGATACAGATGGTGCTTAATGTTCAACTTCTAGAAGTATGCTCCGAAATCCTATGCCCAAGAGGAATGCAATGGAAGAAGTATGTGTGTGCAGGCGCAAACACTTAAATGGCTTTTGAGGGTAGACAGAAACTTCAACCTATTAAATTAAAATGACTTTATTATAGATTTAAATTCGGTTTAAAGGAAAGTGTCACGGCACCACGCAAGGAATTGTCCACCGCGTTGCCCCAATAGGTATTGCGAACTTCATATGTTTTCAAAATATTTTCTATTATTGCTTTTAATTCTTTTATGTTTACTTGAGCGCAATAAGCTTTCGACTTTAAAGTTGTGGTAAGTTATAAAAATATCTTAATTTAAGCGTTTCAAAGATTAGTTTTCTAGTTTCTTAGTGCCTTGTGTTAGGTTAGAAATATATTTTATAAGTCAATATATTTTATATATTTACAAAATATATTGATAGAAATATAACTGCGTCATAACTCATAACTATACGAAAATGGCGGATATTTTGCACCTGCGTCTTACACACTTCTTTCTTACACAACCACAACAGAATATGTTTCGGTATAAACTAATAAGACTTGTTCCCCAAGCGAATGTGATTTTCTACTTATATTAATACATTTTACACGAATTCACCGACAGATGGCGCTGTTCAAATACAAGCCTTTATATATTATATATTGTGCATTTTAAAGATATATCATATGAGAAGATTTTTTTTAGTAATGTAAATATTTTTATTAAAAATATGTTATTTATCGTCACATTTGGCGATACTCGAACTGAACAGCGCCATCTAGCTTACGGTGACAACAAAACTTTTGCGTTAATCACAGCGTTTTGCAGAATTTTCTATTAACTTTATTGTGATTCCAAAGTACACAACATTTGAGCTTTGAACAAAGTCACGACAGCAAAGAGCTTTACTGTCTGAAAAACAAGGTTCAAATTGGTTATATCCAAGTCAGAAAGGGGCAACACAAAAGTTTCGCTGTCACTCCTAACCACGGCAGATCTAGTTGAGTGGCGACATGTAGGTAATGTCGTCCCAGGGGTGGCGATATAGGGGCTGCTTCATGCGCTTTTGGTCGAGGTAGTGTCCCACCAGGCCAATGGTGCGTCCCAACACGAATAGCGCGTTGATAGACCCCATCTTGATATAATTGTTGCCCTCCTCCCTGGTGGTAAGAAATTTTGTTAAAGTTAAAGTTACAGCGTATATACGTCCCACAGCTGGACACAGGCCTCCTGTCATTTCAGAGAGGGTTTTTGGGCAAGTGTCCGCCATGCTGCCCCAATGTGCGTTGGCGAACATAGCACTTAAAATTGCAATTAACAATTCCATTGGTGCCGGCGGGGATCGAACCTGGGTTGCTCTACTGTGAAATTTACAGCGAGCGCTTAACTTCAGAGCTACCACGACTCTTTTAAACAATTTTTTTGATTACTATCGATTTTCGGCTTTGTAGTTACAACACCAGTTTTTCTTTACACATTATGTGTGACAAACGAGCATACAGTCCATCTGAAGGTGAGTGGAAGCTGTGGCCTATACGCACCATATTCTCAATTAAGGAATCAAGTGAAATCACTCTTGATGACTAAGATGGAATACACCACCATATAGACACACCAGTATAATGGGTCTAAAGTTACCGTCCTTTACCATATGAAACACAGCAGCAATAAGCTGCTATTTCACGCTGGTATTATGTGAGAGCGTGGTCCTTCCCCGGTCGAAACAACACATCTTTATTATTTATCTTATTTTTTTTTACCGTAACCGTTTTCATCTCTTTATATAAAGAAGTAAAATTCAAAAAATATATAATATTATTTTCTTTTAATATACTACTTTTTTTATTATATTTTTGCATTGTCATCCGAATTTGAGCTGTATTAAGAATTTTAAGTTTCCAGCTCATCAGGAAGTTAGTTTAAAATCAATTACTAAATTCCACCCGGAACGACACATAGATAGACAATCAAGAAAGTGTTACCATCCATACCATCTGGATGATTGGCGGTCCACCACTGTGCGATTTAGAAGAAGTTTTCTCCCTCGCACAACTTCTTTGTGGAATCAATTACCACCAGCGAATTTACCGAACCGATACGACTTAGGAACCTTCAAGAAAAGAGCTTACACCTTTCTAAAAGGCCGGCAACGCATCTGTAATTCCCCTGGTGTTGCGGTTGTTCATGGGCGGCGGTAGTCACTTACCATCAGGTGAGCCGCATGCTCGTTTGCCCCCTATTCTATAAAAAAAAAGAAGTGACTCATTAAAAACGTGATGAAAATAAATAGTTGTCCGTTAGTCTCGCCAAAACTCAAAAACGGCACGATCGATTTGATTAAATCTTTTGTGAGCGTTTGAATGATGGTTTAGGTTCACATTTAGGACCCGGTAGGTGGCGTTGTGTGCGAAGCCGGTGCGGATCACTAGTTTAAAATGAAATAAAACGTATAACACCGATACTGCGGCCCGCAGAGCCGTGGCCAAGTCTTTTTAGACTTTAGACACTGGGCTAGTGAGTAGATCAGAGAATGCCGTTTGTTAATGCACTATAACGTCATCATCGAAATCAGTCCATAAAAGTCCACAGCTAAACTGAAGATTCTCTTGCTGTAGGGAGGGTTTTAGGTATTGCGTAAATAGTTAGGCTTGTCGGGTAGATTATCCCAGCGTTATTGGTTTAGACTAATCCTTTTAGGTAACTTTTGATGGGTCTGTGTGAAGGAGTTATGTTTATTGTGTTGGGCTACTGAGCCGCAAACTACTGCATCCAAAACTTTATACACACTGGTACACAAGGGGGTGCCGTTTGTTCATGCGCTACACCTTAACATCATCATCAATATCAGCCCATGAAAGTCTACAAGTTTTGCCTTAATTATCTCGCTCATAATGGCGGATTATTCAAAAGTTATTAATTTGGAAAAATCTTCGAAATAACGCCTGAAGAGTTCTGTTAATGTGAAACTCAAGCTAATGTATATTAAAAAGTATATAGATGATTTAAAAAGTGTTGACTTCTTAAATTATCTACAATTTACTACGATAGTAGTATAAATAATAACGAGATATTTTATTATTCGCAACTTCCTTGAAAATTACTTTTTATTGAAAGTATCCGTAATCCCGCTCGAAGGACCATATATATCGGATTATTCTTCAAATTGGAATGGAGTAATAAAGTGTATACTGACTGCGTGAAGAGCTGGCAGTGCCGGAACAGGTCTACCATGGCGGCGGCCACGATGCCGTCCACGTTGAGGATGAGGTTCGGCTTCTTGCGCGTGGTGATCGCCTCCACGTCTAGCGCGTAGCGGGTCACGGGCCAGGCGGGCCAGCGCGACGTCACGTACGCCTTCAGTTCCCGGACTCGGGAATCGGGGTTGTTGATGGACTTCACCCTGAAAACAATGATCATCGATTCGATTTTCTCATTCCGAATAATCGAAAACTATTAACTGCGAGGGAGATATTAGAGATTAATATCGTAAAGTGCAGTAGCCATAAATGGATAGATTTAATAGCGATAGCGAATCAATCACCCCATTTCTTCCCATAGGTGTCATAAAAGGCGGGTGTGGTAAGTGCGAGAAAAATTTAATAACTTACGATAGAGGGGAGGGGGGAAGTATAATCGCCTAGTTTACACCAGACGTAGAATATCCAGACTACTGACGGGCATCATGACAAAACTACTTAAGGTTGCAATCGCTTACCGTTACATCCTATTAAAGTCATATGAAGATGAACACGAACATAGAGCCCCCCCCCCCCCCCCCCCCCCCCATAGGAGAAATAATAAAATATTAAGAAGACGCTGCTGCCCATCTGATTTGTTCCCCTGTGTCGCCTCTTACAACACCCACGGGATGATATGGGCTAGTTCTTATACCATAACTACACAGTAAATCAATGCAATCGCATAATCATGATTACAGCTCAACGTAAGTCCACCGCTAAGCACTGGTCTTCCCGAATGGTGCCATTAAACACGGTCGCGTGTCACATGCGTCCATCGACTCGTTGCATTCGGTCCGGGTGTCATGCCACCTAGTTTTCCTGCGATAGGGTACGGTATTAGTTTACGGTTCTTATCAATTTTGTCTTCTCTTTACTAATGACAGTTTTGAAATAATTGTAAGCAGATTTTTCATCCATTAATTAAAACAGCCTATCAAAATGTTAAAGTTGGCTTTCCCCATAGATTACGTCATTATGCCACCAGCATTATTGCCATAGTTGGCAGTCGGGTTGGCAATCACAGTTTTTTTTTTAATTATTTTAAACTATTTAAGCAGATTAATTTATAATAATATATTATGTATAGATTCATAAAATACTCCAAGAAGGAAAAAAGGGCATAAAAAGTGTATTTAAATTGGCTATTAACTATATGCGAGTAGAATTTTTTGCAACAAGGCCCATTGGCACTTCATCTTACCGATGTTGAATTCATTCGTCTTACCTATGACCGATGCCCATAATGAGCTCCCCTTTAGCTCGCTTCTCGTTGACGAAATCCTGCGGATGCTGGCCCTTGTCGTAAGCCTCGCAGAAGTCTGCAGCGGCTCGATCCAGAGCACCACCGAATCTATCGCCCTGTTATAAACAAAAAATTCTATAACATTTTACATTTAATTTGATATTTTTGCCATAGTTGACAATAATATAAATAAAATATAATAATGGAAGTCACCCTTGGGGTAATATTTTCAAAAGAGGGTTTTTACCCGCGCATTTGGTTGGGTGGACTGATTTATTTTCAACGAGCAGACCGTCGAACTGATGATAAATGAAAATTGGGGTTAATAGACACACGTTTATCTTAGATTAAGAATCGAATGAATATGCCTTGATTTCTACGGATTATGATGGAATGCCTCGGAAGGCGAGTACGGACCACGGACGTAATCGTAGAAGATGCAACAAGAAATATTAAGCCGGTAACGGAATGCAGCATTAACTGGCAGAGCTCTTGAAGACAGCCTAGATATATTTACTGTGTAGGCCTCCTTTTTAGGGTTCCGTACCCAAAAGGTAAACAACGGAACCCTATTTTTGACTCGTGGTAGAGCCATGCCGCAGCTATATTAAAAGTATAGTTGTAGCACGAATGTGTCGGCTCGACCGGGAAAGGACATCACATCTAAATACTGCTGTGTTTGGTATGGTGAGTATAGAGAACTGGAGACCCTTTTTACTGGAAAAGAGACATTCTATCTTAGTCCTCACGGGTGACAACGCATCTGCATTTTGAATCGCAAACGAGGATAGATGTGGATGTCTATGTGCCAAAGCAAACACTTACCATCAGGTGGATTGTGTGTTCGTTTGTCACCCTATCCTATAAAAAAAATATTACTAAGCCTTCGCTGTCCGTCCGTCCGCCTGTCCGTCAGCGGGCTGTATCTCATGATTCGTAATAGGTAGACAGTTGACAGGTTTCACAGAACGTGTATTTCTGTTGTCGCTATTAACAACAAATAAATGAAATAAAATGAAAAATTAAAGGGGCTATCTACTAGAAACGTGTTTTACGATGGTACGGAACCCTTCATGCACGAGTCCGACTCGCACTTGGCCAGCTTTTTACTATCTAGATTTTTGTCTGTGTAGTTACCATTTACTTATTTATTTTTATCGCTAAGTGCGTGCACTGCACTGACGCGTTCCGATATTTCTCTATAGACCTAGTACAATTACAGAGTGTGAAGTATTCTATCCAAGTCGTCAAAGGTGACAATGCGTCTGGAGCTCTCTTAGTTTGAAGTTGCTTTAATGTGTTGAAGTGTCCATGGATTGCAGCGGTCCCTCACTATCAGGTAGAACGTAAATATCTTCAAATTTGATGAGATTCAACCAGGACTAATGAAGAAAAAGTTTAACGAAGAGGATTCTATCGCAGATCCTTTTTACTGGAAACGAGGCATTATACCTCAGGGGTGACAGCGCATCTGCATTTTGATTTTTAATTGAGGATAAATGTAGACGTTTATAGGATTCAGCATCTATTCACTATTAGGTGGACTGTGCGCTCGTTCGTTACACCAATTCTATAAAATAATAACATGTGTGCATTTTACACGAGGAAAAAGTAAAATTTTTGGAAAACTAAATTTTAAAAATAGTGAGACAAATGTAATTGTAGGATTTTATTTATCATAATATTTTTACCAAATATAAAAATTGTTTTAGATTTTATTCTACGCACATTGCATATTATTTAGACTCCCAAGTTTTTAATTTTATCATCATAAGTATTTAAATATTTTCTAATCAACAAATTTCTTTCTTAATATTTATTTCTTATATACAGTATTCTATCTCATTTTCTCGCAGGCTAAATTCTATAGATGTATATGTTTGTCTCTTTTTAGAGTCGTGTTTTCGTTCTATCGAGTTTCAAATTTCAAATCTTAACTATTCTAAAGTTTTTACTTAAAAAAAGAGGAGTAGTCGGTGTAGGGGTGTGGGTGTGTGCGTGTGGGTATGTGCGTGTGGGTGTGTGGGGGTGTGGGTGTGTGAGGGTGTGGGTGTGTGGAGGTGTGGGATGCGGCACTCACGATGGTGAGCAGGCCGCTAACCACGGAGGAGATAAGGTCCTTGCCGGGGTGTGTGGGTGTGTGGGTGTGTGGGTGTGTGGGTGTGTGGGTGTGGGTGCGGGTGCGGCACTCACGATGGTGAGCAGGCCGCTGACGACGGAGAAGATGAGGTCCTTGCCGGGGTGTGTGGGTGTGTAGGTGTGTGGGTGTAGGTGCGGCACTCACGATGGTGAGCAGGCCGCTGACGACGGAGGAGATGAGGTCCTTGCTGGGGTGTGTGGGTGTGTGGGTGTGGGTGCGGCACTCACGATGGTGAGCAAGCCGCTAACGACGGAGGAGATGAGGTCCTTGCTGGGGTGTGTGGGTGTGTGGGTGTGGGTGCGGCACTCACGATGGTGAGCAGGCCGCTAACGACGGAGGAGATGAGGTCCTTGCCGGGGTGTGTGGGTGTGGGTACGGCACTCACGATGGTGAGCAGGCCACTAACGACGGAGGAGATGAGGTCCTTACCGGGGTGTGTGGGTGTGTAGGTGTGTGGGTGTAGGTGCGGCACTCACGATGGTTCAAATCTTAACTATTCTAAAGTTTTTACTTAAAAAAAGAGGAGTAGTCGGTGTAGGGGTGTGGGTGTGTGCGTGTGGGTGTGTGCGTGTGGGTGTATGCGTGTGGGTGTGTGGGGGTGTGGGTGTGTGAGGGTGTGGGTGTGTGGAGGTGTGGGATGCGGCACTCACGATGGTGAGCAGACCGCTGACGACGGAGAAGATGAGGTCCTTGCCGGGGTGTGTGAGTGTGTGAGTGTGGGTGCGGCACTCACGATGGTGAGCAGGCTGCTAACGACGGAGGAGATGAGGTCTTTGCCGGAGTGTGTGGGTGTGTAGGTGTGTGGGTGTAGGTGCGGCACTCACGATGGTGAGCAGGCCGCTAACGACGGAGGAGATGAGGTCCTTGCCGGGGTGTGTGGGTGTGTAGGTGTGTGGGTGTAGGTGCGGCACTCACGATGGTGAGCAGGCCGCTGACGACGGAGGAGATGAGGTCCTTGCTGGGGTGTGTGGGTGTGTGGGTGTGGGTTCGGCACTTACGATGGTGAGCAGGCCGCTAACGACGGAGGAAATTTGCTGGGGTGTGTGGGTGTGTGGGTGTGGGTGCGGCACTCACGATGGTGTGCAGGCCGCTAACGACGGAGGAGATGAGGTCCTTGCCGGGGTGTGTGGGTGTGGGTACGGCACTCACGATGGTGAGCAGGCCACTAACGACGGAGGAGATGAGGTCCTTACCGGGGTGTGTGGGTGTGTAGATGTGTGGGTGTAGGTGCGGCACTCACGATGGTGAGCAGGCCGCTGACGACGGAGGAGATGAGGTCCTTGCTGGGGTGTGTGGGTGTGTGGGTGTGGGTGCGGCACTCACGATGGTGAGCAGGCCGCTAACGACGGAGGAGATGAGGTCCTTGCCGGGGTGTGTGGGTGTGTAGGTGTGTGGGTGTAGGTGCGGCACTCACGATGGTGAGCAGGCCGCTGACGACGGAGGAGATGAGGTCCTTGCTGGGGTGTGTGGGTGTGTGGGTGTGGGTGCGGCACTCACGATGGTGAGCAGGCCGCTAACGACGGAGGAGGTGAGGTCCTTGCTGGGGTGTGTGGGTGTGTGGGTGTGGGTGCGGCACTCACGATGGTGAGCAGGCCGCTAACGACGGAGGAGATGAGGTCCTTGCCGGGGTGTGTGGGTGTGGGTACGGCACTCACGATGGTGAGCAGGCCACTAACGACGGAGGAGATGAGGTCCTTACCGGGGTGTGTGGGTGTGTAGGTGTGTGGGTGTAGGTGCGGCACTCACGATGGTGAGCAGGCCGCTGACGACGGAGGAGATGAGGTCCTTGCTGGGGTGTGTGGGTGTGTGGGTGTGGGTGCGGCACTCACGATGGTGAGCAGGCCGCTAACGACGGAGGAGATGAGGTCCTTGCCGGGGTGTGTGGGTGTGTAGGTGTGTGGGTGTAGGTGCGGCACTCACGATGGTGAGCAGGCCGCTGACGACGGATGAGATGAGGTCCTTGCTGGGGTGTGTGGGTGTGTGGGTGTGGGTGCGGCACTCACGATGGTGAGCAGGCCGCTAACGACGGAGGAGATGAGGTCCTTGCCGGGGTGTGTGGGTGTGTAGGTGTGTGGGTGTAGGTGCAGCACTCACGATGGTGAGCAGGCCGCTGACGACGGCGGAGATGAGGTCCTTGCTGGGGTGTGTGGGTGTGTGGGTGTGGGTGCGGCACTCACGATGGTGAGCAGGCCGCTAACGACGCAGGAGATGAGGTCCTTGCCGGGGTGTGTGGGTGTGAAGGTGTGTGGGTGTAGGTGCGGCACTCACGATGGTGAGCAGGCCGCTGACGACGGAGGAGATGAGGTCCTTGCCGGCGCGCGCGGTCACCATGGTGTTGTGCGCGCCCGACACGGCCGGCCCGTGGTCCGCCGTCACGATCAGCACCAGCTCCAGGAACCGGCACGCCCACGCCGGCAGCTCCCGCTGGAACCTGACCACCCATTCATACGTGCTATAGCCTGCTGCAGCTATATTATAGTCATACTCGACTCCACCGAGTCAGTAATTCATCTTTGGGGCGATGTATACGCTTTTACAACAAAATCCCATAAAATCCTCCTCAAAATTCAAAAATTTTATATTAAACAAAGTCTCCATAAAAAGGTTATTATAATATTAAAAAATTTATGAATGATAATAACCCCTGGGAATGAGACGATCGTTATCTAGCTATTTCTAAATTTTTTTGTGTTATTACCTGTATAACATATATGCCAAACGGTTTTCCATTGCTTTCAAAAAAAAATCCACTAAGTTTTTTGTTAGTATATACTTGTTTGATTTAGTATATACTTAGATTGGCAATGTAAAAGAGAAAGGGCATAGCATATGCTTACGTTAAAACGAGATAGAATGGCTAGACCAACATTTACACGCTATCAGCCTGTATCAGCCTGACGTCAATGGTTAACGAAACAAATCCCGCTTATTTTCGCGATATTTTTGATTATAACGTATTAATAAGTATTTAATAGGTGTGATTAAATATGGTGACGTGTACCCTACCTGAATGCAGTTCATCGAGAAAAGAAAATCCACAAAATTTCACATTTTACATGTAAGTACAATTAAAATATTTAGCAATTGAAATTCAATATTTCAGAACTAGTACAAATGTTTTATACACAAATGGATAGGGGAAAATATCGCATTTTATTACGATAATGCTTTAAAGACGTGAGAATTATATTAAAAATAATAACAAATACGTGAATTCCCGCTATTTTTGATCAAATTTTTTGGAGGGATTGACACTATCAATATCATCTTATCGATAATATGTTTATAACAGGCAAAGGCATATCCTTGGATGCAGCCTCATGTGACTTCGTTTTTTTTAATTTCCTCTTTTTACATTTTAGTGTTTCGTAACAGTAATAACTTACGCATTAATGTAAATACTTTAAATAGATGATTTAAACTCTTATAATGTTTCAGATTTCCAAAAAATATTCAGGTTAAACAAAAATGGTTAAAAATGATAGAGAAGTATGGGTTCCAAAAAAAAAATTCAGCTACTAAATAGTAGCAAGCAATCTGAACAAAAATGTTTTTCTCATAGAAATGCACAAAGAATAAAGCTGCGTTTTGGATCAATTCCCACATTATTTATGCCCGTGCGTATATTCTTATTTATACATTTTACTGTACATATGTTCATTTCGTTGGCGCATGTTCAAATGTGTACAACTTGTTGTGTTCATCCACGTGATGTATATTTTTTTATAAAACGAAAGTAACAATGGCACTTACAGTATCACTTGATAATAAACGGCTACTGCAGTACTTGGTTACCTACAGACATCTTCAAACAAAGAAAGTTACAATTTTTTTACGTGGTAGAGCCATACTGCAGCTACATCAATAGTATAGTTGTAGCACGAATAAGTTGGCTCGATCGGGGAAGGGCCACGCTCTCACAGAATACCAGCGTAAAATAGCAGCTTAATGCTGCTGTGTTTCGTATGATGAGTGTAGAGAACCGGAGACCCTTTTTACTGAAAAAGAGGCATTCTATCTTAGTCCTAACTGCTGACAACGTATCTGAATTTTAATTCGCAAACGAAGATAGATGCAGATGTCTGAAGTTCAGAAGATAGATGGGCCACAGCAACCACTTACCATCAGGTAGACTGTGTGCTGGTTCGTCACCCTAATTCTATACAAAAATGTGTTTTCACCCCTGAGGATTTTATCGTAGATAAAATGTTTACAACTTATACAGGCTCTGTATACTCAAATGGCTGAAACGCGGCAGTGTAAGCATTGCTGTTTAGCGGTAGCGTACGCACAGCTATTTAGCGGCAGAAATAGGTAAAAGGGTGGTATTTTATTAATTTTAATCATAGATAAGTACATGATATATACACTAACTATATTTGTTTGTAGTTTGCATTGAAGCCGGTACGCAAAGCATCGTTATATGGCTACAAAGATATATTGCCAGTACACAGTAGCTCAATTGTAAACGTTTCTGTTAAAGACAATTCATCGAGAAAGAAAAAAACTATTGATATTCTTCGTAGAAGAATAGATATGAAACAAAAAAAATGTAAGAGCACAAAAAAACGGGCTAATAAAAAAGTGGAAAAGTTGTATCAAGCAATAAAAAACCTAGAAAGGCTTCCCTCACTTCAAAATAACATTAGCGCTGTATTAGCATCTAGTTCAAATGATTTGTAGCAGCATCTCATCGAAAAGGTGATTAGGAAAAAGTTTATGAAATAGGTATTCGTTCTGAACGAGTTTTCCGAAACATGTGAAAAGAAAATTGTAAACGAAAATATGTTTCGAAAATTAGTAAACGAATGCCTTGTGTCCTGCAAATTTTTTTAACATACTTGACACATATATATATATATACGATTCGCCAGCACTATCAAACCATAAACACTTAATTAAATTAATAATCGATACTTATTTGATTATTAGATTGAAGTATGAAGCAAAATTGCAAAATACCTCTTAAGGAGAAGTGTATGAAATAGGTATTCGTTCTGAACGAGTTTTCCGAAATATGTGAAAAGAAAATTGTAAACGAAAATATGTTTCGAAAATCAGTAAACGAATGCCTTGTGTCCTGCAAAATTTTTTAACATACTTGACACACATATATATACGATTCGCCAGCACTATCAAACCATAAACACTTAATTAAATTAATAATCGAAACTTATTTGATTATTAGATTGAAGTATGAAGCAAAATTGCAAAATACATCTTAAGGAGAAGTTTATGAAATAGGTATTCGTTCTGAACGAGTTTTCCGAAACATGTGAAAAGAAAATTGTAAACGAAAATATGTTTCGAAAATTAGTAAACGAATGCCTTGTGTCCTGCAAAATTTTTTAACATACTTGACACACATATATATACGATTCGCCAGCACTATCAAACCATAAACACTTAATTCAATTAATAATCGAAACCTATTTGATTATTAGATTGAAGTATGAAGCAAAATTACAAAATACATCTTAAGGAGAAGTTTATGAAATAGGTATTCGTTCTGAACGAGTTTTCCGAAACATGTGAAAAGAAAATTGTAAACGAAAATATGTTTCGAAAATTAGTAAACGAATGCCTTGTGTCCTGCAAAAATTTTTAACATACTTGACACACATATATATACGATTCGCCAGCACTATCAAACCATAAACACTTAATTAAATTAATAATCGATACTTATTTGATTATTACATTGAAGTATGAAGCAAAATTGCAAAATACATCTTAAGAAGTTTATGAAATAGGTATTCGTTCTAAATGAGTTTTCCGAAACATGTGAAAAGAAAATTGTAAACGAAAATATGTTTCGAAAATTAGTAAATGAATGCCTCGTCCTGCAAAATTTATTAACATACTTGACACACATATATATACGATTCGCCAGCACTATCAAACCATAAACACTTAATTCAATTAATAATCGAAACCTATTTGATTATTAGATTGAAGTATGAAGCAAAATTACAAAATACATCTTAAGGAGAAGTTTATGAAATAGGTATTCGTTCTGAACGAGTTTTCCGAAACATGTGAAAAGAAAATTGTAAACGAAAATATGTTTCGAAAATTAGTAAACGAATGCCTTGTGTCCTGCAAAAATTTTTAACATACTTGACACACATATATATACGATTCGCCAGCACTATCAAACCATAAACACTTAATTAAATTAATAATCGATACTTATTTGATTATTACATTGAAGTATGAAGCAAAATTGCAAAATACATCTTAAGAAGTTTATGAAATAGGTATTCGTTCTAAATGAGTTTTCCGAAACATGTGAAAAGAAAATTGTAAACGAAAATATGTTTCGAAAATTAGTAAACGAATGCCTCGTCCTGCAAAATTTATTAACATACTTGACACACATATATATACGATTCGCCAGCACTATCAAACCATAAACACTTAATTAAATTAATAATCGATACTTATTTGATTATTAGATTGAAGTATGAAGCAAAATTGCAAATTACATCTTAAGGAGAAGTTTATGAAATAGGTATTCGTTCTGAACGAGTTTTCCGAAACATGTGAAAAGAAAATTGTAAACGAAAATATGTTTCGAAAATTAGTAAACGAGTGCCTTGTCCTGAAAATTTTTTTAACATACTTGACACACATATATATATAATTCGCCAGCACTATCAAACCATAAACACTTAATTAAATTAATAATCGATACTTATTTGATTATTAGATTGAAGTATGAAGCAAAATTGCAAAATACATCTTAAGGAGAAGTTTGTGAAATAGGTATTCGTTCTGAACGAGTTTTCCGAAACATGTGAAAAGAAAATTGTAAACGAAAATATGTTTCGAAAATTAGTAAACGAATGCCTAGTGTCCTGCAAAATTTTTTAACATGCTTGACACACATATATATACGATTCGCCAGCACTATCAAACCATAAACACTTAATTAAATTAATAATCGAAACTTATTTGATTATTAGATTGAAGTATGAAGCAAAATTGCAAAATACATCTTAAGGAGAAGTTTATGAAATAGTTATTCGTTCTGAACGAGTTTTCCGAAACATGTGAAAAGAAAATTGTAAACGAAAATATGTTTCGAAAATTAGTAAACGAATGCCTTGTGTCCTGCAAAATTTTTTAACATACTTGACACACATATATATACGATTCGCCAGCACTATCAAACCATAAACACTTAATTCAATTAATAATCGAAACCTATTTGATTATTAGATTGAAGTATGAAGCAAAATTACAAAATACGTCTTAAGGAGAAGTTTATGAAATAGGTATTCGTTCTGAACGAGTTTTCCGAAACATGTGAAAAGAAAATTGTAAACGAAAATATGTTGTATAGTATGTATGTATTTGATTATTAGATTGAAGTATGAAGCAAAATTGCAAAATACCTCTTAAGGGGAGCTTACGACATTTTTACAATAATTTAGTTATTTTTGGTGGAAAATAAAAATCACAAACTTTTTGTTTGTAGTTTTATTTTCATGCCCTCAAACATAATAATATTCATTTTATGACACAGAAACAGCGTTCTGTATCGATAATTGAAGTTCATACATGGCTCAGCACTATTGTTGTCGCACACATGCACATTTCACGCACACGGGTACATTTCGTTTTTGGTCTCACCCTGATCACGCCATCGCCAATCTAATGTATACTATATCTATGGTTGAATCTTTCCAGGACAGATGTTTTTTCCCAACCAGTGTTAAATTAAACAAAAGAGTGACTTTCAGTAAATACTATTTATAATCTATATTAAATAAAAAGTAAATATTTCTATCTCTGTTTCTGTCAATATCAATGTGAAATAGCAACTTAATACTCCTGTGTTTCGTATGGTTAGTATAAAGAACCGGAGACCCTTTTTACTGAATACGAAGCATTCCATTATGGATTCTCAGGGGTGACAATACATCTGCATTTTGTTTCGCAAACGAGGATAGATGTAGATTATTTATTGAAGATAGATATAGATATCTATAGACCACAGTATCCACTTAACAACAGATGGACCGTGTGCTCATTTGTTACTCTTATACAATAAAGAACAGATCAACAGGTTATTGTACATGTTAAAGTGATAACAAATCAAATGAGTTAGATTGCGTTAGTGCTTTCTTAGCGCTCCAGCACCTGGCTGGGGCAGCTGCAGTACTGCAGCTGGTGACATAGAATAGAATAGAATATTTTTTATTCAATATACATTACATGTGTAATTCTTATTGAAAGTAATTTTTTACTTTACCACTGGTTCGAAAAAAACCCTCTGTCCTGGGAAGAAGCAGCAAGAAACGCAGCGGGACGTTTTTTTAAAATAAATTTTACAATATAAATGATTACAAACTATTTACATAATTTATTTTAGAAACTGCTTGGAAGCGATCACCTCATTCCCAGGGGTTATTATCAACCATGTATTCATTTATACTATAATAACCCTTTTTATACAGTTTCAGCTTAATAAAACATTTAAACTTGGTAATAGAGAGAACCTGTACACTTTCCGGGACCTTGTTGTAATAGCGTATACATTGCCCCAAGAATGAATTACTGACTCTGTGGAGTCGAGAAACTGGTATCACTAGCTTGTGTTTGTTCCTAGTGTTTACAGAATGTATATCACTTCTTTTACTAAAACTATCTAACAGGTGGCAGGTGCACTCACCACAGCAGGCTGATGGTGCCGCCGACGCCCAGGCCGCGCTCCAGCACCTGGCTGATGGGCACGCCGCAGTACGTGAGCTCCTGCCCGCGCTCGTCGCAGATCGTGCTGATGAACGCTGCCGGCTTGCGGATTATGCCCAGCTTCTGTAAGGGTGGGAGGGGGTAGGGTATCACAAGTAGGGTAAATATCACAAGGTCTTTAACCAGACCTCAACAACTGGCAACACATTCCACCGTTTAGTGGCGGCACAACAGAACCCGCTACCCCTTACTATTTCGTGGGTTTCGTAATAGACGTTTTGTTATAAAAACTCTTAAGGCTAAAACTTCGGTTGCAAACCCGACTGCCAAGCGTGGCAACTATGGCAAATATCCTCCGAATGCGTCAATCTATAGAAGACGCATTGGCCTCTTCTAGTGATTGCCTCAATCGTTACTCAGCATTGGTTAAGCAGCGGTTAGCCTGGCTTTGTTCAGACTGCAAAAAGCAGTAAATTAGTGCTAAGCGGCTGGACTAGTTAAGACTATGGTGCCTAAACAAACGATACCTGGTAGAGCCATGCTGCAGCTATATTATAGTTGTAGCACGAATGGGTCGGCTCGACCGGGGAAGGACCACTCTCTCACAGAATACCAGCGTAAAATAGCAGTTTAACGCTGCTGTGTTTCGTATGGTGAGTGTAGAGAACCGGAGACCCTTTTTACTGGAGACGAGGCATTCCATCTTAGTCCTCACGGGTGACAACGCATCTGCATTTTGATTCTTAATCGAAGATAGATGTAGATGTCTATGGGCCACAGCAGCCACTTACCATCAGGTGGTCTGTGTGCTCGTTTGTCACCCTTATCCTATAAAAAAAAAGTTAAAGCAGATAATGTATGATACAGCCTAGTAAATATTTCAGAACAATATCATCATCATCATTACAGCCCTTCACGAGACCACTGCTGAACAAAGGCCCCCCATAAGCAATGCCACAAAGCACGGTCCCGAGCCACCAGCATCTAATATGGTAAGGATGTCCTACCATAACGTCTCACTCCATCTAGTGGGGCGATGCGCTACACTTCGTCTGCCTTCACTCCGGAACCTTTCTTTCCCATCTGTTGTCGGCTCTTCGAGCTATATGGCCGTCCCATTGCCACTTCAGCTTATGGCTATGTCGGTTACTTTGGTTCTACTGCAGATATCCTCATTTTTAAAATTCGATCACTTTAAGTCATTCGGTGTCTGTGTTTCTATGTCAGTTTGTCAAAGAATTTTTTCGAATTCCCAAAAACTATTGGACCTAGATGATTGATATTTGGCGTATATGTATGTAATATGCTAAAGGAACACGTGAATAAATAAGTGTTTCAGAATTGCATTAATATCATATGTCTAGAAACATCTACAATTTTTTATATTGGACGTGTCTTCTAATTTTCATTCATTGAATCAAAATTTATTATTATTATTTATTCTTTACATTAATTCATAATTAAAGTTAATTTAGTTTTAACAAAATAATGATCATTTCATGGTCTTATATGTGATATTTGATTCATATCATTGTTGGTAACATTTAATATTGATTGGCACCATAAAATAGATTCTGATATATTTTCTATGTTCGAGTAGACTTCAATATTTCATAAATGCTGTTCTATAATGATGAACACTACATATGTAATAGAAGTGTTATATAAAATTATATATATAGTTATAAAACAAATTTTAATAAATCACGTTACATTTTAACTTTTATTTAAGCGGGTTGTATAAAACACATCTTTGGTCGAAAATAGACCCTAGTTTTTATAAAGACAAAGTTGTCTTCAACAAACTTCAATTCAAGATGTCCTTTTAAGTTCTTGGTCTTTTTTTTATAACCGTTGAGAGTTTAGAACAATCATAATTTCAAATACATAGATAATTACTGAGAAAATAATTTGACTTGTTATATAAAAAACAACTCACCCTCGCCCAATCGTAGTCCATGGGAACCTTGGGTGGTTCCACCTCCTCCTTCACAATAATCTTGCCCTCGTCGACTAGCCGCTGATAGACCTCGTGGACTGCCTTGCCCAGGGTGTCGAAGGAGTCCGGCACGGTCACACCGAAGGATTTCAGCGCCGCGTTCTTGGCGGCGGCCTTCTCTAAGGTGGACCCAGCTAAAGACCCAGCGTGTCCGAACTGGACTTCCGACGTGAACATGTCTGGTGACAAGAATGATTTCATAAGAAATTTAAAAAGAAACATAAGAAGTTTCGGCACTCCATATCATACCATGGTTGCCGTAACTATGAAATGCCAGAAAAACCTTATGGCCTCCGCTAAGTGGCTGTGATTAATATTTTCTTAAATAGAATGATGTCAACTAACGAGCACACAGCCCAGCTGATGGTAAGTTGATGCTGTGGTCTATAAACTCCTATCCTCAATTAAGAATCAAAAGCAGATGCGTTGTCACCCGTGAGGACTAAGATGGAATGCCTCGTTTCCAGTAAAAAGGGTCTACACTTCTCTACACTCACCATACGAAACACAGCAGCATTAAGCTGCTATTTTACGCTGGTATTCTGTAAGAGCGTGGTCATTCCCCGGTCGAGCCGACACATTCGTGCTACAACCAAAATATATCTGCAGCATGACTCTGATGACTATTGATATTACTTCCCATAAGTTTTCATACCCCGGGCTTATATATGAAAATCGATTCTTAAGGAGTAAACTCCAAAAACTATAACATATTGGTACTTACCAGAACAGGTCCCTATACACCAGGCGACCATGGGTTTGGTGATGCGCTTGTCCCGTATAGCGCGGCAGATGTGGTACTCCTCAACACCACCCACTTCGCCAAGCACCACCAGCATCTTTACGTTGGGGTCGGCTTCGAACCTGCGACAATGTGTGATAAAATTGTACTGATTTAGAAAATTCTAATTTTAAGTATAGACTGTATTTTATTGGAACGAAGTTCCTGATCGGACGGTACGGATTTGGCGGATGTGTGCAAATTTTTTCCGTCACGACCCCTACTGACGTAGTGTAGACGGCTTTGGCGGCTATAAGGAATCGAGATGGAATAATATGCATCTCCCTCGCACTTTTTCTTATCTTGCCATGAAAGAAATATTATTTTAAATGACGCTTCATTTTAATAGACGCCAATAACTCATTTATTCGGCTGCCCGCAGGGTGCGGTCCTTTCACCTCTCCTGTGGAATATGGTCATTAATGAACTCATCAACAAATTAAATACCAATCACTTCTATACAGTAGATTATGCTGATGACCTGACAATACTGGTCTCTGGAAAGACAGCAAGCATAGTGTGCGACCTGACCCAAGCGGCTCTCCGTATAGTGGAGATGGTGCAGGGCATACGACTTAACCGTCAATCCAAATAAAACGGTTCTAGTAATGTTCACACAAAAACGAATGCTGAATAACTATCATCTTCCGAGTCTTTTCAGCACAAAACTCCAGCTGTCATCTGAGGTAAAATATTTAGGTCTTACCTTGGACAGTAAACTTAACTGGAATAAACACATAGAAAACAAAATCAACAACGCTAGTATAACTTTCTGGCAATGCAGAAACATGATTGGCAAAAGATGGGGACTGACGCCAAAAATCATACTGTGGCTTTACAAAACTGTAATTCGGCCCATGATCACATACGGCGCTCTGGTATGGTGGACCAAGACAAATGAAGCCACCACAATTAAGAAGCTTCAGCGCTACCAGAGACTGGCATGTATGGCTGCCACAGGCTGCATAAGAACTACGCCAACAGCAGCCTAAGAAGCGATGCTGGAGCTAACTCCGCTTCATCTACATATACAACAAGAAGCGACTTTAGGTGCCATCAGATTCAAGACCCTAAATCTTTGGAGTAAGAATAGTGTCCCTCATACAGGCATAATTGATAGAATTCACTCAAAAATTCCTATCCTACAAGCCAAATACGATAAGATTCTCAAACAATTTGTTTTCGATAAGAAATACAAGATACAATTAAATGAAACCAGCCAGCCAGAAGGATTAAGCCCAAAAGAGCTTAGAGTTTTCACCGATGGTTCTAAAACAAATGAAGATGTAGGTTCTGGAACTTTCTCTGAAGACCTCAATATCCACATATGCACACCGCTGGGTACCTATAACACGGTCTTTCAGGCGGAATGTATGGGTATCATTCAAGCGGCCATAGCAATAGATGCTAGGAAGGTTAATGACTTCCCCATCAGAATACTGACCGACAGTAGGGCGCTAGTACAAGCTCTGAGTTGCAATTTGGTGAACTCAGGACTAATATATAAATGCCATCAACGATTAAATATATAAAAACAACAATGTGACTCTGCAATGGATAAAGGGACACAGTGGATCCAGAGGCAATGATGCAGCAGACGAACTGGCCAGAAGAGGATCGGCTCTGGCCACTATAGGGCCGGAACCAATCATACCAATCCCCTTTGGTAATGTTCGTTCATTGGTACTTAGACACTTCACTAATCTACACGCTCAGCTTTGGAAAAAACTAGTAGACTGCAGACAAGCTAGGGAGGCCCTGCCTGAAATAAACAGTCGCTTAACCAAGGTTCTAATGAGACTGAACAAGCCGCAGATCAGTATAGTAACAAGTGCTATCACAGGACACGGCAACTATAACAAGCATTTATTAACTATAGGTGTTACAGATAGCCCCCTATGCAGGGCATGTATGGAGGAAGAAGAAACGGCGGCCCACGTGCTACTAAAATGTCCGGAGGTCGCTACGTACAGGGCTAAACATCTCGACACGCCGGGATCACTCCCCGAAGTTGCATGCAACATCAAAGGACTGTTGAGCTTCTTCGGGGAGATCTCATGGCTCGAATAATCACATTGTTCCTGCCCACACGCAAAATACGCGCATAGACGTGAAGTTGCGGAAAACAGCCCGTCGTAAACTAAACTAAACTAAACTCATTTATTTGTATTTGTTAATCAATAATAATATACTACGAACGTAACTTCGTTCCAACTGAGTGTTCCACAACACTCACGCTTGTTTTTGTATAGGATAGGGTGACAAGCGAGCACACAGTCCACCTGATGGTAAATGGTTGCTGTGGCCCATAGACATCCCGGGGTCAGGAAATTAGCGGTGTCTCATCCTCCTGCCTCGGAAAGCACGTAAAGCCGTTGGTCCTGCGCCGGAACTCTCTCCGCTCGTGTCGGTTTACCGTGTCGTTTATCGTGTCGGATAACCGCCCTATCGGACTATGAGAGTGAAGGAACTTGGGCACTATATATATATGTCATCAGTTGGGACTGGCTGCCGTGATCGAAACTCGATCTGGAGGACACTATATGTATGTATGTATAGCACGAATTTCAATGTGGTGCAGTAAGGGTTCATTGGTTAATTGGCTCACCTGAGCAGATGGTCGAGGAACGTGGTGCCAGGGTACCGGTCCCCGCCGATGGCAACACCTTCGCACACTCCGTCGGCCTCCTTCGACAAGATGTTGTTCAGTTCGTTACTCATACCACCGGACCGGGAGACGTAGGCAACACTGAAAAACAATAACATTTTTAATCTATATATTAATACGTTTTTTTTTATAGGATAAGGGTGACAAACGAGCACACAGTACACTTGATGGTAAGTGGTTGCTGTGGCCCATAGACATCTATATCTATCCTCGTTTGCGAATCAAAATGCAGATGCGTTGTCACCCGTGAAGACTAAGAGGGAATGCCTCGTTTCTAGTAAAAAAGGGTCTCCGGTTCTCTACACTCACCAAACGAAACGCAGCAGTGTTAAGCTGCTATTTTACGCTGGTATTCTGTGAGAGCGTGATCCTTCCCCGGTCGAGCCGACCCATTCGTGCTACAACTATTCTACTAATATAGCTGCAGCATGGCTCTACCACGTTCAAATCTTAGCACCCCTTTTTAAGCATATTGCAGGTACGGAGGAGTGTGAGATTTGGCATAATTAAAGTTTATATGGTAATAGAAGTAGTGCAGAACGTTATAGTAACACATATTATATATAAATTTTATCGATGGTAGCGAGGTGGAATTGAGGGTACATCGAGAAACCCCCCACTCGTTTGTGCATTATAAAGTTCACTGTAGGCGCCTTGCGCGAGAGATTACGCTTGAGTCATTTTACGAGTGATAAGATAGTGTCGTGGTTCTGTTCGTTGTGGTAATTCCTCTGCTCTGTTACACTGAGATATGTGGTGTTGCTGTTGGTTTGCATACTTTGGTGTTCTCTTGTAATTATGTCCCTCACGTTACACTGGTGTGTGATCGTGGCTGGGACGTGTTAAGGTGTGGTCGAACTGTAATTGCTACATACTGAATGTATATAGCTTTACGCAGTCTTATTACTGATAGTGATTAATTGCGTACGCAAGAGAGCTGAACATCCGCTCTCACACATTCATTATTTTTAACAATGAATGCTATCCTGATGTATTTCCGAGATTAGAATTGCGAACTTCTGCTAAATTTCCGAAATAGATACAAAGTCGCTTCCCGCCGTCTGTACGCTTAGATCTTTTAAACTACGCAATGGATTTCGACGCGGTTTTTATCAATAGACAGAATGATTCAAGACGAAGGTTTATATGTGTAATGCATGCATATTACATATTATATATATCTTCTGTCCGTGTGTATGTGACTGAATACCTCTTAAACGGGCCGATTTTAATGAAATTTTGTGTGTGATCAAAGTGCAATAGTATATATTCAATATACTTCTGATTCAAACATAGTTATTTAGTTGCACGTATGCACACGCAGTCCACTTGATGATGAATGGATGCTGTGATATGGACCACACACATCTACATTTATCCTCGAATAAGAATCAAACTGCAGATGCGTTGTAAACCCTGACGACTAACATGGAATGCCTTGTTTCCAGTAAAAAGGGTCTCTAATTCTCTACACTCACCATACGAAACGCAGTAGCGTTAAGCTGCTATTTTACGCTATACTGTGTGAGCGTGGTCCTTCTCCAATCGTGCTGACCCATTTGTACTGCAACATGGCAGTATCGCGTAAAAAAAAATTGGTAATGGTGAAACTCACCTGCCGGGTCGGTAGAGCTTGCTGTCTATTATGTTATCGATCATGCCGGCGGTGTTTCCTATTTTGAAGCAGCCAGGTTTGATTCCACCCACGGTAGCCGGTCCTATTATGTTCACCTGGGAATACATAATGTGCATTGTAAAATGTACTCTAAATTAAACAGATAAGGTTTAAAATTAATTAAAATGCAGTCCAACAACAAATCCTATACCCCACTCTAAGGACATCAGGTTTTAATAGCCTATCCGGCTATAATTGTTTTTGTATAGCGACGAAGTGTCGGTCGCACGAAAAACGATTATTCAAGTATCTATCAGATATGAGAACGATCAATCATGCTGTTTGTAATGGAATCAAAAATAACATTATAAAACTCAAAATTCACATCTCTATCTCTACATAGCATAAAACAAAGTCTCTTCCCGCCGTCTGTACGCTAAGATTTTTTGAACTACGCAACGGATTTTGATGTGGTTTTGATCAATAGACAGAATGATTCAAAAGGAAGGTTTATATATGTATAATACAAGCATACTACATGTTGTATAATTCTTCTGTCCGTTTGTATGTGACTGAACTCCTCCTCGTGTGATTAAGTTGATTAGAGAATGGTTTACATTCACAATTGGACCCGGTAGGTGGCGTTATATTATATAGTACATTTTACTCTATGTCATACCCATATAAAACCTCAAACGAGTGTCAGTGACAGAGACAACGTTAAACAAAGCCAAAGATAACAGATTGTAAAAATCATTTGGTATCACGTTCTTATTTCGCGTATCACAGTTAAGCAGAGGTGTCCAAGTTTTAATTGTTCCTTTTAAGGTCTTAATTTTCAATCAAGTGGTTGATTTTATTGTTCACTAGCGCCCCACCCCGTAATCGCGTAGGATCTATTAAAGGGGCGTTTTTTAGATTTTAAGATAATTATTGAAGATCATTTCATCTTATTAATTGTTATCTAGACTAAGTTTTCGATTTAATCTACATCACTTCCGTTTTATTACAATCGGTTAATTCATTCCGAAGATTAGCCTAAACAGACCGACAAACAAAATTTTAATAATATTTAATCATGTCTACATCATCATGGCATGCAAATAACCCTCTAAGATCAATAAAGGCAACTATTTCAATATTACAGACAGACACTTCAATTTTATTTATGTATATGTATAGCATAGTTATGATAAATTCCATCAAGTGGCGGTGTAAGAATATCCACTACCCCATATCGTGTCTTAAGTGGCAGCAGCGTCATCTGCTGCGGTTGCCAACCCGCTTGACAAGCGTGGCAACTATGGCAAATAACCACCCTATGGGAGAGGCCTACGTTCTGCAGTGGACTTAAATAGACTGTAAAGGTAAGGTTATGATAAACCATTCACACTGAAGTTAAACAAGTGCACACAATGTAACAAATATTATAATCAATATATAATTCTACTTACGCCCCTCGCGTCGGCCACCTTGATGATTTTACGCGTCATGTTCTCCGGGATGCCCTCGGCAATGATCACGATCGTGTTGATTTGAGAATGTTGCATTGCCTGCGATAAAACAATATAAGCTGTTCAAATCTTTATAAATAGTAAAACATATTTGTTTCTTAGTTAATATTGTAAATGGATCTATTGATTCTTCTGAGCTACTTACTCACATAATGATTCGAACCGATTTAACGAGATTTAGACAGCGAACCTCGCTATATATACCTCTTGCTTCAACGAATTATAGAAGAAATTCCTTCTTTCTGCGTAGCGCAATTGGAATTTAATAAACTTTCATCTGTTGTAGATAATCTATTTTCTACTAGTTCTAAATTTGTAAAAAAAAGTGATGAACAGAGAATTTTTCACTCACAACCGCGACTAGCATGACTCAAGTTGCAACCTCCTTGGTCTCTCGGAAAGTTAAACTATGCGGTTTTTTTTTTGTTATTGTTTTTGCCTATTTTTTTTGTTTATGTCATTTTTTTTGTAAGTAGTTTAAGTAATCCCTAGAGTATTTTAAATTTGTATAAAGTTGGATGAAAGTAATATGTGGAGGCTTGTAATTAGCAATTCTTATCACCATTTTGCTACTTTACCGAAGATATTAGTCTGTAAGCCTTCCTAAAATGACTAAATAAATAAATAAATACACGAAAATAACTGCGCCTTTTCACTAAAAACGATGCATTCCATCTTAGCCCTCAGGGGTGATAATACATTTTGATTCTTAATCGAGGATGGATGTAGATGTCTGTGGGCCACAGCATCCACTTACCATCAGATGGACTGTGTGGTCGTTTGTCAATCCCATTTTATAACAAGTGGTAAAATTATAAATTTTGTACAAGCGACTTCAATATAAATAAAATGAGAACATCATCAATGTAGTCCAAGTCAATTAAATACGCATTATTAAGGATAACCCAAAACTATCGGTCAGAACTTGATCAAATTTATGTGAGACTAGATGAGAAGCAGCGGCTTTCAATAAAGAGCCATCAAAATCGGTTCACTTAGAAAAATGTTCTGAGGCACACATAAAACAAAATACAGTTGAATTGAGAAACTCCTCCTTTTTTGAAGTCGGTTAAAAATAACACACTGCCCTACAACTATATTTATAACTTTATCAACGTTAAATTGAAATAATAAGTTGACCCACTGTTCTGGATTCTATCGGACAGTCCCGCATTCAAATTAAATCCCCTGTCCAATAACCAATAACAAACTAAATTTTACAGCCTTAATGTAAAAATAACACACACACAACTTTAACATACAATATTTCTATCTCCTTCAGTCAAATTCGCATAAACAAAAAAAAACGGCCAGTAAATGCCGGTGCTACTGATGTTTTAAACAGGATTTTCTTTTCAGATATAAAGTTTAAATAAGATTACTTCAAGCCAAGAGAATTTATGACTGAGAGAAAAGTTAAAACTATCATTGAGAAAAAAAATATTATTGTAAAAAATCTTTATAGAAAAATATATGGACATGGCGAAAAGACTTTTATCCAACCATAAATTTAAATGGTTACTAGGTTTTGCCATACCAAGGCTGTGAATTTTCCTTAACATTTTTGTCACCTCTTCATCATTAGGAAGACATAGGATATCGTTATCTCGCACTGCAGTATCTTGAACGAATATATATATAATGGAATATACCTGCATGGTGCTGTCGTATGCGGATCTGAGTGAGGCGAAGTTCACCAGAACCGTCGCTTCTTGGTGCTTCCTCATCGCCACGTCCATGTCGGAGAACACTGGTGAGGAATATAATAACATTATTAGATTAATATTAAAAATCTAAATTAACAATGTCACGAGATTGCGGTGTGAGTGAATCTACTACCCCATTAGTGTATACATGTACCGACATGATAGTGGCAAATATGCCAAATACCGATCTGGCATTTTTGCCACTGTAAGCAGTCGGGTTGGCAACTGCATTTTTATCAATTTTGAGACGTTTTCATGAAGATGCTGCTGCCCATTACCTGTTCCCGCTGTCGCCTGTTACGACACCCACAAGTAGGAATACAAAGTGATTTAAATATTATCGATATTTATATTCGACAATTTTGTATCTATAATTTATCGATATTTAGCGAATTAATGAAAAATAATAAAGAACCTTTAAAACTAACGTGTATTTTTAAAATAAAAAAACTATATTTTCATTTATTTAATGTCAATCGACCCTAAAAATAGTAATTTGCTCAATTTCTTCCCATAAATACTATTTCTGGTATGTGACTGTAGGTCCTGCTTTTAAAAGGCGTTTAACAGGCGAAGCACACACACACACACACAGATGAAGTAACAACTAGCAAGTGACTCATGACAATTTTGAAAAGGTTAGGTTATGACTCGTGCATTTTTTATCTGTAATTCCTTTCAATCGATAATACTATTTGCAATATCGATAATATCGTATCGATATTAGTTATACATTATAATTTTTTATTACTTATCGTTACCGTACAGTCTATTAAAGTCCACTTCTGAACATAGGCCTCTCCATAGATTGCACCATAGTTACAACGCTTGGCAAGCAGGTTGGCAACCTCAGTTTATATTTTAAGCCCTTATTAGGGAGACGCTGCTGCCCATCTCCTGATTTGTTTCCCTCTGTCGCCTCTTACGACACCCACGACACCCAAGGGATAAATATGGGGTAGTGAATAGATACAGCGCCACTACACGCCAACCCACACATGAACAAAATTATATACAAATGTAGTTGATTATTATCATTCACCTGGTATGAAGACCTCCTTGTTGCCGAAGTAGTATTTCTGCTTGTGATCCGCAGTGAACGGGTACACGACAGCCACCACCGAGGGTTCAGCCCTCCGACAGATATAATCGAAGTCCAGCATACCCTATAAGCAATAATAATATTAATTTCTCAATTTCTCACAAGTCCACTGCGGAACATGGGCCTCCACCAAGGAATACCATAAAGTACGGTCCTGAGTATCGACTTCCTGCATCTCATAGCAACTTAATGACGCTCTGTTTCGTATGGTGAGTGTAGAGAACCGGAGAACCTTTTTACTGGTAACGAGGCATTTTTTACCGACTTCAAAAAGGAGATGTTACTCAATTCGACTGTATGTTTTTTATGTGTGGTTACCTCATAACTTTTTACTGGGTGAACCGATTTCGATGATTCTTTTTTTATTTGGAAGCTGATGCTTCTCATGTGGTACCATATAGATCTAGGTCTGACCAGTAGTTTTGAGTTATTCTTAATAATTTATATTGAAGTCGGTTGTACAACATTTTTAATTTTTAATTATATCTTAGCGCTTAAGAGTGACGACGAGTCTGCATTTCGATTGTAAATCGATAATGTTTATGGGCCACAGTATTCACTTACCATCAGGTGGACTACTTTGTTATAGAGATGGGCTGTCCCACACTTCGCTTATCTATATACGAGATTGCTACATGAGAATTTTTCTTCCCTTTTGCCACTTCAGCTTACTGATCCGTTGGGCTATGTCGGTCACTCTGGTTCTATTGCGGAAACTTCGATCATAGCCTGTATAACGTAGTGGTATGTGCCTTCCTCCTACCAGTAGTCTAATAAATACATGTCATCATCATCATTCATCACTACCCCATCATTATTCACAAGACCACTGCTGAAGATATGCCTCCACCAAGTTATGCCAAAAAAGCACGGTCCTGAGCCACCATCATTACATTACAGCCCTTCACAAGTCCACTGCTGAACATAGGCCTCCCCCAAGGAATGCCACAAAGCACGGTGCTGAGCCACCTGCATCCATCGACTTCTTGCATATCTTACCAGGTCGTCACTCCATCTAGTGGGGGGACGCCCTACACTTCGTCCGCCGGTACGAGGCCGCCACTCGAGAACCTTTCTTCCCCAACGGTTGTCGGTTCCTCGAGCTATATGGCCGGCCCATTGCCACTTCAGTTTACTAATCCGTTGGGCTATGTCGGTCACTCTGGTTCTACTGCGGATATCCTTATTTCTAAGTCTACCACGCAGAGAAACCCCGAGCATAGCCTTCTCTATAGCTCGCTGAGTGACCTTGAGCTTCCTCGTATGGTTAGTAGTGAAGGACCAGGTCTCAGATCCATAAGTCATCACTGGCAACACGCACTGGCATATGTAGATGTACATGTACATGGGACCAATACAAACGACTGTCTTGTACATGTATTTACTACACTACTAGTTGGAGGAAGGCACATACCACTACAATAGTTCGCTGAGCGAACTTACGCTTCCCCATACGTCTAGCAATGAAGGACAACATTTCGTTTGTTAGACACGCCCATATAATTATTATTGTTAACTATAATTCGTTATAATTTCATTGCTGCTGACATTGAAACCGAACTCGGATTTCTCAAGTATAATACCATTACAGCTCATAAAAAGTCAACTGCTGAACATTGATCTTCTCCAGAGCTTGTGTCATGGGGATACTAGCAGGTTGGCAACTGCTGTTTTTTTATTATTTTGTGTTGTTACCAGTGAGATGCTACGGCCAATCTTTTGTTTTGTCCACGGGACAATATGGGGGTACATAGCTCGAGTTTGATGAATTACATACATACATACATATAATCACGCCTCTTTCCCGTAGGGGTAGGTAGAGACCACTTCTTTCCACTTGCTACGATCCTTACATACTTGTTTCGCTTCGTCCACTTTCATTTTTCTCTTGATACATGCTCTACGGTTTAGGGTGCTCTTGACCTGGCATCTTTTCAAGACGTCAATTATCGAATATATTGTATACCGTTAATAAAATAAATAAACAAACACAAACCCACCTGGATAGCTCTGTTCTGCATTCCCCAGACAATAGCCTTGGTTCGGTCGGTGAAGAGTGGGCGAGCCGTGGTTAAGACTTGTTCGAGGTCCATACGGGTTGGAGCTTGCGAGCAGACCAGGTCCAGAAGCGCTGGCGTCAGTTCTGGCAGTTCCAGCTTCGGTGCCGGCTGTGGTGAAAATATTAAAATTTAAAAATGTGTTTGGTATACGAGGGGCATTCTAAAATGATCGGGAATAAGAAAAACCACATGCACGGTATAGCTAAACTGTATTTTATTATTTTTCGAAGTATTCTCCGTTCAATTTAATGCACTTTTCCATTCGTGCGAACTAATCATTAAAACAGTAATTCCAGTCTGAATTGATGTTGACAAAATGGCTGATTTGTACGCTTCCACAGCTGCTTCGGGGTCTTCAAAACGTTGACCGCGTAAGAAATCTTTCATTCTAGGGAATGTAAAGAAATTGTTTGGGCTTAGGTCAGGACTGTACGGAGGATGGCTCATCAGCTCAACGTTTTCCTGCTTCAAAAAATCATTTGTCTTCCGAGCCATATGGGAGCTCGCATTATCGTGATGTAAGATGATAAAACGTTTCGGGTTATTTTTTCGGAGTTTGGCTATCATTTCTGGCAAACAAACCGAGATATACCACTCAGCGGTAACCGTTCTGCGTTCCTGTAAAGGAATTGTAGCCCCCTTTTTCGAGACAAACGTAGCGAACATTTTCTTTGACACGCTGCGGGAGCGAATCACTTTCGTTGGTTTGACCTCGTCTTCGAAGACCCAAACTGCTGACTGATGTTTTCTTTCAGGTTCGTATGAATAAATCCATGATTCGTCACATGAGACGATATTATAAACGGCATTTGACTTCCCTCCGTTAAAGCGTTGCAGAGTATTCCGGCAACAATCTACACGAGCCACCTTTTGCTCTTCGGACAAATTGTGGGGAACCCAGCGGAAAACTAGCTTTCTTACACACAGCTCATTATGTAATATCAACTGAATTGCAGACATCCGATACTGATAACAGTCCGAATCTGCTCGTATGTCACATGACGGTCATCTAATATAATAGTTCGCACAGCTGCGATGTTTTCAGGCGTGACCGCTGTTCTTGGTCGACCTGCAGAAGAAACAGTGCTGAGCGACACACGACCGCGTCGAAACTCGCCATACCAGCGGTATATTGTCGTTTGACTCGGTGCTTCAACATCATAAATCGAAACAAGTTCGCTGAGACATTTATCTTCAGATAAGCCGCGACGAAAATTGTTATAAATTATAGCACGGAAATGTTCACGCGTGAGCTCCATTTCTGTTAACGACGTGTCAACTTTAAACCAACATAGTTTTTGTTTCTAAACATTTTTTTTAATTGTTTGATTGTCATTAAGATTCTAAGAGGCCAGTATTCAAATTCTAAAAAAGATTTTATTGTAACTCAATCCGAAATATTCTATTCCCGATCATTTCAGTGCGCCCCTCGTACTTTTGGTTTAAGCTTTTGTAGTCGAGTAGACCTATGCTTTCACAGAATATCAACGTGAAATAGTAGCTTAATAGTGCTGCGTTTCGTATGGTGAGTGAAGAGAATTCTCACCTCAAAAACCTCAGAGCTTTGTCAGTGCCCATTGCGTTGCTATGGATTTATATAGCTGCATTGTTTCCATAAAAAGTTTCGGTACCTTTCCGTATATCTGGCTTAAAAATTAGAAAGGCTTTGGTAGAATTGATCAAGATCAGATTATGGGATCCACAAAACCATCAAACTCTTAAATTTGCAAAGGCATTTGCACGACATATAGGCGAATAATTATGTAAGATTTCGATGGTTATATTCGTATTAGTTATTTGAAGACGGATTTTAACTTTTTAAAATTTCTTATTAATTTTCAATATGGTTGGTTTGGTAAGTAACAAAAACAAGTCAAGATAATTCATTTCATTCATTCTAGCCCATAAAACTCCACTGCTGAACACAGATCTCCCCCATAGATTGCCTCGCAGAGGGATTTTGCCAAAATTGCCACTGGAAAAATGCTGCTGCCCATCATCTATCTCCATTTCCCTATATCGCCTCTTACGACACCCACCGGGATGATATGGGGGTAGTGGATATTCTTACACCGTCGCTACTCAGCGCATACTTGACATTTTACCTTTTAGGCTTTCTTTTAGGCAATATTAAATGAAATCGTGTTAAAAATACAACTGACAGAAAAACCACTTACGGCCGGCGTAGGCTTGGGCAACTGTTTCGGCGCGAAGTCCAACTGGTGCTCTGGCGGTATTGGTGATTGGCCCAGGGCCAGGCCGACTATCGCCGTCATGTTCGTCTCCGGTCCGAACACGTACAGCGGGATACGAAGACGTTGGCCGACTTCGCGCATCTGTCTGTGATAGAACTACAGTATACTCTACGGTATTACGAGTCGGCGTCAAAATAGAATGATAATGACACTTGGCTGGGACGCTTCGCGTTCGATTCTAGCACGCGAAAGTGTTGGTATTTTCAAATAAATAATTAATACAAGTCTGGGTATCCGGAACACAGAAAAATTAGTGCAGTTGAGATTACAACTTAACTGCTGTACATAAGACTTTTATCAAGTAAGGTCAGTTAGACTTGGCCTAGCTAATATGACTTCTTTCGATAATAACAATAGTTATCAACGTTAAGTCACGTGACTTAACGTTGATTTCATTTATTACACACACTGTAATGAGGTATTTATTGAATAGTGGTGACAAACGAGCACATAGTCCACCTGATTAAGAATCAAAATGAAGATGCATTGTCATCCCTGAGGACTAATATTGAATGCCTCATTACCAGTAAAAAGGGTCTCCGGTTCTCAACACTCACCATACAAACACAGCAGTGTTAAGCTGCTACTTTACGCTGGTCATCTGTAAGAGCGTGGTTCTTCCCAGGTCGAGCCGACCCATCCGTGCTACAATCATAACACAGTTGCAGCGTTGATCTACCACGTAAATTCTCAGGAGTGAAAACGCATTTTCATTTTGATTCTTAATCGAGGATAGATGTAAGTGTCTAATGGACCACTGCACCTATTTAATATCAGAGGGACTATACTTGTATCAAAAATTCATATGATGTAAACGCAATTCAAAAATGATTTTATCCAATTAAAGAAAAATTCATTTACTCTTGAATAACGAGGTTTCACTCGAATAAATACAAACAAAAATTACTTAAAATTTAAAGCAACAAAATTTTTGCAATACAAATACAAAGGTTTACTTTTACCTTGTGACTTACAATTTAAACTAAATAGCTAACCTTGTATAGGTAACCTTACAACTTATAACATTGTTGTAAGTTACTAGTTTATGACTTTAATAAACTGTTATCAGTTAATTTACGTAGTTACCTGAGTCCCTCCTGGTAGTTGGGTCCACCACGTCGCACAAAAATGGTGACATTGTACTGGATGAGTGCGTCCTTGTAGGTCTCGATGGCGGTGATGATACCGCGGAACGTGTCCGCCACGTTGGTGAAGTTAGCGATACCACCGCCGATGATCAGCACCTGTGGGGTGATGAGATGATAGCAATTGTGTTAACCAAATCAGGATGGCGCATCTTGCATTCCAACCTTTACGTAAAGACAAAAGTACTAAGTAAATTCTTACGTAAAGACAAAAGTACTAAGTAAATTCTTACGTAAAGACAAAAGTACTATGCAAAAAAGGATTGGCTTACTGAAAACTTTACTCTCTAAACACCACTGAAGTTGGTCTTTTTTTAAATTTCATTGATAGAATAATAATAGTTTGACTGAAATGGTTTTGTGGCGGCACAATCATCGCGCCATCACCTTTTTCCACACAGTCCACCTGATGGTAAGTGAAAGCTGTGGTACATGGACTCTATTTTATCTTCGATCAAGAATCAAAAAGCTGATTCGTTGTAAACTCTGACGACTAACATGAAATGCCTCGTTTCCAGTAAACGAGGGTCTCCGGTTCTCTACACTCACCATACGAACACACAGCAGAATTAAGTTGGTATTTAACCCTGGTATTCTTTGAGAGCGTGGTTCTTAGTCGGTCGAGCCGACCCATTTGTGCTGCAACTATAATACAGCAGTATCGAGGCTCGCCAATATCTTATATACTCTGGTATATATATACCTAACAAAGTGTTGGTTCGAAGGAAAACCTTCTTTATGTCGCTAAACAGCAGTGCCTGCATTATTTTCTGTGTTCCGATATGAAGACTATAAGGAGCCAGCCTAAATACATCCTGTGAGGCATTCCATCTTAGTTCTCAGGGAACAGTACTTAATATGTAGTTATCTTTGTACGGAGTTGGCTGCAGGTGTCCATGAACTACCTTGAGCCCCGCGCGTTGTCACGGAATTCGGCTAGTGTCCCGCCGGATATCATTGACCTCGCCTAAGCCCCACCGGTTGTCATTGACCTTACCTATTGGCCACTAGCGCCGGAGTACTCGCCGTAGTTGGCAGTCTGTGAGTCAGCTGTGACACCTAGTGCCCCACCGGTCGTCACTGCACTAACCTTGCCGTCGGGGTGCTTCTCGCGGCACATGAGGCTGAAGATGGTGCGCGCGTAGTCCGCCGTCTGGCTCTCGGTGGGCGCGCCGGAGTACTCGCCGTAGTTGGCGAGCTGCGCTGCGCCGCCCAGGGCGCATACGGTGTCAGTGTAGGCGACCGACGCACCACCACCCGCCACCATCGTCCAAATACGACCCGACCGGTTTAGCACCGTCAGCTGTGAGCGATACGGATGGTAGGGTCGATCAATGTGCACAGTCTCCACGATTAACATTGACATAATTAAAAATATCGTAAATGTATTTAGAGACCGAAGTTGACATATGAATTTTCTTAAATTTCTGTCTTAGAAACTCTTTATATTTAAATTAAAAATTGCTTTTATGTGCATTCTGCAAAACAAATATGATTTCAGTGTCAATTCAGCGTGTCTCTATAGAAAAATACCATACGACTTTACGCTATGGAAATTGCTAAAATAAATTAGTCTAGCTGTTTATACACGGGTAAGATTTTTAATATTTTTACAGCATACGCTGTAGATATAAATCTACTTGCTAGTTTTGATATATGGACGCCCCATTGAAGCTTCGCGTCTAGTGTAATTCCAAGATGACATTATGACAAAATGGTAGTATCGACAAGACTCAACTCCTCAGAATCTAAAATTACATTAACATTTTAATCTTTGACATTTGAACTTATAAATTTCATACATTTAGTTTTAAATGCAACGTTATCGTTAAAGCAAATATTAAGTAAATATACTTCATCATATTTTAGTAATTGCCGTTTGCTATATGTCGTGTACTATGTAAGGTAAGACAATAATATAGACAAGAAACAGAAAGGGGCCGAGGATTGGGCCCTGAGGTACCCCCATTTATACTATTTTCCCGAAAGGACTCATACCGTTAATAACAATTTATTTTGTTCTATTACTAAAATATGAAATAATAAATTTAACAGCATCTCTTCCTACACTGTAGTACCGTGACACTTTGTGGTGTAGTGGTCGTAAGCGCGACTGCTGATCATGAGGTACTGGACTCTAATCCCGAGTCGGGCCAAAAAATCTGTTATTGACTTTTTGTGACAAGGAACCCTTAGCAGCATCGGCAGCTAGGCCAGTCAAGAAGTTGGCGTTGTTTCACCCCCGTGCTACGGAAAGCACGTAAAACCTAACCGCTCTCGGGTCGTTTCGATTTACCATCCAATTGGACTATGAGAGTGAGGGAATAGAGAGTGCACATGTGCTTGCATCCACTTGAGTACATAATCCTGTCCTGCGTAGATGGCTAGTCTCTGTCGAGACTAGTCCCCGTGATCGAAATTCGGTCTGGAGGACATTATTATTATTATTATTATACCATAGTGTTGAATTTCCTGATAATGTCTCATGGTGAACACAATCAAAGGCTTTGGATAAGTCACAGAATATACCCAAAAATCTTGTGAATTCTCCCATGCATTGAAATATATTCATTTAACTCAACACTCGCATCAGTTGTCGAGCGTTCCCTTTTGAAATCGAATTGATTTTTTAGAAAAAATTTTTTTACATATACACGACTTCCGGCGACGTTAGCACAATGGATAATCTATAATATAAAAATGAATCGCTGAATGTGTTGCTAAGCGCAAATCTCGAGAGCAGTTGAACCGATTTCGCTAATTCTTTTTTTATAATATTCCTTGAAGTACGAAGATGGTTCTTATAGAGTGATAAATTTAAAAAATTGACTGAAAAAATCTAAAAACAACACTTTTCTATATTCCCATACAAAAGATTCGTAATAATACTTAAAAGTCAATTTGAACTTTAATATTATACCATAAAGTTTAAGTGTTAGTGGAGGGGTTCCGGGAAGGCAAAACAATTGAGTGGCTTAGTATCGTATAAATATTAATGTCAATATTTTTCAATATTTATACGATGGTAACATTACTCAAACACAAAATTAGGGTTCCGCACAAAAAAATTGATATCCATGAAATTGTAGTAAATTTCACGCGGGCGAAGTCGCGGGGCACAGCTAGTTGTTAATATGTTTGTTTAATTTGAGCAGTAGATTTAAAAATGACCCGACCGGTTCAGCACCCTCAGGTGCGGCATGGACCATCGGTCTTTACAATCTTCACGTCTGACATTCACTTTTATAAAGGACAAGGCGGACCGCACCATTAAAAAGGTTCTATTAACACCGAAGTGAATAGAACCATTTTGGGATAATCGATGCACTACATACAATCAATGTTCACGGTCTTTACGTTTGAAATTGACAAAAATAAAGGGCAGGGCGTTCAAATGGCGACGCTAAAAAGATTCCTAATCAGAATGAATGAAGTGACTTTAAAGACTGTCGAAAATGAGATACCGGTTAGCTATCAAAACTATTATACACGACTTCCGAAAACGTTGGCGCAATCGACAATGTTCTTTCTTCTGTTCTGCTTCTTTCTGCCACCAGGGCGGGCCACTTAGAAATGAGGTGAAACATTTGATAGATTTAATAACGGAGGAATTTAATTTGTTAGAAAAGTGTAGAGATTAATATTACTTTCTGAAAAATTACTTATATTTTAAATCTCACTCTGTTGAGTGTATTCACATAGAGAGTTAGTTCTGATAGCCCTGTTCGCGGGCTCGCAATAATTAATAGAACATTTACGCTGTCTACCACATATTAACAAGCCGAGAAAATAAGTGGATAATGGACAGTCATTCATAGGGAAAAATATGTACCCGAACAGAAGTCAATAGAGGCGATAACACAACCTCTCTAGAAATGCAAGGCACAGAGCGAAAGAAATATTTGCATGTCTGTAGGCTCAACAAAGAAACTACCATAGAATGCGTAGAAACGCATGTAACTAACATATGTGGACAGGATATAGCTGTCAAGGTGGAAAACATTAAACACGAAACTGAAAGAGATTATGCATCCTTATAGGTGTGACAGAGAGCAAATATAACTCTCTATGTCAACCAGAAAATCGGGCGATGAATATAGAGATTTATGAATGGGTGAGGTTTCGCAGGCCGGTAGAGAATTCATAAAACCAATAAGTGTAAAGCGACCTTAGGATAAACTAGATGAATTTTGTCATAGTGTTTGATCTAAACACGAAACTATTTGTAATAATTCAATAAAGGACGCTGAATTAATTCCACGTGGTTATACAATAATTAGAAGTGACCGAGCAGACGGAAATAAGCAAGGCGGCGCGTGTTTAGTAGCCACACCTCGGTTCACGTTGCGACCAGCGGCGATTTCCGGTGACGTCATCATCGAAAATAGGGTATTCGAGTAATTCAAGTGCGCAAATGCATCTATTTACTTACATCGGAGATTTTTATTTCTATCTTGCGTTATTTACATTCCTTCAAAAAATAGTGAGACTGATTATATGATATTATTTAACAATATTGTGAGAACTGAATAGGCAGAGACAGGTCCATCTCTTGGCCACCTCGATCACCAGATTTATGTAACTCCTGTGGATTTTTACGTTTGCGGATGGGCCAAGGAGCTCATCTACACGCATGCGGAAATATCAACCAGAGAGAAGTTATCAGGAAGAATCCATACGACATTTCAAGTTATGAAGTAGGAGATGAAAATGAAAATTACGACCACAGAAGTGAGAAAACGAGCCCGCGCTTGTGTCAGAAATCGCGGTTAACATTTTGAACACGAAAAATAAATTATTTTAACAAAAACAAAATGTTTTTTTGGTTTGTTGTAAATTAAAAATATTCGTCCACAATTTGCTTTGTACACAGTAATTCCAAGAGTTGATGAGAACATCTGTGTAAATAATACCTCAAAAGACGGGCCAATAAGTAAGCATATTTTTAAAAAGGTTTGAACAACAAAGGCTATGTTTTTTATGATGGCATAAAAAAAATTCCTTAATTTTTGTCTTAAATGGTTTAAGGTATAATTCCCTTCAGGCTTTGCACCCATCTTCCAAACAACCTGTATAGGTATGTGTTACTAAGTAAAGTTGAATTCAAGTGATGAACATACTCATGATTCCCTCTTTTTCTTTCATTAAAATTGGTTATCCGAATGCGAATACAGTGCATAATTAAATTTATTAATCGAAAACTCAAAACTATAAAAAGAAAGCGTCAGGAAAATATTTGTCAGTGCAACTTTAATATTTATCTTGTTAAATAAATGCTTTTATTACTACTATATTATTTACTTATTTACTTATTTTATATTTTATATTTACTTATTATACTATATTATTTACTTATTAATGTTAGTAAATGATAATGACAATTATAATATCCAAAATTATTTTATTCCCAATTTCGTAACAACCCCTAGCATTTTTGCGACGACGAAATAAATAATTTGGAAAATCCAAAATTGCACGCCTCATGAGAGTTTAATTTAGTATTGATGAAAAAAAATTATCAAAATAAATCGATTACACAAAAAGTATAAAACCGATATCGGCTGTATGATACACTTGACCTTTGTCTATTAAGGGCTAAAGAAAAAAACTAAAGCGCTTTTAAATTTTTAATAGCAATAAAATTTATATAACTTGAAAATCAACAACGCTCTTTCAGAAATGAGAGGAGGCCTTTGCCTAGCAATGGGACGTGTATAGGCTGTAATTTTAACTTGAAAGGATATATCTCGTGCTGTTTAAAATGTAGAACTAACCTAACCTAACCTAACAATTTTGTTTTAAATTCTCTCCAACATGAGACTATACTTAGTTTCATGTAAAGCCCAAAGAACCGCGATGCACTCAAGTTGATTTATACAATATTATTGTAGGGGACTGTGTTTAATTTAACTATAACTGATTTAACTTTACTATATTGTGTAGGGTAAACTATGCTAGGGACGGTGGAAGAAGAGATGGTACTGTAGACGATTATATATTGTACTATTTACAAGCGGCAGTGATTATTATATACAGATGGGAGTCTTCTATGATGTTATCTCTTGAAGTGCCGTTGCCGAAATGAACGACTCACAGCCCAAAACGCCCTTCTTATATTCTCAAAAAGAGTGTCTCGGCACGTGAGTGGTATTATAAGATGTGCCGCGCGCTGATTGGTCGGCGACATCGCGTGATCTGCTGCAGGTGTGCGCGGTGTGAAGGGGCGACGGGGCGGCGGCTCCCTCGCCGTCCGTAACAACTATCATGGCTTTAATATTAGTGAAACAGCGAGCTTTGCGCAGCATGAAACCTAAGTTGCGATACATTTTCTTCCAGATGTCACCTATATTTTTTTGAAAATTTTCTCCTGAGGTGAAATGAACACCCAAATCCGTAACCTCGTACACTCGTGCCACAGCTGCTCCATACAGCGCATACATATATATTTAAACGAGTTAACGTTAACGTTTGAAAGTATATTTATACTTTGTGTAATCGATTTCTTTTATTATTTTTTTTTAATCAAAACTAAATGAAACATTCACGAGGCGTGCAATTTTGGATTTTCCAAATTAATTTGTGCGATTCAATTCGCGATGTTTTTGCCTACCGATCGACCCTTACGAATGTGTGCGTGCGCAGTAGTCAGTTAAAACAATGCATTACCACGCATTTTGAATTTAATAGATAAAAAAGACAGAATGTTTGAGATTATTTTTTAATAAATTTTTTCTTCGCCATTTGCCTATATTACTACACTAACGGGTCCACTCGACCGAGGAAGGACCACCCTCTTACAGAATAACAACATGAATTAGCAGATTATTACTGCTGTATTTCGTATAGAATAGAACAATTTTTCATTCAATATAGATTATTACATAATATTTATTGAAAATCATGTTTTGTTTACAACTGGTTCAGAAAATACTTCTGTCTAGAATCTGTAAGAAAGTCAGCGAGAACATGTACTGGATGACTTTTTACCGTCTGGAAAATAATACGGTGTTTTGTGTAGCTTGTTGTGTGTAGCTTGTATTCCACACAAGCTATCCTCGAAAGTATTTGTTAAATATAACTGATGGGCGAAATTTCCCAATATCCAAAAAAGACAAACATAAAAACAATTCATCCTACGGCATTTGCGTAAAACAAAAATCAGTAGGATAGATCGTTTGCGAATAAAAGAGTTGTAAGCGCTATAATGAATTTATAAACAGTTCCTAAAAATATATTTTATGCCTGCCGTATACTGCAACATCTAAGCCGTATTTAAAATATCGAAATTAACTTATTTACAAACTACACTGATTGATATTTACAAAACTATATTACATTATTGTAACTTACAAAGAAAAAAATTACCTTTTCAACGATATCGTCGTAATTGTTCAAAATGTCCACCGTTTCTTTCTAAATACAAACTAGCACGTTTATGTAAATTATTTATCTCGGTTCGGACCAAAAAAAATGAGTTATTGAGCTTTTCCATTAAGAAATTCTCAGTAGCTGCCCGGAGTCAGGTAGCTGGTGGTATCTCACCCCCGTGCCTCGGAAAACACGTAAAGCCGTTGCTCCTGCGCCTGATTGTGTCATATAACCGTTCCATCGGACTATGAGAGTGAGGGAACAGAGAGTGCACCTGTGCTTGCGCGTACACTTGAGCACTATAATCCTGTCCTGTGCAGATAACTGGTTTCCGTTGAGGTGACTGAAATTCGGTCTGGAGGGTATTATTATTATAATTTATACTTGCAATTGTTGTCACTTAGTGAAATTCTTTCACTAAGTGACAACGATTCTTCTTTTTATAGGATAATAAGGGCACACAGTCCACCTGATGGTAAGTGGTTTCTGTGGCCCATAGACATCTACATCTATCCTCGATTACGTATCAAAATGCAGATGCGTTGTCACCCGTGAGGACTAAGATGGAATGCCTCTTTTCCAGTAAAAAGGGTCTCCGGTTCTCTACACTCGCCATACGAAAAAAAACAGCAGCGTTAAGCTGCTATTTTACGCTGGTATTCTGTGAGAGCGTGTTCCTTCTCCGGTGGAGCCAACACATTCGTGCTACAAGTATACAACAATATAGCTGCAGCATGGCTCTACCAAGTTCTTTCTAAACGTAGTGATGAAGTAGTGGTGAAGTGTGGTTAACTGTTTCTAACGTACACCGTTTTGTTTTCTATCATCCTTTTGCATTTCCTAAATATTATTTCCTTCACTTTCATATCTATAACAACTGTTGATTTCCGGTACTAGAATGGTCATAGACCACTTACACATACCATATTTGAACATTTATTTAACATAGTCGGCAACTCTATCAAATTAAATAAAGCATAGTACCTTCAAACTGGCCCCACTCTTCGCGTCCAGGTCCGCGATATGAGCCTCCTCCGGATACGCGTCCCTTCCAAACGGCGGCGGGAAGGTCACCTCCCCCCAATTCTTCGCGCAGATGAAGTCCGCCGTCTGGTCCAGCTTCGCAGCCAAGTCCAGAAGGTAGATCCTCTCGCCGGTCACCACGATCGGGTTGATCTCCATATAAGTGAAGTGGAGGTCCACATACACTTGGTATAGGGACAGGATGAACGTAGTTATCAGCCTGGATGGGAATGAGGGTACGTCAGTAAGCAGGACGAGTAGGCCTAAATTGCCGATAACCTATTAGGGTAATTACAAGTCTGTTTTTTTTTATAGGATAAGGGTGACAAACGAGCACACAGTTCACCTGATGGTAAGTGGTTCCTGCAGCCCATAGACATGTACATCTATCTTCAAATACAAATCAAAATGCAGATGCGTTGTCACTCGTGAGGACTAAGATGGAATACCTCTTTTCCAGTAAAAAGGGTCTCCGGTTCTCTACACTCACCATACGAAACACAGCAGTTTTAAACTGCTATTTGACGCTGGTATTCTGTGAGAGCGTGGTCCTTCCCCGGTCGAGCCGACCCAATCGTGCTACAACTATACTACTAATATAGCTGCAGCATGGCTCTACCACGTAAAATTAAAACGTCTAGACATTAAGTTGAATGAAGGCCTCTTAAGGGACCTTATGAATGGTGCGCTTCTACGTTTTTAGAGTTAAATTTTAAATTACGGTAAATAACAATAAACACCGATTGTCTGACCTTTGTAACCTTTATGATTTTTTAAGTGAACACTTCATTAGGCACGTTGGGCACTTTTGGGATGAGGAAAAAGCACCGAACTCACGTGACCGTCACTCACATAAAATTGATGAAAGTTATGTTGAAAATCCAACTGATTAAATTTTATAAAATTGATAAGTATTTATAAATTTGTTTGTATTATATAGATAATAATCATTCATTTTTGTGTAAAACTGTGCAATAAATAAAAAAGTTATTACTATATTAAAACGTTGATAAAAATAATTTCTAAAAGAATACTCCCTAAAAAAATATTTGTTAAGAACCCAAAAATAATGTTTACAAGTTTGTATAGCTTGGAAGTTTCCACTTCGGACGTGCAGTCCTACGACTGACTGATTTTGTGTTTATATAGAATGAGGGAGAGCACACACAAGCCCACGTTATGGGAAGCGATCTATACGTGGTAGAGCCACGCCACAGCTATATTAGTAGTATACGTAGTTGTAGTACGAATGGGTCGGCTCGACCGGAGAGGGACCACGCACGCTCTCACAGAATACCAGCCTAAAATAGCATTATGACACTTCTGTGTCAAAATGCTATTTTAGGCATTTTGACACAGAAGTGTCAAAATGCTATTTTAGGCTGTATTATAGTATTAAATGCTATTTTACATATGGTGAGTGTAGAAAACCGGAGACCCTTTTTACTGGAAAAGAGGCATTACATCTTAGTCCTCACGGGTGACGATGCATCTGCATTTTAATTCGCAAACAAGGATAGATGTAGATGTCTATGGGCCACAGCAACCACTTACCATCAGGTGGACTGTGTGCTCGTTTGTCACTCTTATTCTATAAAAAAAAAATATATACTATGTTATTACTGTTAAATATTGACATATCACCTTTTAACTGTGGCGGATTTGACATTTTTCAATAACAATCGCTCGACATCCTCGCCTGAGGGAAACGTGTCCACTGGCACCTGGAAAAAAAATCATATCATAGACATATAATACACACATCATAGATAGTTTTGTTATCCGACTTTCATCATCATCATTACATCCCATCACAAGTCCACTGCTGAACATAGAATGCAACAAAGCACGGCCCTGAGCCACCTGCTTGTCTTACCAGGTCGTCACTCCATCTAGTGGGGGGCCGCCCTACACTTTGCCTACCGGTACGAAGCCGCCACTCGAGAACCTTTTTCCCCATCGGTTGCCGGTTCTTCGAGCTATATGGCCGGCCCATTGCCACTTCAGCTTTATTAATCCATTGGGCTATTTAGATTGCTCTGCTTCTACTGCGGATATCCTCATTTTGTCTAACACACAGAATAACCTTTCATACCTCTTCATAGCTCGCTGTGCGTTCTTGACCTTGAGTTTTCTCACACTGCAAGTACCGTTTGAGGAAGCTCAAGGTTCTGTTTCTTTATCTCTCCTTAAAAGCCCCCAGCTGAACATATGCCACTTGTATTAATGAGGATTAGCATTAATCGTATTACTTGGCAGGTGGCTTATCAATCACTGCATTACGACGTGATTTTTGTCTTTGCTGACCGTCTACGTCAAGACATTTTATTTTAGACCTTAACGAGATGGTAATGCCGCCAACTATCCGTAGCCATAAGATTTTGACCGATACTGCCCATAGCGACCTCTTACGACACCAACGGGACAAAATTGAGGTAGCATTTCTTACGCCGTCATCTCACTGCACCGTGAAAGTAACCAGAGTTTACCGTCGAAGAAAGCTTGAAAATCAACCAATCACCAAATTGTGGATCTCACTCACCTCGAGCCTGATGGCGACTGCGTCAACATCGCCAACATCCACGCCGCCCTGGTGGTGGAACAAGATGGTGTCCGAACGCCGACCCGACTGAATGCAAAGGTACATCTCCTCGTTCTGTAGACGAATTTGCAACAGAATGTTTGAAAATCACTGCGTATTGTAACGCATTTAAACAATGCAATAATTCTGTAACTGTAAGCAAAGACAATTACGAATAAGAGAAATAATCGTGGACCTGCTATAGAACCTTGAGGTAATCGAATATGTAATAAGTTATGTCTTATAAATTAATATATAACAAAAAAAAAATAATTTCATATAAAATCTATTTGAACACAAGCTTTTATAGGCGTTGCTAAGGTCAGCATCAGGGTCCATCATCAGACCAGCTCCATGGTGTTCCAAGCTAAAGGGCATAGAGTGCTAGAATAATTACAAGCTGGAGGCATTCCAACTTGTCCACAGTGAAGAAAACGCATCTGTTGCCTTATTTCTTTGTTTCAAGTCGGCTACAGTTGTCCATGGCCTGCAGCAGTCACTTATTATCAGTGAACTGCAATCTTGTTTGTCACTTCAGTTTTATAAAAGGCCCTAAAGAGCTTGATTTTTTTTTAAATAGGGTTCTGTATTGATGCTGTTAATTATGATTAATTTATTACTTATTATATTAGGATAATTATTATTGGAAATGCACTATATAATAATAGAATAGAAATAAATGTATAAAGGCTGAAAATTGTATTGGTTACATTAAGGTAAACCATAAAATACTTTAGTTGGTCAATGCCATTATAAATGCGGAAACTGCGTAAACCAACTATATATTATACCAAACGTTACCTCCATTCGGAAAAAAGACATAAGTCTCCCTCAATGCTAAAGGAATTTAAACAGTGTGTTTATGTCAAAATTTAATTCCGTATGTTACAAAAAAATTCAACTTTTTTCGATTGTTATCAATATGGCATAGGGCTAGGGTTACCATATCTCAGGATTTGTCCTGAGATTTCAGGATTTTTAGACTCTTCTCAGGATTGCGGCTGGATTTTGCAAATCTCATGAAATCTCAGGATTTTTAGAACTTTTAATATAATACAGCTTACATTTTAAAGATCTCTTTAATAACAAGTTAAACAAACTAAAATAATTTTCCTTTGGTAATAATTCCACAATTAAAATCAAAACTTATTTATCCAAGTAGGTACTTAAACAGTTTTATCATACTTAATATGTGAAGATACCCTTTTAAGTAAGGTTTTCTTCTCAAACTGTAAAAAAATCTCAGGATTTTTAAATGGAAATCAGGCCTCTTCTCCGGACTTTTATTTTTTTCATCTGGTAACCCTACATAGGGCTCCATTATCTTCCATTACTTTATGTCTCTACTCACCAAATAATAAATAATATTACAATAAATAGTTTATCCCCATTTAGCCACCCTTGGGGGTGGATTTTTCCTCCAAATGTACATGGGACCACCCCTGAAGAAACCCCAACAGATTTAGAGTAGAAAAAATGGCAGTAGGCTTATGACCACACGATAGAAGTGAAATTTTGTTAATTTCGCAACTTAACATATACAACATACACGTTACATATAACAACATACGCGTAAAATATTAAACTACCCTTGAATAAAGTATTAAATACAATATTATAATATTAGTTTATAGTTGCAATACGTAATAAACAAAAAACGTAATTATTTGAACGACGCACTCCTTGTCAGACAGTAAACGTGGCTAACGACGACTGGAGCCGAATATACACGAATCAGTGCGTCACCGAGCCGAGCGCTCGATATCGAGTGGAGCCGAATAAACCCGATCCAGCGTCACCGAGCCAAGCGTCACGGTTCACCTTCGTTCATTGAAAGAAGAAAGAAATAAATTGACAGACAAACAAACATTCAAAGAATAAATTGACTCACGTCTTCATGTTTGACGAAGGGCTCCACGACGAAGCGCCTCAGCTTGCCCACCGCGGCGCCCACTTGCTGCTCCTTCCCCGAACGTTCTGCGAGCCAACGGCGCACCTCCGCCGCGGTCAAATTCACGCCCACGAGGCCCAGCTTACCCCGCCGCTTGATCAGCTGGTCTGGTTTCACCACCAGTTTCTAGAACATTCAAATGGAACTGTGAATCACTATTCCGCTTCATCCGCCTATAGGAGTTACTCTAGTCTTTAAGTTACAGCTAGACATCGAGATACTCCCGTCGTAATTTTCACTTTATAAAATAAAGGTAATAAACGAACACAAGTTATCTGATAATATGGCTACTATGGCATCTATCCTCGATTAAGAATCACAATGTAGAATGCGATGTCACCCCTGAGTACCAAGATTATATGCTTCAATTTCGGTAAAAGTGGTCTCCGGTTCACTACACTCACCATACGAAACACAGCAGCATGGCGCTGTTAATTCACGATGGTATTTTGTGAAAGCGTGGTACATTTCCGGTTGAGCCGACCCATTCGTGCATTTTTTATATAAAATAAGGGCGACAAACGAGCATACAGTCCACCTGATGGTAAGTGGATGCTGTGACCGATAGACATCTACATTTATCCTCAATTAAGAATCAAAATGCAGATGCGTTGACAACCCTGCGGACTGAGATGAAATGCCTCGTTTCCGGTAAAACGGGCTCATTATACGAAACACACTGAGCTGCTATTCAACGCTGGTATTCTATGAGAGTGTGGTACATTCCCGGTGGAGCATAAAGCAAGCAGCAAACACAGCACTGTGGCATTGTTTTATGTATATACATTATACATACATACATACACTAGAAACAGAAAAACTTTTATTTAAAATGCAAGTTTTCAATAATGGTGACTGCGTAGCATCACCTCAGTGCCAACTAAAATAAAATCACCTCAGTCCCAACTACCGACATTTGATTATCGTAAGATTATTAGCAGACTTTCTGATGTGATGAAAGGTGTGGGCAAAGTTGACAGATAATTACCTCTTTGGTGATCCACGGGTTCTTCCCGATCTCGTCCTCCCACACGGTGTCCTGCTCGAACACAGCGAACCGACACGGCACAAGAGCCGTACCAGGTGCTATGTGCCTGAAAGCATCGAGCAATTAACGAACTCATTGTCGAAATGGATGTTATACAATATACAGGGCTGGATTTAAGACGGAGAGAAAGACTGGAAAGCAGGGCTCTAACTGGGTTTATTATTGCAAAGAAGTATTAGTGACAAAGCCACACTGCCATATATCATCAATCCTTCATTTAGGATCAAAATGCAGATGCGTTATCACACGAAACACAGCAGTATTAAGCAGCTACTTATCCTAGGTATTATTACGAATACGCCATGTAGAGGCGGTGTTAAAGAGTGCACTGCCCCATATAATCCCGTGGGTACCGTAAGAGGCGACAAAGGGAAACAAATCGGGGGATGGACCACCGAGCACCGTTTTCCTAATAACGAATTAAAATAAAAAATTAAATATGCGTGAGTGTCGTGAAACACTCGGTTGGAACGAAGTTCCTTTCGTAGTATATTATTATTGACAAACGTATTATATAAAAAAATTTTATATGATCGGGTGACAAACGAGCACACAGTCCACCTGATGGTAAGTAGTTACTGTGACCCATAGACATCTACATCTATCCTCAATAAAGACTCAAGATGCAGATGCGTTGTCACCCGTGAGGACTAAGATGGAATGCCTCTTTGCCAGTAAAAAGGGTCTCCGGTTCTCTACACTCACCATACGAAACACAGCAGCGTTAAGCTGCTATTTTACGCTGGTTTTCTGTGAGAGCGTGGTCCTTCCCCGGTCGAGCCGACCCATTCGTGCTACAACCATAATATAGCTGCAGCATGGCTCTACCACGTAGAAAGATGATTAACAAATACAAATAAATGAATTACTAGTCTTTTAAAATGAAGCGTCATTTAAAATAATATTTCTTTCATGGTAAGATAAGAAAAAGTACGAAGGAGATGGATATTATTCCATCTCGCTTCCTTATAGCCGCCAAGGCCATCTACACTACGTTAGAAGGGGTCGTGACGGGAAAATCTTATGCTTTTTCTCGCCTAGCCCCCATCCGGCAAATTCGTACCGTCCGATAAGGAACTACGTTCCAAAACTGCGGTTGCCAACCCATTCGTGCTGCAGTATTCTATCGGGTTCCATCACGTACAAATATATTATGTACTTACATATATACGGGATATCATACAGGACTTGGAGCATAATGCATTCATAATGTGCCAGACGTTCTACAAAAGATCTAAATATGTCGGGCAATGGTCTAAAATACTGAAGAAGGAGAATCTATCAATCTATAATCTACCATAGCGATACGTGTTTTAGTGTGAGTTGGGAAGGAATGACAAAGGGGTGACAAACGAGCACACATTCCGTCTGATGGTAAATGTACGCTGTGGTCCATAGACTCGTATATCTGTCCTCGATTAAGAATCAGAATACAGATGCATAGTTCAATCCTGAGGAGTAAGATAAAATGCTAGTTAAAAAAGTCTCCGGTACTCGTGACTTGCCGCACAAACCACAACAGTAATATATTGCCAATTCACACTGGTATTCTACATCTATAAACACTCACGCCTGTAACCCAGAGGGGTAAGCAGAGACCTCCATTTATCACGATCCTGACACACCTCTCTCGCCTCCTTCACATCCATTAATTATACTTCAATCTATCGCCAATTGGGTCGATAAACTTTCGTCCAGGTCTAGGGCGTCCTTTTTCGAATTTGTCTTTCACTTCTGCAGCATTAATCTGCTTTGTCACTCTATCCTTCTTCATTCTTCCCACATGATCAAGCCACCGAAGTATTCCTTTCTTACTTCTGGTCACATCATCTTGCAAACCACACTTTTCTCTAATCACACAATTTCTCACCCTGTCATTCAGATTCAGCGCTGGTATAGTGTGTATTTCTTACCTGGTTATAATATCTTTGCCGGTGGCTTCGTATATTGCCTTCGACGCCATCTTGTTTTCTTACCGCAGTTTGGTTTAAGAAATGGATTGTGTTGCGCGTCGACCGAGCGTCATATGGCCGCCGATTTTGTCTGTAAAAAAAATGACAATGAAATTGTTGAACTAAGGTTACATTTTAAAAGCTTGTGAGAAATCATCTCCCTAATTTTTATAGAGTAAGAATGACAAACTAGCACACAGTCCACCTGTTGCTAAGTGGGTGCAGTGACCCACCCACTTAGCATCAGGTCATATCTATATATCTACATATATCTGTCCTCAATTAAGAATAAAAATGCAGATGCGTTGTCACCCGTGAGGACTAAGATGGAATGCCTCGACTCCAAAGTGTCAGTAATTCCACAATGGAGAATGTTTACGCTTTTACGACAAAGTTCCAGAAAATATGCAGGACCTGTCTATCAAAAAGTTTAAAATATTATTATTAAGATATAATAATAATTGTTTATTAAAGGTTATTATACTACTAAACTAAAACAGTACATTTTTTTTATAGGATACGGTGACAAACGAGCACACAGTCCACCTGATGGTAAGTGGTTACTGTGACCCATAGAAATCCACATCTACAAGATTCAGAAATCGCCCCGGCTTCGCACGGGTGATTTCTGCTTGGGTGATTTCTGTATAGCTAATATTAAAAAAAAATGATTTTAAACCATAATTCCATTCCAATAAGATTAAATTCCATAAACTTCAATAATTCTGTCAAAATTTTACCGAAAAAAAAACTCAATTTGACGATATATTGCCTGTCTGACACAATTATCTTTTTTTTTATTGGAAAATAAGTTCATTAAAAACTGATTTTATTTTCCGAACGTGACTGTGTAATATATTTTTGTTATTAAACTGTTAGATAACAAATATTAACGCCACTATCTCTGAACTTCGTTTGAATGTTTAAATACCATCTGAAGTGCCACAATTACTGTTTTTTATCGACTTAAAAAAAGGAGGAGGTACTCACTTCGACTGTATGTTTTTTGTGTGTGTTACCTCATAACTTTTTTCTGGGTGAATCGATTTCGATGATTCTTTTTTTATTTGAAAGCTGGCGCTTCTCACGTGGTCCCATATAAATTTGATCAAGATCTGACCAGTAGTTTTTGAGTTAATAATGCGAATTTAATCGACTTCGACTACATTGTCGATGTTCTCATCTTATTTATATTGACGTCGGTTGAACAAAATTTTATTTTATCACTTGTTTATTGAAATTAAACTTCTTTATTGTAGAAGTGGATAAATTTAGTAAGGTATCGAAAAACGTCACGTTTTCTTGTAACGTTTCACCGCCGTTTTTACTATTGTTTAACCTTCTTAATCTATACAAGTAAATAAAATTGTAAAAAAAAGTGTCTGTTTGTAATGTCGAAATAACAGCTTTTTACTACATGCATATGAAAGTATAATAGGGTGACAAACGGGCACACGGCCCACCTGATGGTAAGTGGTTGCTGTGACTCATAGACATCCACATCTATCCTCAATAAAGAATCAAAATGCAGATGCGTCATCACCCGTGAGAACTAAGATGGAATGCCTCATGATTAAAAGAAAAAGCCTATTCTTAAGCTTTTATTTCACGATGGTATTCCATGACGTGGTATTATCCTGGGCAAGCAGACCCATTCGTACCTACTACTACAACCATCTATACAAATAAATAAAATTGAAGTGTCTCTGTTTGTAATGTCAAAATACCAGCTTTTTACTAAATGCATATGAAAGTATATACCGTACTTATAACAAAAATACAATTTTTAAAATGTTGATTTTGTCTGTCTGTCTGTTTGTTCCGGCTAATCTCCGAAACGGCTGGAGCTATTTTGAGGGGACTTTCACTGGTATATAGCTGATGTCATAAGGAGTAACTTAGGCTACTTATATTTTAGAAAAAGAATTTGGGTTTCGCGCAACATAATTAAAACCCTAAATTTTACGCGGGCGAAGTGGCGGATAACACAGCGTGAATCTATCACGTGAAGAGTGTACACTCCAACAAACACACTTGTCCTAAGGCACATATGTAGACTATAACCTAGTTAACATTGTAGAAATAATACAATAGATTATTGCATTGCAATATATATTATGATGAGGATGAGGCTTTGATGATCACCTAATTAAGCATAGTTGTTATAAATAATTAAGCTTGAAATGTGACCCCTCCTATACCTACTATTTTTAAATTGTTTATATAGTATTACAAACACTAGAATTTAATGTTGTAGAGAAACTGCACAGTGAAGTTCTACTGTTTGTGTGTTATCACAGATACTGGGCCTCATTTTTACTATCATATAGCAGTTTTTTTTTAATAATTTCAAAGTTAATCCTATTATTTTCTCTTAGCTACATCATCAAATAAACCAGCAGTTATCAATAGAGAACCCATGAAAGAAAGAAGCTACCGATATTTTTCAACAAACATTCTATACGTGTTAGGCCATGCTGCAGTTATATTAGTAGTATAGTTGTAGCAAGAACGAGTCGGCTCGACCGGATAAGGATCACGCTCTCACAGAATACCATCGTAAAATAGCAGATTAACACTGCTGTGTTTCGTATGGTGAGTGTAGAGAACCGGAGACCCTTTTTACTGGTAACGAGATATTCTATCTCAGTCCTCACGGGAGACAAGACATCTGCATTGATTCGTAATCGATGATAGATGTAGATGTCTATGGGCCGTAGCAACCACTTACCATCAGGTGGACTGTGTGCTCGTTTGTCACATTTACCATATAAAAATATATATAGACAATTCGCAAATAATTTTTTTTTCAATTAAAATATTTTTTTTAATTTCAAGTTTTTTTGAAAAAAAAAAGAAGTTATTTCTTTACGTTTGAATACTGACTGTGATAACGCACTTGACGGGAACCACAGGGTTTTTGTTACATGTTGTATATTATATACAAATATATTGTCTAACTTACGTAGTAACTTATCTAATCTGTGGTCTAACTTGTACTAACCATCCCTGTACTCGTATTCACTAAAATAGGTAAAAACAAAATTAAAAAATTAAGCTATAATTTTTTAATTTTGTTTTTACCTAGAACACATCGCACCTGGTGGTAAGTGGTGATGAAGCCCGAGATGGTAATCCGTGTGAACAGTGTGAATTTGTGTTTTTGAAACGAAGTTCCCTATCGGACGGTTCGAATTTGACGGAAAAAGTGTATGAGGCTTCATTAGACGCTAGTAATTCATTTATTTGTATTTATTAATCAATAATATAATACGTTTATCAATAACAATATACTAAGAAAGGAACTTCGTTCCAACCGAGTGTTCCACGACACTCATTTAACTTATATTACTACGCACTTTATTTTACTTATGTTGTCTCCTGTTAGATGAGTTCGCTATCTACAATCAAACTATATTCTAAAGTTCCGTAAGATGAGAACGCTATACCTACGCTAGTGAGAGAAGACGGAGTATATATACGAACACTTACATAACAAATTAGATAACAGTGAACGAAATAGCAATCGTTCCTGGGTTACTTTTCTACAGACTTCAAAACGGAGACGGTATTCAATTCAACTGTATGTTTTATTTATGTGTGTTAGCTCATAACTTTTTTACTGGGTGAACCGATTTCGATGATTCTTCTTTTATATGAAAGCCCCCCAAAATCCCGTTTCGCCCACAAAATTTCGAACGGAAAACTACAGTACGTGTGCGACGGGCCTTAGGCAGGTAGGTACATTATTATTGCAATTTTCTCACCAAACTGCAATCAGTTTTTATTTTTACACGTTATTAAAACTATACATTATTATGGACCATCACCTACACTACAAATAAAATTAATTAAGTATAAATAAAAAATACATAATCAAAAATACTACAATTACTATAAAATATTAAAAAGAATAAAAAGATAAAAATAATAATCAAAATATGTATACTCATAGCTCAGTTAATAATTATTTTTGAGAGGATTTTAATAATACTTTGTGTACGGCATATTATATACGTCCCACGGCTGGGCACAGGCCTCCTCTCATTTCTAGGAGGGTTTTAGGACAAGGAAATGTCCGCTAATGCTTGTCGGTAGACTTCATGCATTGAGTTACATGTACTACGTACTAGAGAAGCCATTTCAAACAAAAACTGTGTCCTAGTCCTACTCTATGTTTTCGCGTATGCGCGAAGACTTTAATTTGATATAAAATAAGATATTAATATAAAATAAATATAAGAACTTAATATAAAATATCTTAATTTCATCTAAACAAACATGTTATATTTCTAAATGTAATAATAATTATTTTATGGAATTCACAAATCTTCAATTTATGCAATATTTAGTTTGTATGGATTGCACTACAGTTCTGTTGAACATAGTCAATGTTCGGAATGGCTTCTCTAGTACGTAGTACATATAACTCAATGACTTCATGTCTTTAAAATATTTTTTATAATATAGGTAACTTATTCGGACATGTAGCTCACATTACGATCTTTTCCTTCACCGTCGAGCACGTGGCAAATAAGCACACATATTTGTTGCACGCTATTTTTGTGTAAGTCTAAAAGTTTTGGCGGGAAAAATGTTACATATATATGTACGTGAATAAATGTCATATACAAACAATGGGATCGAAACAAACATTTATTATAAAGCGTGGCTGGGTCTGCACGATAAGTAATTGGCGGCAGCAGGGCCGTCCGAGGGCGAAATAGGCCGCGATTGGTCGAGACGAATGGTGTGGCATCGCGTGATCTCGGATCTCCGCGATCGCGTCATTGCTGTCATGTAAGTTTGTAAAACTGATGCAACAATTTGCCGCTAAAAACGTTGAACTGTCAAACGCGTTCTGTGTTTTATCTATTTATCTATCTATCTATCTATCTATATATCTATATATCAATCAATCAATCAATATATTCTTTATTGTACAACAATACACATTAAAACGAAAACTAAGTCAAGTGGTATACGTGTCATACGTGGTAGAGCCATGCTGCAGCTATATTAAAATTATAGTATGGCACGTATATATATATAGTTGTAGCACGAATGGGTCGGCTCGACCGGGGAGGACCACGCTCTCACAGAAAACCAGCGTCAAATAGCAGCTTAATACTGTTGTGTTTCGTATGGTAAGTGTAGAGAACCGTAGACGCCTTTTTTATTGGAAACGAGGCATTCCATCTTAGTCCTCACGGCTGACAACGCATCTGCATTTCGATTCGCAAATGAGGATAGATGTCGATGTCTTTGTGGGCCATAATAACCACTTACCATCCAGGTGGACTGTGTGATCGCTTGTCTACCTTATCCTATAAAAACAGATATATCTTGAACGTCGCATTAATGGATCCTACACAGAAGCAAGGGCGGGTCGCTAGTACATATACAATATCTAGACATCTTGATCTAGAGCTACCTGCATGTTTAGCGAAAAACTGCGCAATCTTATCTTTTTTTTTTTGGAATTATCAGTTGTTTATATTATATATGTGATTTTTATTAAGTGGGTACTTTATATGTCTTTGCATATTATCTACATTTCCAACTTTTGACCATGTTTACCTGAATAAACGATATTGTATACTGCGCAATTCGACTGTATGTTCTTTTTTTATGTATATTACCTAATAACTTTTTTCTGCGTGACCCGATTTCGATGATTCTTTTTTTTATTTGAAAGCTGGTGCTTCTCATGTGGTACCATATAAATTTAATCAAGGTCTGACGAATAGTGTTTGAGTTATTCTTAATAATTTATATTGAAGTTGGTTGTACAAAAATTTTAAATTTTAAATTATTATTTCTTTGAAATCAAGTTTTACTTTTTATTAGAAATGTAATTTTAATTACACTAAATACGCTACGATTATCCAATATAACCACAGACTACATTGTTCATGACACGTAAAGCTATGCGTGTGCAAATGGAAACGCACAACTTACACTCAAGTTATACCAGAACAAGATAAAGATAAATATTGCGTAAGAATCCATCTGCTTGCTTAAGGCAGATCACGTAACTTTTATTTATATATCACTAGCGTTTACCCGGCGCGTTGCTGCCGCAGAACAAAATTATTGTGGAAATATCCTTTTAAATCGCGAAGAGTTATATTCTTTAACTAGCTGTTCCCCGCGACTTCGCCCGCGTTCAATTTAGGGTTTTAATTTTTTTGCGCGGAACCCTATTTCTTTTTCTAAAATATAAGTAGCCGAAGTTACTCCTTATAACATCAGCTATCTGCCAGTGAAAGTCCCGTCGAAATCGGTCCAGCCGTTTCGGAGATTAGCCGGAACAAACAGACAGTCAGATAGACTTACAGACAGACAAAAACTTAATAAATTGTGTTTTTGTTATAGGTTCCCTATAAACTTTCATATGCAGTTAGTAAATACCTGCTATTTTAACTTTACAAACAAATACTTCGCGTGGTGGAATTTACTAAGATTTCATGGGCTTTAATTTTTTTTGCGCGGGACCCTAATTCTTTTTCTAAAATAAAACTATCTTTAGTAACTCTATATAACATCAGCATCAGCTATCTGCCAGTGAAAGTCCCGTCAAAATCTGTCTAGCCGTTTCGAAGATTATCCGGAACAAACCGTCAGACGGACAGACAAACAAAATTAAAAAAAAATATTTTGTTATTAGTACCATATATACTGTCATATGCATTTAAAAAAAGCTGTTATTGTAACATTACAAACTGACACTTGAATTTTATTTGCTTATACAAGGTTATGTATTGCTACTGATCCGTAATGTTACGTCAATTTGACTTATTCTGCCCTTTTAGCTATACAAATATTAGAATAATAGAATATAGTTTTACATTTAATTATAATTCTATTGATATTATGTCATTTAAATTCAAGACATTTTTTTTCATAGCTTTTTATTACGTATTACGCCAGACAGACGTTGCTCTGCTCTTTTCGACGACCCTTTGTCCTATAAAAAATTCTTAAATCCGTAATAAAAATATTGAGGGTCCACTTATCGAGGTAAAAACTATCCTATCTCTCAAGTTGGACCAAACTGCACACAGTGCGCAGTTTCATTGAAATCAGCCCAGTAATTTAGGAGTTCATCGCGGACTAACAACGTGACACGTAATTTTTATATATAAAGACTATATATGCCATTTTGTTCGATAACTTGTCGCCATCTTGTAGGTAGTGACATAATCCCGTTGCTGTAGAAATCTTGAGAATGTTAATTAAAAAAAATGCGACAAGTAGTTTTGACAGTCCTCTCTTGATGTTCACCTAACACTACCCAAAGAATTCTGAAGAGACCGAAACATGTGAAAATCTGTGTTTTTGTTATAAATACCATATATACTTTCATATGCATTTAGTAAAAAATTGTTATTTTGACATTACAAACAGACACTTGAATTTTATTTATTTGTATAGATAGATAGACATCATAGCATATATTTGAAAAAATATACCTTAATAATAACGTCCTTTAAGTTGCGTATTGACTTACAATAAACAAATCACAATCGTTATCTCTAGATATATAATCTAGATATTTAAATGCATAGCAATCACATAACATTATACCACATAGCACCAATAAATGCAATAATTTAAATCTCGAAGTTTCGGGCTTTAGGGGGCAGGATACCACAGTGTTTGACATCCCAATGTCACCAATTGGAATCGACCCGGATTGGATTGTCAACCGAAAGGTCGAGAATTATAAATAATTAAAATAAGTTAAGAACGGCAGAGTTAGGAAGGGACGCCCTAGAGCCCTAGACAAAAGTTTGTCGACCAAATTGGCGATATATTGAAATGGGCCAAATTAAGAGTACCATTAACCGACGAGCATATATGCTTAGCTATATGGATGTGAAGGAGGCGAGAGACATAAACACTCACGCCTGTCACCCAGAGGGGTAGGCAGAGACTACGGACTCACATTTTGCACGATCCTGACACACTTCTAAGTTAAATAACAAAAGTTAAGTAAAATAGCAGCTTAATGCTGCTGTTTCGTATGTTGAGTATAAGAGCACCGTAAACGTAAACCCTTGTTACTGGAAACGAGGCTTCCATCTTAGTCCTCAGGGATGACAACGCAACTGCATTTTGATACTCAATTGAACATAAATGTAGATGTCTATGGGCCACAGCATTCACTTACCATCAGGTGGACTGTGTGCTCGTATGTCAACCTTATTCCATAAAAAATAAAAGACAAAATGCGTAAAATTAGTTTTATTCCATGAGTAGTTATCGTGAAAAAAAATAACAAATCATTTGTTAATCTCACTATAATTGTCATAAGACCAGGCTGCCACTGATAATTTCTTCAAGATAAAACCAAATAACTGATTTGAAAATTGGAACCCGGGACTACACAATTAGAAGTCTCGATTACTACCACCAGAGCAACGTGGACCTAATGCTTACGCAAGCGGAATTCTAATCGCATCAGCGGTCACGGCCATGTTCCTATTAGCAAGGTCATTGCAATGTTTACTGCAAACCGTATAAATCAAAAGACAAAACACTTCAATTGTTTAATAATATATAAAGAAAAAAAACGCAATTAATAAAATAAAAAAGGGTACCGCAGGGAGTATTTCTAAGCCCCATTTTATATCGACGCTGGAAAGGAAAAAATTACCAAGCGACATTTTGGTCGATATTGAGTGATATATATACCATTGAAATCAGATTTTTTTTCTGATTCCAATGATATATATAACTCAATATCGAACAGTGTCGCTTGGCAATTTTTTCCTTTCCACCGTCGATATAATAAGTAATATACGAGTACAAAGAAGTTGCTTATAGGCCTTGTCTTAAATTTCATGATACGCAGGCTATCATAATGGAGGTCGTTAAGGAGAAGGTATCTAATCTATAAATAAAAAACTAATTTTGAGACCATTATGTAATTAAAACTTCAAACATCAAGATTCAATTATAATGGTCTCCTCACTAATGATTCACGTAATTTACGGCCAATAAGGATTATTGTGGCGTACCTTTTTGACCAGACTGTGAAATATATTATCCTTTTTCTACCGACTTCAAAAAGTAGACGGTAGGTACTCAATTCGACTGTATGTTTTTTTATGTGTGTTACCTCATAATTTTTTACTGGGTGAACCGATTTCGAATGTCCGGTCAAAATCGGTCCACCCGTTTTGAAGATTAGCCGGAACAAACAGACAGACAGATAGACAGACAGGGAGAAAGACAGACACAAACATTTTAAAGATCGTATTTTGTTATAAGTACCGTATATAGTTTCATACGCATATAGTAAAAAACTGTTATTTCGACATTACAAACAGACACTTCAATTTTATTTATTTGTATAGATGTCTCCGAGTTCGGTGTACCTTTTGGCAAAGGAGATTAAAGATTTCCATTGTTTTTCTGTGGTTTTTCTTTAGAGGGTAATGGTCTGACCTTCCCGCGGTGACCAACCGTGATGGGAAAGTTTCTTGGTTCGGTTGTTTTGCGTTGTGATTTTTCTACCGTCGAAACATTTGATAATAATTTGTTAATTTTAATTTGTTATTTAGCTTGTGCAATTATTTCCAAAAGTTTGTATTTTTTATTTATTAAACTATTCTCATGTAAGTGAATGTGTATTCTTAGGAGAAAAAAGATAGTATCTCAAACCACAAGAATGTCTTACAACCCTGTTATTCTTTATGCTCTTTACACACTTTAGACCGATTTTTTTCTAAATTCACGACTAAAGTCAAGTAGTATTGTTATTATCATCTGGTTAGTATTTTTTAACATCGACGGTTCGCGACAATCGCGAGCCAGTGTTGCGCGAACCTAAGGCCACAATCGATTGACGTGTCGACAATGGATTCCACGACAGCGTCACGTAATATGTCAAAGGTGAACCGGCACTGTTCACACACAACGCAGTTTATGTTCCGTACACGCTAGTTGTAATCGCGATTTGATTTCTCACTGTCGACCAAGTTCAATGTGGGCAGCCTGTGACTAAACCGCGTCGATACTGCCGTTCCAATATGGATCTTTTTACTAGGGGCATTAAGGGCGATGTGTTGTGGTTGGGGAAACTACAAAATGAGAACTTTTTGGATTACTAGCTTTGATAGAAATTTAGTAAGACACTGAGAATCTTCTGCTATAACTTAAATTAAAAAAAAATTTTAAAAACCTCCGAAATAAAGAGAGCTGATGATCTTCAAACGGCTGAACAGATTCTCTTGAAGCATAGCTAAGAACACTCTCGATTAAGACACCTTCCAAACGAAAACAACTTAATCAAAACCGGTTCATCCGTTCAGGAGCTGTGATGCCACAGACAGACACACAGATACACACTACAAACATATAACACCACTCTGTTTTCATCGGGTGTAAAAATAGATCACCCTACAGAAACAAATCGCCTTGTAAAACTATATCACATTAACATTATTAAACATACTATAATGATATTCTTTTTAAATCGAATTTCAATTACTGATAAAAGTCCAATGGGACAGCAAACAGACACGAACGGAGTGAGATTGCAGTTGGTAACGAAATGCCGAGGCTTGCCTTGAGTTCCTAGTGCGCCTCTTGCCTGTGAAAACGTATAGGGAGGAGATGTCCTACCCCGAGGAGGGGCTACCATGGAGGGGCCAGCGCTGTTGAGGTCGAGGATGTGTGCAAAAGCGTTCCCGTGTCCCTGCTAACATGCGGCGAAGGTGGAACACCATGTGGTTTTATTCGGTGCGAGTCCGACATAATCAGTTTTTGCCCACGTGAGGCAGGTACGAGGGCGGCACTGAAAATTTCAAGGATTCAAGGAAGTGACACAACATTACTATTTAAAAATGTATTTATTGCTTTTCGAAGTATTCTCCGCGAAATTTGACACATTTTTCCATACGATGGAACTAATCATTGAAGCAACCATTCCATTCGGAAGTTGGGGTCTCCAAAATGGCCGTTTTGTAGGCGTCCACAGCTTCTTCAGGTGACGAAAATCTCTGTCCACGCAACTTATTCTTTATTTTAGGGAAAGTATAGAAATCATTAGGGCTTAGGTCGGGGCTGTACGGCGGATGGTCGAATAATTCTATGTTTTGTTGCTCTAAAAACTCTTTTGTGCGGTGTGAGAACTCGCATTGTCATGATGGAGGATGATGCGGCGGCTGCAGTTCTCTTTACGGAGTTCAGAAACGACCTGTGGCAAACAAATGCTAGCATACCATTCTGCATTAACCGTTCTTTGTCCCTCAAGAGGAATAGTCGTAACATGGCCGGTTTTGGAGACAAACGTGGCGACCATTTTTTTTTTGCAACACTCCGTGAACGAACAATTTTTGTTGGCTTTAACTCATTTTCGAACACCCAAACTCGTGACTGGTTTTTTGTTTTGGGTTCGTACGCGTATATCCAGGATTCGTCACCTGATACGATGTTGTATACAGCATTTGAGGATCCTGCGTGGAATCTTTCGAGAGTTCTGACGCACCAAGTAACGCGAGCCGCTTTTTGCTCTTCACAGAGCGAATGCGGTATCCATCGGGAAAACAACTTTTTTACACCTAATTGTTCATGCAAGATTATTGGTATTTGACTCATGCCAATGTCTAAAGTTGCCGGAATTTCGCGGTATGTCACATGTCGATCTTCCTCAATCAGCTTACGCACAGCATCAACGTTTTCTTGGGTGACTGCAGTTTTCGGACGACCTTGACGGGGATCATCACTGAGCTTGACACGTCCACGTTGAAATTCAGCAAACCAGCGATAAATTGTGGTTTTGGATGGGGCTTCGTCACCAAATGCAGAAATCATCCGGTCAACATACTGTTTTTGTGTTAAACCACTTCGAAAGTCATAATAAATCATCGCTCTTGAATTTTCTCGAGTCAATTCCATTTTCTCAACAATTAAACAAGTTTGACAAAACCTTGTGACAAGACCGAGAATCTTTTTTTAAATAAATAAATGGTATTCAATTTTAATAAACCAAGGACTTTTCAATTAAAATGATTTTAATATGACAGGAACAGTGGAAATATTCCATTCCCGATACTTTTAGTGCGGCCTATGTATGGGTAGGCATTTCTACATGTAAAAAAAAAGGTAACCACATGTACTGGACTGTAAGTACCTACGTTTTTTACTTCGGTTTTATAAAACAAGGTTCATGGTTAAATACTGTTTAAAAAAACCCGACTGCGTAAAAAAAAAATACTATTATGACGGTTGTATAAGAAATTTATTACAGCTTTATTTTATGTTTCGAATATTTAAATGAGAATGGTCGCTAACCAACTTTAAATCGTTATAGATCCTAAATGCTCATTCAAATTGAAAACTAATTTAAGAAACTTAAAGATTATTTTCAAAGACCTAATTCAATAATACCCCACTTGGCATACTTCGTCGACTTTCATCTTTTTCTTTCTCACAACATGGCGTCTGGTTGTCGCCATATTGAATTTTGATTACTGTCATGTCTTCAGTGAAACTCGCAAAACTAAGACAAATCGATTGACGTACGAATCATCAAAATCAGCCCGCGCGTTTGGACTCTAGAGCGCCACAAAGGAACAAACTTACATAAAAATTACAGCCTATACACGTCCCTCTCATTTCTGAGAGGGTTGAACTTACATACATACATACAAATATAGCCTGATGAACACATTACCTTTTCCTTTTCCGTCGTGCAGAGGTTAAAAATCTATTATTAGGTTCTTTTGTTCAGAAATTTTCATTAGCAGCAGGAATTTGTTTCACCCCTGTGTGCTTTGGAAAGCCTGATCAATCTCCGGTCGTGTCGGACTACCGTCCCATCGGACTACAACAGTTGAGGGAATAGAGAGTGCACCTGTAGGTACTTGCGTACACAGTACACACTCATACAATATAATCCTGTTCTGTGCAGACGGCCAGTTCCTTTGAGAATGGCCGCCGAGACAGAAATTCGGTCTGTATGACATTATTGTAGGTATCGAGCACTTTGGAACTTTTTACTGGTAAAATCGAACCTTGAAAATGAGGCATCCCCTTTTAGTCCTCAGGGATGACCACTCGTGAGAATTTTGATTATAATTGATGATAGATATACATTCAGCAATTATCATTGGAATGTGTTAAGTTTAAGAAAGAAAGAGAAATAATGATGCAAAGTTTTAAGATTATTAGTTTCGGAATTTTACATAGATACTAGCGATCCGCCCCGACTTTAAAGGTGATTCTTGGATCTCGACCACAGCGCCACTACCACATCCTATTATAAATCTAAACCATTAAGGTATCCACCTAAAAATACAAAAAAATTATCAAAGTCGGTTTAGTTTTTCAGGATTTCTAAACTCAAGCATATACGAGATGTTTAACGAACAGGAGAACTTAAAATACGCGATAGATAGATAAACCTATGTAATACACCATAAGTTTGTCTTATTATAAATTCCAAAAACAGGTTTGGACAATGAATGTGTGGAATTTATTGACATCTAAGTATAATTTATTAAACTGATATGGCGTAACTTGTGAAATTTTTTATTTAATACATTTCTGAAGCTAGTTGTCATGTCCTATTCCACACGTAATAGGGTTCATAATACCACAATTTAACAACGGACCTCGGTTTGGCACGATCCTGACACACCTTTCTTTTTTTACAACCCATATATCTACACATAAATGCTCAAAGTTTAATGGTACTCTTAATCTGGCCCATCTTCAATATACCGCCAATTTAGCTGATAAATTTTCGTCTAGGTCTAGGGCGTCCCTTCCCGACTCTGTCGTTCACTTCTGTAACATAAACTTGCTGTTACTTTTTCCTCGTTCATTCTGTATACATGACTAAATCACAGAAGCATTCCTTCCTTAATCCTGGTCACAACATCGTCTTGCAGAGGTGATTAATAAATTTATAAATCCAGTTGAAAGTAAAAATAAGAATTGTCAGATGCCAGTGAACGCAAATAGAAAGTTCGCTGACCCGAACATACACTATGTGAGATTCAAAAGCATTTCATCACCAAGTCGCTACTAAATAGTTTATGCAATATATACGTCCCACTGCTGGGCATAGGCCTCCTCTCACTTCTGAGAGGGTTTTATGACAAGGAAATGTTCGCCGCGCTGCCCCAATGTGTGTTGGCGAACTTCACATATTTTCGAACTTTTTTTCTTAATTTTCAGACATGCAGGTTTGCTCACGATGTTTTCCTTTACCGACGAGCACGTGGCAAATCAGAACTTGAAATTTCAATTAACAATTTCATTGGTGCCGGCGGGGATCGAACCCGGGTTGCTCATGTACTGTAAAATCTACAGCGAGCGCTTAGCCCATGAGCCACCGCGGCTCACATACATACATCCACTGATAAGGATATAAATCGAGAACAAAACACGTAGGTAAATTACAACTATATGTCTGTCAAACAACCGTCTAATGGTCTCAATATCGTAATAGTCGGCCATAGTATGCAAGCGAGAAGAAAATTCCTTACGGCAATATAGCAAGATAGAAAAAGATAGCAAATGTCACGAATTCATGAACGATTTTTAATGGTAGGTCGTCACAAATCGGCACGCAACGTATGAGCTCCTCAATAATTAGGATTTTATGAAATTAATAGCTGTGCCCCGCGGTTTCACCCGCGTCATCACGTATCCGAGGTGCGCAACATGACCTAGTTCAAGCATTTTATAACGGCTAGGGTTTAAGCGTCGTTCGCGCGCCCAGCCAAGTATTGAATTATTTTAATTTTACATTATCTCTTAAACTATGCGTCGAAATAACATGGTATAAAGAACAAAGTTTATCTTCATAAAATTGTCTTGATGATGAAGTAACTTTCGTTCATAAGGATAAATAGGCCATGCCTAATAGTAACGCTCATAAATCACTTTTAAATTTTCAATATTTTTTTGTCTCAAAATACCAAATTATGGCTTATGTATAAGAAATAGACATATGGTATCGCGGACTTTTTTTTAGAGGGAGTAAAGGTTTATATTTTTCTAGAACATTGTATTTACGTATCCCTAACGATAACACCAGCGTACGCGGATAAATAATTTCGGGAGTGCTTTTTCTTCTGACTTGCTTAACAAATATCCCAATTTAACGCTAACTGAGTAATATAGCTTAATGCTAGATAGCCTATACTATTCCACATGAATCTGGCTATAATATACAAAAATAATTTTTCAAATCGGACTGGTAGTTCCAGAGATTAGCGCGTTTAAACAAACAAAAAAACTCTTCCGCTTTATTATATTAGTAGTAAATAATATAGATATATAGATAACTTCTTTAGAATCGTTGTGACTTGAAATTCGATGAAACGAAAAAGAGACACCAAGTTGCCATTAGCCTACGAGAGAATGAGATAGAATAAGAAGAGCGTTTACATTCATTTATATTTTAATTACATAAACCAATCGATCTCAAATAAAAAAAATTAGATAAACAATCCTATGCAAAAGTTCTCTAAAAACTGTCGCCAATTGTTTTGACGTAATTCTAGTTGAAATAAATATACATTAATGTAAATTCAACCCTGCATTTAGCACTGCCTAAAGTTGTATTCACAAAGCTACGTACAAATTAAAAGCGCACCCAAATGGGCGCTCATTCGGTAAGGACATTTTTGTCACTGATTATGTATCTAGTTTATTTTTATTTTTATTAGGGATCGATGCCTACAATCTACCCTTGATACTCTCTGCATTCGTCACCTTCTCTCGAAATTTAGTTTTCTGAAGGTTTCATTTCTACCGCGAGTTTCACACGCGCATACATTTTTTTTGGGTTTAATCGTTGTTATTTTCTATGTTTATTTTTATTAAATACAATTGTCTTCAACAATAGCTAATTGTTCCGTGAGTGAGTACACCTGATAATTACACATATCCCCAGGTTAATTCTCAGAACGTCGTCACTGCTATGCTATGACGCGTTTATTTATTATATGATTAAAATTTATGTTTAACTAACTGTTCCCCGCAACTTCGCCCGCGTGTAACTTGGGGTTTTAGTTTTGTTGCGAGGAACCCTAATTATTTTGTTAAAATGTAAGTAGCCTAAGTTACTCATTATAACATGAGCTATCCTACCAGTGAAAGTCCCGTCAAAATCGGTCAAGCCGTTTTGAAGATTTACCGGAACAAACAGACAGACAAAAATGTCAAAAATAGTTTTTTTTGTTATAAGTACCGTGTATACTTTCATAGGTATGCAATTAGTAAAAAGCTGTTATTTTGACACTACAAACAGACACTATTATTTATTTGTATAGATAGATATAGATAATAGTCGATTTAATATATATAGATAATAGTCGTTTGGTCGAGTTTTAATCATGTGGTCTGTCATGAAATTCACAGTAACTGCCCAGAGTCAGCAAGTTAGCGTTCCTTCACCCCTGTGCCTCTGAAAGCACTTAAAAAGATGTTGGCCCCGCGCCTGATCTCTCTCCGGTCGTGTGCGCTTGCCGTCCCATCGGACTGTGACCGCGGGAATAGAGAGTGCACCTGTCACTGTGCAAGTTTACCGAGCAGATGGCTAGTTTCCGTTGAGGCCGATCTCCGTGACCGAAATGCGGTCTGGAGGATATTATTATTACATGCCATATTGATCTACCAATAATATAACACGAGCTTACAATAAACTACAGAAACAATAACAATCCAAACATAACCTCAAACTTGAAAGCGGCACTTGTTGACAGTGACAAACGTCACTGTCAACAAGTGCCGGGGAAACCCCCGCACCCGCACGGAATATGAAAATAGTTTGTCCTGCTCTAACGTTTCTTATGCAATGTATTTGTTTCACCTTTGCGAATTTCGTGATGAATAATAATTAAAAAATGCACAAGCAATCATTTTACGATTAATCAGCCAAATATTTTTATTCGTCAGGTTTAGAGTATTTATAAGCAAGCTATAGACATTCTAATATTAGTATTTATAGATCGTTTATTTATATTCTAAATTTTATGGCGTGATCGCGGAGCAGGAAAAATTTCATATTATTGCAATTCATACAAATGTGAACTTTAATAACTTGAAAATAAGCTCTGTTTTCGAACCACAAATACTGTTTTCATAAGGTCCTATAACTACCTTAGCTGCAATAGAAATAAAACTTTTTATGACGGGAATAAAATTGAAAACTGCAAAGCAATAAAAAAATTCCTGCTCCACGACCGTGCTTTAGTAATATCAGACATTTTGTCCGAGGATTGAAAAATCGTCTTCAATAGTTGAACAAAAGTATTAATTTGTACTACCGTGGGCAAAAATTAGTAAGATTTTTTAATTTAAATTTCGTGCGGAAATCCATTCGTCGAAATTTTTTTTCGCCGTTGGTATGACTGTCAGTGACATCTGTGCCAAATATCACATCAAAGTAATCATTAGTGTTTAGTATACGCTTGTCTTTCTGAAGTACAAAAAGTGCATTCGGAGATTTTTACAATGAGTGAAATTATTCAACATAGAAGTTCCATTAAATTTTGTGTGCGGAATCAGAAAAAGGCCTTCGGTGATAATTGTATGTCGCGAGCAAGTGTTTTTGATTGGTACAAATTATTCAGAGGGTCGAGAATGCGTTGACGACGAACCACGTCCAGGACGACCATCAACATCAACTGATGATCAACACGTCAATAAAATCAAGGAACTGGTGCTCGAGAATCGACGATTAACAGTCAGAGACTTTACTGATATCGTTGGAATATCGGAAGGATCAGTGCAAACCATTTTAAAAGATCATTTGGGCCTACGAAAAGTGAATGCGCGATTGGTTCCAATATCACTCAATTTTCTTGAAAAATAGCGTCGCGCAGACGTCAGTCTGTGAAACAATGCTTTCTGACTACCAGGATGTCATGAAACGTATTATAATTGGAGACGTCTTGGATCTACGCTTACGACCCGGAAACAGACGATCAATCGGCCAAATATCATGCCAAAGGTGAGCCGAAGCCGAAAAATCCACGCCAAAGCAAGTCAAAAGTCAAGGTCATATTGACAGTTATCTTCGATCATCGAGGTGTGGTGCACTCCGAATTCCTTCCGACCGGCCACTGTCAACAAGGAATACTATTTGAGTGTTATGCGTCGTTTGCGCGAAGCTATTCGTAAAAAGAGGCCGGAATTATGGGCCGACAACTCTTGGTTTTTGCACCACGATGATGCATCGCATACTGCAATGATTTTTCGTGAGTTTTTCGCCAAAAATTCAACCAATATCGTTCCACAACCACCGTATTCGCCTGATTTAGCTCCGTGCGACTTCTTGCTGTTCAGCAAACTTAAGCGACCGCTCCGGGGAAACCGTTTTGAGTCAATGAGGCCATCCACGACTTCTTTTGCCACCAGGGCGGCGCCACTTTACAGTGAGGTAAAATATTTGACAGATTTCATAGCGGGCACGATAATTTCTTAGGAAAATGTAATCTTTAAGGTTTCTTTCTGTATTATTAGTTATATTTTATATTAATTACATTAGAAATGAATAAATCAAACTATGAATATAACTAAAAGTCGCTTTAAAAAAATAAAGAGTTATAAAGTGCAAAAAATTAAAAATAAAACCACTGATGCATTGTATTGTTTATTAATATAATACTCTAGATAATGATAAATCATTATTTAAAACTAATTTCTCAATTTACTGGCATAGTGTAACAAAAAACTTTACCTCAGTCACAACTAGCGCCATCTGGTGAGTGGAAGATTATTGGCCCTCATTGAAGACATTAAACGTGAATAGCTACGCGCATGGAAGGCTATTCCGGAAATTGACTTTAACAACTGTTACGAGGATTGGAAAAAACGTTGACATAAGTGTATTGCGGTCGGGGAGGGGGGGGGGGGAGTACTTTGAGGGTGACGAAATAGATTTGGCAGAATAAATAAAGAATTTTAAAATTATGAACAGTCTTACTATTTCTTGCCGTATTAAGTAATAATAATGTCCTCCAGACCGAATTACGGTCACGGTGGCCAGCCTCATCGGAGAATAGCCATCTGCGCAGATCAGGAACGGTGCTCAAGTGTACGCGCAAGCACAGGTGCACTCTCTGTTCCCTCACTCTCATTGTCCGATGGGACGGCAAGCCGACACGAGCGGAGAGAGATCAGGCGCAGGAGCAACGGCTTTACGTGCTTTCCGAGGGACGGGGACGAAACACCGCCAGCCACCTGAGTCCGGGGAGCTACTTAGAATTTCTTGACGGAAAAACTCAATAACTGGTTTTTTTTTGGTTCGACCCGGGATTCTAACCCGGCACTTCACGATCAGCAGTCGCATTTAAAACCCACTACACCAACGAGGAAGTCATATTTTGTTTGTATGTTTGCTATAACATACGTAGTTAACCGTTAACCCGTATGAATAATGTATTTTTTTTATTAATGTATACAGGATTATTTATCGGCCAGATTTGCAGGGAACAAATACAAATAAATGAATTACTAGCGTCTATTAAAATGAAGTGTCATCTATACAAATATATAAAATTCAAGTGTCTGTTTGTAATGTCGAAATAAGTGCTTTTTACTGTATGCATATGAAAGTATATACGGTACTTATAACAAAAACACCATTTTTAAAATTTTTGTCTGTCTGTCTGTCTGTTTGTTCCGGCTAATCTCCGAAACGGCTGAATTGATTTTGACTGGACTTCCACTGGCAGATATCCGATGTTATAACAAGTAAAAAGTAAAAAGCCATGAAATCCAATCGTAATAAAGTACGCACGGGCGAAGTCGCGGGAAACAGCCAGTTGGCAATAAAAATACTGACTATCACTTATCGGGATAAAAACTATCCTATCTCTCTAAAAGTTGGACCAAACTGCTCAGTGTGCGAAATTTCATTGAAATCAGTTGTTGTTTAAGAGTTCAACGCAGACAAACAATGTGACACGTAATTTTTATATACAAAGATTTTACAAAAGAGAACTCAACGCTGTTATGCATATACTTCAATAAATTTTTAATAATTGTAGTTTTTATTTTATACTTGTATCATCTGCAGTAGAAAATAACCGGTTATGTTTATTAAATAATTGTGAAGAAAAAACCTTACAACTTAAGCATCCGTACAAAGTTCAATGTCAAATTACCTGAAATCTATACTGTTACAACCAATTTAAGTCCACTGCTAAACATAGGCCCTTCCCATACACCGATTCATAGGGGGGATATTTGCCATAATTGCCACGTATGGCAAGCGGGTAAAACCGCAAATTTTTATTTTTAGTCGTTATAAAATAGACGCTTCTGCCTATATCCTGATTTGTTCTCTCTCTCCTCCTTACGACACCCACGGGATGATATGGAGTAGTAGATATTCTTACATCACCACTACTCGGTCTAATAAATAAAATAATAATGTGTGCATCTATCTGATTACAATGCCTGTACGCGCCTAAATGTTCTTTATTAACGTGTTTCGAAGTTGCGACTAAACACGTGTCGTATTAACGACGGCGGTGTGTCGTTCCTAGTGTGTTGGGAGTAGTGGTGCTGGGATCGACGGTGATGGGGATAGTGCAAGCAATTGAAGGAGGGTGTGAGGTGCTCTTCAAACTGGGCAGGACACATCATTTTGTTTCATTAGCCGGAAATAAACAAATCAAGTTCTAACGACTTCAATATAATGGATATTTTTTTTATAGGATAGGGTGACAAACGAGCACACAGTCCACCTGATGGTCAGTGGTTATTATGGCCCATAGACATATACATCTATCCTCGTTTACGAATCAAAATGTAGATGCGTTGTCACCCGTGAGGACTAAGATGGAATGCCTCTTTTCCAGTAAAAAGGGTCTCAGGTTCTCTACACTCACCATACGAAACACAGCAGCGTTAAGCTGCTATTTTACGCTGGTATTCTCTGTGAGAGCGTGGTCCTTCCCCGGTCGAGCCGACCCATTCGTGCTACAACTATACTACTAATATAGCTGCAGCAGCATGACTCTACCACGTGCATTCTTCTATTAATTAAACAAAACATCAACCTATCTAAGCCAAACGCGTGAAACTTAAAACCCGACCACCTGTGACCATACAATATAAATACTGCGCCGGTGTGTTCACCTGCCCTGAGTGTGCTCGCTCTTTTCTCGCTAAGATCGGCTATGCTAGTCACTGGCGAGCACATGAAGGGGCGGAGCAGTACACTTAGATATAAGAGTTGAAAACGGCTTATTGGGAAAGCGACTAGGAGAGTTAGTAGCAGTAGTAAATCTTTATATATAAAAAGTACGTGTCACATTGTTAGTCCGCGATGAACTCCTAAACTACTGGACTGTTTTTAATGAATTCTGCATACTGTGTTCAGTTTGGTCCAACTTGAGAGATAGGATAGTTTTTATCCAGATAAGTGACCCTCAATTTTTTTTTTGCAGTTTTTTTTTTCAGGAAATGAAATGGTCGTCGGAAAGGGCAGAACGACGTCAACTAGTAAGGTATAAAAGCCGCTGCGCCAAAACAACATAACATTCAAGTATGACCTATTGATGACGAGTCTCGAACCACAAACGCGTGCGTACATCAAGTAACAAGGATAACCGCAACCATGGTTGTGATATAAGAATGTGATCCAATTTAACGTCATTTTAATGTAACAAATAAGGAAACTGATGAGATGAGTTATATAGTGATGGGTAGTATAGTTCTGACATGGTTAGCGCTCGCTGTAAGTTTCACAGTACGCGAGCAACCCGGGTAATCAATCCCCGCCGGCACCAATGAAATTGTTAATTGCAATTGTAAGTTAATTTACCACGTACTCGGCGGTGGAGGAAAACATCGCGAGAAAACCTGCATGTATGAGAAATAAGAAAAAAAATGTTTTGAAGACATGTGAAGGTCGCCAACACGCATTGGGGCAGCGTGACGATATTTCCTTGTCCTAAAACCCTTTCAGAAGTGAGAGGAGGCCTGTGCCCAGCAGTGGGACGTATATCTTTTTCTTTTTTTTTTATAACGTTACCCCCACACTAGGATTTTCTCCTGTGTCGTGGAGGCAGTTTACAAACATATATTGCACAAGGACAAACATCCAGACCCGGAACAATTATTTGTAGGCCATACAAATACTTGTTCCGTGCGGGATTCGAACCCGCGGCCCCCAGCGCTACAACTGATTGTTAAGCCACTGCGCCACGGAGCCGTCAATATAGGCTGGTAACTTTACTTAACTAATAAGGAAACTTGAGGCAGTTATTTTCGTCGAGGCAGTTGTTATTGTCTATTATTATTAATTATTTTTATACACAAACAGTGACAATATTATAAGTAATAATGGTATTTAACGCTGTACATCCACGCCGCGGCTATATTATGGTTGTAGCACGAATGGGTTGGCTCGACCGGGGAAGGACCACGCTCTCACAGATTAAAAACGTAAAATTACTGCTGTGTTTCGTATGGTGAGTGTAAGGATCCGGTGAACCTTTTCACTGGAAACGAGGCGTTCCATCTGAGTTCTCAAGGGAAATAACTTTGAAATTTTGATTTTTAATCGTGGATAGATGATGGAAGTGTCTATGCCACAGCATCCATTTACCATTAGGTAGAGTGTGTGCTCGATTAACACCATTACTCTATTTAACATGACTTTCGTCTTATTTAGAATTCCGTCAACTCAGAAGGCTTCCAACAGGAAATAATTATTATTTTAATATTATTTGAATAAATCAGTCTCATGTCGGAGGTCACGCGGACATCTAGCGACTGGTAATTGCCGTTTTAATTTAACTTTTAGTTAATTAATAAACTAATTCCTAGCATTCCGCGGTTATAAGCGAAACTCATTAGCAATTTCAATCGATGACGATTAAATATATGTACCTACAAGTTGAAATAATGTTCACGTGAAACATCGGTACGATTGTGTAACTCCAGTAGGGATCGACGTCGGCTTAATTTTGGATTTGGTTTTTTTTTTTGTATTACAAACATAACTATTTTTTTTATACAAGAGAGCATAGAATAGAATAGAATAATTTTTATTCCATATTGATTATTACATAATTCTTATTGAAAGTCATTTTTTATTTACCACTGGTTCGGAAAATACCTCTGTCCAGCAAGAAACCCAGCGGGACTTTTTTTTAGTAAGGAGTATGAGTCTCTCTTGATGGTGAGTGACCAATGAACCTGCACCATCCTTTTAAAAAAGAATAGGCTTTTTTTAATATAAACCCATAACTTATTATCGCCCCTTTTATTAGCTTGACGTTTATATATATATACTAGCAATCCGCCCCGGCTTCGCACGCGTGATCGTGATATCGAAAACAACGTCACCCACCGGGTACACACAATTGTGAGTCTAAACCATCCAGCGACCCCACCAGGGATACATGAAAATTTTCATCAATATCGGTCCGATTCATTTCCAAATTTTTACGAGAGCTACTCACGGCTATTGATTTGTATTTATAGAGATATTTTAAATGTACTCGTAGTGGAATTTTTAATTCAATTAAGTATCATTTAATGTCAGACGTCTAAATAACCTGAAATTTAGTAGACATATACCGTGTAGGGGCGGTGTAAGAATATCCAATACTCCATATCGTGGTCACGTCGTTAGAGGCGACAGAGGGAGATGAACGGGAGATCAGCAGCATCATCCTGATATCAATTCAAAATAAACAAAAACTACGCTTGCTAACCCGCTTCCTAAGCGTGCCAACTGTGGCAAATATCTCCCTGTGGAGAATTGACAATCCATTGAGGAACGATTAAGTCAACACTGGTAGGTCAGTGGGAAAGGTGCATACTTACCTGTGGACTTTTACTATGGTACTTTGCCAATGAAAAATATATATTTTTTAAATTATATTACGGTCCTGAACACGGATAGAATATATTTTATTTTATGCCAGTTACCAATAGCATCAGTGTTTAGTTATCATGTACGAAAAATCGCAGAAGAACTGGCAAACATGCTTCTAAAAATAATGCGAAATAAAAAATGCACAATGGCAGTTACGCGTTACAAGTATAATTTAAAAAAAAACCGGCTAAGTGCGAGTAGGACTCGCGCACCGAGGGTTCCGAACAAATCCGTAGGTATATAAGTTTAAAATTATTAAAAATATTTTTATTATATGATGTAACTAAAAATTTATGCTTTTCGCAATTTTTCCTTTATCTGTGCTATAATACGTTGCTTCGTACCAAATTTCAAAATTCTGAGTTCACGGGAAGTACCCTGTAGGTTTTGATTCGCTTGCGAATGTCGAAAATATACGGCATAAACGGCTGTATCTTTTGATTGCGTTGATCTAGAAGTTTGATTTTTTCACAGCTCTAAGGGATAGTAGACTTGATGATAGTATTTGATACGAATTTCAGCTTGATACCTCCACGCATTCCTGAGAAAAAGGGTCTTGACATACAGACAGACAGACTGACAACAAAGTGATCCTATAACGGTTCCGTTTTTTCCTTTTGAGGTACGGTACCCTAAAAACTAAGGTTAAGTTTGACGACGCTAATATAATAACCAGTTTCCAACAATAAATCTACCTACCTATATTCTTAAAGCCTATCCTACGATTGTAACACCGAGCGTGAATATTTAAAAAAAAACTTAAAGGAGAGAGACTGAAAATATAGCCTATGGACAATTTAACAAAACTTTATTGTAATTTTATCACATAATATTTTAATAGAGTTTTTGAATTAAATTATTCCGCTACAAGACATACGTAATTTCCCCTTTGATTACCTCAATTATTTTAAAATTTAAATGAACCTGCGTAGACCAACATTAGCGTCACAAAAACCGGAAGTTACTTGTAAATAGTGAGAATATCAATTCCCTAATCTACTACGACTTATTACATTACAATGAAAATTAGACACAGCCTAAATCGACAATCCAAAATGAGTTAAAATGTGGGTAAACGTCAAACTGCGGTAATATATTCACATATTATTCGAGTTTTATACCACATCCATAAAATTCGGCCACGTCGTACTAAAATGTGAAAACGTGAAAGAGGCCGACACCATTCAACTTTCTCGCTTGTAAAATTACTGAGCACACTCACTTATGAGCAGCGCCTTTGGCGTTCTGCAAATGATATCGCGGATGGAGAAATCAGATTTATTATCACACGCGATACGCTGGCTAATGTGACGCGACCGCTCCGTGCGGCTGCCGGCGGAAGACTGAGCGCTTTTACGTCAAACTGTCAAACGAAATGCGCACGCGCACACATTCAGCACTCACGCCAACCTGACTGTGAACGTGAACCGTTATCGGACACGACCTTAGAACATATACTATTGGACGTGGCCTTTGAGTGGCTTCATACTTAGTAACGGACGAGTAACAGCTGAACATTCAAAAGGAAACGCATAATGATGAAGTGGTAGGAACTGGTTTAGATTCTTTTAAGTGACTGCGGACAGTAAATGTATGGTAATTCCAGTCTTACCTGATTCAGTCTTGGAACACTACTACTAAAACAACAGACACGATCTTTACCCAGCATTGGCCTGTTTATAACCTTTGAAGAGCAAACATATAAATGCGTTGTTAACCTTGAAGTTCAAAAGGTATTACCCCGTTGGTCGTCATTGGTTTTCCGGATCGGACGGTTGGAAATTGAATTGAAAGCCACTCCATGTCGTGCTAATTCCTTCATCGAGCCAACTCTTTCTTTTCTTACGTGGTAGAGCCATGCTTCAGCTGTATTATGGTTGTAACACGAATGGGTCGTTTCGACCGGGGTAGGACCACGCTCTCACAGAATACCAGCGTTAAATAGCAGCATAAAGCTGCTTCGTATGGTGAGTGTAGAGAACCGGAGACCTGTTTTACTGGAAACGAGGCATACCATCTCAGTGCTTAGGGGTGACGACGACGCATCCGTGTTTTCATTCTTAATTGTGGATCAATTTAGATGTCTATGGACCACAGCGTCCACTTATCATCAGGCGGACTGTGTGCTCGATTTTCACACTTATTCTATTAAAAAAAAAGCAACGGCAAAGGTGGAAGTTTTGTAATGCATTATCGAATCCGACTGCTAAGCATGACCTGTACAATCCGTGCAAATTAACAAGCCATCTCTTTTTTACAGAATAAGTGTGACTAAGAAGCACGCAGTCCTGATGGTAAGTGAATACCCGCGGGCATGTACATACCTATATCTTCAGTAAATAAACAAAATTGAGGCCTGTAGCACAGTTTTAACTAACGCAGGCTTCAGAGCTCAAAAATAACTGTAACTATAATGTAATGTGTGTTAAATAAATTTCATGTATAAATTTCATGTTGTCACCCTAGAGGCTAAGATGGAATGCTTCGTCGCCAATAAAAAGGGTCTGCGGTTCTCTACACTTACCATACACAGCAGCATTAAGCTGCTATTTTACGCTGGTATTCTGTAAGAGCGAGGACCCACCCCGGTTGGGCGTGTTCGTACTATAACTATACTATATCTATATCTATAACTAACTATACTATGATATAGATGTAATGCTGCCAGTACTGTACGAGTGAAGTCACGTTCCACGTTACCTCGCACAGGTGGTACGCAAAATTCTGGTAGCAGTCCATATCCAGCAATGAACTGTTATTGATTGGTGAATAAGATTTTGCATGAGAATTTTTTTTTTTATAGGATCGGGTTACAAATGAGCACACAGTCCACCTGATGGTAAGTGGTTACTGTGACCCATAGACATCTACATCTATCCTCAATAAAGACTCAAGATGCAGATGCGTTGTCACCCGTGAGGACTAAGATGGAATGCCTCTTTGCCAGTAAAAAGGGTCTCCGGTTCTCTACACTCACCATACGAAACACAGCAGCGTTAAGCTGCTATTTTACGCTGGTTTTCTGTGAGAGCGTGGTCCTTCCCCGTTCGAGCCGACCCATTCGTGCTACAACCATAATATAGCTGCAGCATGGCTCTACCACGTAGAAAATTTTGCGCAGACTTCTAGTTAGCACGAATAGTAACGTGCAATTAAAATAATAAACAATGGTTGATAAATTATTGTTATTTTAATCAATTTATCTTTCATAATCACTCCCAAATTATATACTTTACCCACTTTGTTCAGAATAATTATGATGTATTCATCGTCTAGTTCTATTATCATACAATACGGTCGTAACAGTAGTTTTCCATTAAATTTAATATTTTGATATTTTCTGACGAAAATAAGCTTGTAAACAGGGGAAAAATAAACGTTTACTTGCTCCACTGCAATTTAAAAAAAAAATTGAGGTTCGCCACTTTGTTCTGTTTCTGTTATAACACAAGTTTCTGATATAATTGGAATAATTGGGAAGCTCATCTCACGACACTGATCGCACTTCTTCCTCGTAGGCGTTGAAAGAAAACATCCTGAGGAAACCTGCGTTGAAGACACTTGAAGTCCGCGAACACGAATTGGAGCAGCGCGGTGATTTCCATGACCTGGACGTTTCTCAGGAATGAGAGGAGGTCTGTGCCCAGCAGTAGGACGTATATAGCCTGATTTTTTTTTTCACTTTACTTTTTTATTTATGTGACTTAGTCAACTCGAAAGAGTCAAATATTTTTCCAACGTAGTTCAAAACGAATTCGCTAAAAATAGACCGGTCGAAGTACTGCTGTCACAAATGTACTGGTGATGAAAAATACCACCTAGGTGAGGTGACAGTGATTTGGTTGAAACCAATTTTTTTAGCCAGTCTCTCGGTATTCTATAGGATATGGAGGATGTGCGCAAGGAATTACATGACTTAATTCCTCCCTCCCCTTTCTACCATCTAACAACCAGGAGGTCGGTGTATCTCCACCCCATTATTGTCGATATTCCACACATTAGAACGAAACGATTTGCTTCGTCTTTCGTAATGCGCTCAATATAATTTGCCGGCTTCTGTCTTTCCGTCCGTTTACAAACTGGGTGTCTTCAAGGAAGAGTAATATAAGTTTCTTAAGCTTAGAAATTGAAGAGAATATAATTTCGTACAAGTTTAATTTTTATATCTTAATGGCTGGTTCCCGTGACTTCGCCTGCGGTTAATTTACTACGATTGGATTTCAATGGTTTTTAATTATTTGTCGCGGAACTCTAATTTTATTTTTCTATAATAAAAATATACAAAGTTACTCCTTACAACATCAGCTACCTGCCAGTGAAAGTCCCGTCAAAATCGGTCCAGCCATTTCGGAGATTATCCGGAACAAACAGACAGACAGACTTACAAAATTTAAAAAAATTGTATTTTTGTTACAAGTATCGTATATACTTTCATATGTATTTAGTAAAAAGCTTTTATTTTGACATTACAAACAGACCCTTCAATTTTATTTATACAAATATATATAAAATATAAATAAACAAATAAAAATATAATTTATATTATAAGTTAGTTTTTAACCGACTTCAAAAAGCAGGAGGTACTCAATTCGACTGATTTTTTAAATGTTAATTAATGATTTATACCTCATAACTTTTTTCTACGTGAACCGATTTTGATGATTCTTTTTTTTATTTGAAAGCTGGTGCTTCTCATGTGGTACCATATAAATTGATCAAGATCTGACCAGCAGTTTTTGAGTTATCATTAATCATTTATATTGAAGTCGGTTGTATATATATTTTTTTAAAATTTTATCACTTGTTTTATAAAATTCGAATGCACTTACAATCCACCGGGTAGTAAGTGGCTACTGTTGTCCAAGACCGACCCCTGCAGACAACTTCAAAACAAAGAAGACCACAGATTAGTTATCATCTTTGAGGAAAAAGTTGACTTATGCAAAACCTACATCAAAAACGTGGTAGAGCCACGCTGCAGCTATATTACGGTTGTAGAACGAATGTGTCGGCTCGACTGGAGTAGGACGGACTACGCCCTCACGTAATATCAGCGAAAAATAGCAACTTAATGCTGCTATTTATCCTAAGTAGAGAACCGGACACGATATTACTGGAAAGGAGGCATTCCATCTTAGTCCCCAGATTATTGAGGATAAATGTATATGTCTATGGGCCACAGCATCCACTTACCATCAGGTGGACTGTGTGCTCGTTTGTCACCTTTATATTATTTAAAAAAAATCGTTGAAATAGCGATGCCACATCCAGTATTCTGTGTTCAATGCCTTGAATTTGTGAAAAGGATAAGTTAATTAGATATCTATTCGCGAAAATCACAATTTAGCGAAAATGAATGACACTAGAAAATTGTGTAGAGACATAAATCGGTCTTGGCGTCTATAAGGAAGCGAGATGGAATAATATCCACCTCCCTTGCACTTTTTCTTATCTTGCCATGAAAGAAATATTATATTATTTGATATGACGCTTCATTTTAATGGACGCTAGTAATTAATTTATTTGTATTTGTTCATCAATAATATAATAAGTTTATCAATAATTAATAATATACTACGAAAGGAACTTCGTTCCAACCGAGTGTTCCACGACACTCACGCATGTTTTTATATTTATTTAAAAAAACGTTACCCCTACACTAGGATTTTCTCCTGTATCATAGGGGCAGTTTACATCATCATCATCATCATTACAGCCCTTCACAAGTCTACTGCTGAACATAGACCTCCCCCAAGGAATGCCACAATGCACGGTCCTGAGCCACCTGCATCCATCGACTTCCTGCATATCTTACAAGGTCGTCACTCCATCTAGTGGGGGAACGCCCTACACTTCGCCTGCCGGTACGAGGCTGCCACTCGAGAACCTTTTTCCCCATCGGTTGTCGGTTCTTCGAGCTATATGGCCTCATTTCTAAGTTTATCACGCAGAAAAACTCCGAGCATAGACCTCTCTATAGCTCGCTGAGCGCGACCTTGAGCAGTTTACATACATAAATTTTATTACAATTATTTGTAGGCCACACAAATACTTCTTCCGTGCGGGATTTGAACCCAGGGCCCTTAGCGCTGCACCTCATTGCCACCGCCACTGCACCGTCGCTATTAGTATTGCTACGATCTATAGGCTGGTGCTGCAAAATGCCAGCAGCCTTGGACTCAAAAGGCGTGCTAAGATGTTACTTCAATCGGTATTTTTTTCACAGATAATAAAAAACTAATCAACTAAGATCTGCGTAATAAATTAAAATGATGTGTCCTACCTAGTATGAAGAGCACCTCCCGCCCTCCCTCAATCGCGTGCACTATCCCCGTCACCACTAATCCCAGCACCACTACTCACAACACCACTACACTAAGAAGGGCACACCACCGTCGATAATATAAGTGTTTCGCCTCTAGACGAGGCATCCTCAGGTGAAGTAGACGTTGCGGTGGCTAACCGCTAAGACCGCGGTTTTTTTTATAGAATATGAGTATGTCAAACGAGCACGCAGTCCTCCATGATGGTGACCGGATATGTGTGTTAAAACGTTAGCTCTATGAAACTAGTTAAGCGTTTACTTAATCATACATGGTAGAGCGACGCTGCAACCACATCATGGTTGTAGCATGTATAGTTCGACTCAACCTCTACTCTCACAGAATACCAGCGTGAAACAGCAGCTTAACTCGACTGTATTTCGTATGGTGTGTGTAGAGAATGGGAGACCCTTTTGACCTCAGGGGTGACAATGCATCTTCAGTTTGATTCTTAATCGAGGATAGATCTAGATGTCTATGGGTCACAGCATCCAATTACCATCAGGCGGCCTGTGTGCTCGTTTGTCACCCTTATTCTATAAAAAAAATCACGTTTCAGATCCATTATGTCATGCATATGCAACACGCGCTAGTTATACAATCTTGTTTTTCAAGTTTAAACTATGTAATATAGATAAATATTAACAGAGCGTTATTGACGTAAGTGCTGGGTTATATTGTGCGAATTACGTACATAAAAAAGACATGAGTGAGTGTCGTGGAACACTCGGTTGGAACAAAGTTCCTTTCGTATTATATTATTATTATTGTTGGTAAACATATTATATTATTGATTAAAAAATACAAATAAATGAATTACTAGAGTCTATTAAAAAGAAAGCGTCATTTAAAATAATATTTATTTTATAGCAAGGTAAGAAAAGTGCGAGGGAGATGGATATTATTCCATATCGCTCGCACTATAGAAAGGGTCGTGGCGGTAAAATTTTACACTTTTTCTCGCCTAGACGCCATCCGCCAAATTCGTAACCGTTCGCAATATGGAACTTCGTTCCAATAAGGGCCAATAGAACACTGACATTCATCATAAATTGTTAACCCAGTGGGACTCGAACCTACATAAGTTAGCTTCATAAACAGCAACAAATATAATTGGGTCATCAAACGCGAATAACGATGTGATTTATCTTTATATATAATTATTCTGTACGTGTGTATGTGATTAAACTCCTAAACTGCTAGACCGAATTTGAGGAAATTTTGAGTGTGTGTGATTAAGTAGATTCGAGAATGGTTTAAATTCACAATTGGACCCGGTAGGTGCAAAGCCGGGGCGGATCGCTAGTTTCATATAAATTTTTATATGAATGATGTAAATCATATAATATTATATAATGAACAACAAGTCTCATAATGCAATCCACGAAATACCGGCGCGTCCTTCTCAAAGTCACCGAGTTTGTTAGACGAACATATTACGAGTAAGATAACCGGGGTTAGATGAGCGTCTGATGCCCACAACGTGACCTTACAACGTCTTTGAATCTGTGTAAAATCAATGGATAGTTCATTAATTAATTATGTATAATCAATTAATTATATATAATCAATTGATTGTTGCAGAGACTGAATGAGTATTGATGCCTTATCCTTGTTTTTGAAAATTAAAAAAAAATGCAAATGTAAATACGAAATATTTTTAAAAAGAAACGTTTGTGCTGTGGTCATGTTATCGTTTTATGTTGTATTTCACAGAAGTTAAGTCTGATTATACTTAGGAGTAAGCGTGTCAGTAAGCACATGGTCAAATCGGCTGTAACTTTTAGACATGTGTAATTCATTCATTTCTAGTGACCCGACCATTCAAGTATTGTTTCGTCCTAAGAACCGGGTCATACGGGTCGATCATTGAAATAGATCATTTCGAATTTCAGTACTCTGTGATCTGTGAGATCCGCTCGATAATAAGAGTTTTGGCGGGAACATGACCGGCGGCGGTTTGCTGCTCCTGTTTTATTGTTTAAATAATGGTTTGAAGTGGACTTTGATATGTAAAAGTGGTGCGATTTTGTGTATTAAGTGTCTGCGCATGTGAACTATTAGTGGAAACTGTGAAACAAGTGCTCTGATAGTGATGTGATTCTCAAAATAAGGTGCCTGTCTGCTTAGGCGCCTTGAGATACCATCGCCAACCGTCAGCTGTCTGCTGGCTCAAGTTACCTTTAAAATCTCCCAAGGACTGCACAATGTGACGCATCAACATATTGTGATGCAGTATACTATGAAGAATAATTATAATTATTATAATATCATATTGTAACTTCAGGCTCAGAAGGGCTAGATCCCAGAGCCGTAAAGCCAGTTATTAAGAAGAAGCTCGATAATGTCGGTTGTCGGACATTATATTTTGGTCATAGGTCCTGTCAATCGTTTGAATCGGAACGCTCAAAAATGTAATTGTAATCATCAATACTTTGATGCGACCCGAGTCAAATGAACGAATCATTCACGATTGACACATGTCTAGTAACTATTATATAAGCACGTGGTCAAGTCGTTGAACTATTTTTTATTGTATTTCGAATGGACCGGTTGAATGCCGAGCCCACAATGATTGGTTAAAAGCTAAAACACAACCGGTTCTGTTCAAGACTGGGTGTCAAGAAACTTCTAACGTCTGATTAGTAGTGCCCACTAGTTCGTGATCTACCTATTATTCAAAGGTCGCTAGATCCAGCATATAACTACAGCACGAGATTACTTGCCAGTTCTACATTTAAATCGCAGCTGTTAGCAATATGTGTTAACAACCTTAATGTGTTGTAGTACAGAATGTGTAGTAAATACCTTTTTAAACGACTTCAAAAATGTTTTTTTTTATAGGATCGGGTGACAAACGAGTACACAGTCCACCTGATGGTAAATGGTTACTGTGACCCATAGACATCTACATCTATCCTCAATAAAGACTCAAGATGCAGATGCGTTGTCACCCGTGAGGACTAAGATGGAATGCCTCTTTGCCAGTAAAAAGGGTCTCCGGTTCTCTACACTCACCATACGAAACACAGCAGCGTTAAGCTGCTATTTTACGCTGGTTTTCTGTGAGAGCGTGGTGCTTCCCCGGTCGAGCCGACCCATTCGTGCTACAACCATAATATAGCTGCAGCATGGCTCTACCACGTAGAGTTACGCCGTATATCTTTGGCAACTGTGAACCTATTTTATTAAATAGACGATAGTATGATTTCTTATCCGTGTAGAAGCAGTGTAAGAATATCCACTACCCCATATCATCACGTCAGTATTATAAGAGGCGACAGAGGGAAACAAACCAGGAGTTGGCAACAACTTCTCACCTGATAACAAATAACAACAACTAATTCTTGAGTTATTAAGGTCTGAATAATGTCATCTTTATTATACTTACTCACTCATCAAAAACCTAAGCCATTTGTTAGCATCAAGACAAATTATATACAAAGGGAAACAAATCTGAAAACTGCAAATTATCGATATTCGATGTTGACAAAGTTATTGATGTGGTTCGTTTCAAGTGATGTCAATTGAAACGAACCACATCAATAATAACTGTGAGTAACATACAAGTGGTAAAAATAAAAATTTTGTACAACCGACTTCTATATAAATAGAATGAGAACATCATCAATGTGGTCGAAGTCAATTAAATACGCATTATTAAGCATAACTCAAAAACTATTTGGCATCAAATTTATATGAGACCTCATGAGAAGCATCAGCTTCAAAGAAAAAAAGAATCATTAAAAACGGTTCATCTTGAAAAAAAAGTTCTGAGGTAACAAACAGGAGAAAAAATACAGTCGAATTGAGTACCGCCTCATTTTTTGAAGTCGGTTAAAAAGTAACCACCCGACACTATTAGCGGCGAAACCAATAATCCCAAAAGTAGTTTCCACCGAACATGCAAAAGCAGATTAAATATCAGACAGACAAACAGCGCCCTAGGCCAGCACCTCATCGGCGCCTCTCGCGCGATTATAATTTATAATATATGGCGTGCCATATATTATAAATTATAATTACCCAGCTTGCAAATAAACTATAAAATAATATTAATAATTAATGTTATATATATAATAGTTTTAGTTTGTAGTTACAAAATAATAAGGACACGGATAAGTACCCTTAACACGTCGGTGCTGGGAGATGAGATGCAAACGTGGTGGATCCACGCTGCAGCTATATTAGAAGTATAGTTGTAGCACGAATGGGTCGGCTCGACCGGGGTGGACCGGGGACCACGCTCTCACAGAATACCAGCGTAAAATAGCAGCTTAACACTGCTGTGTTTCGTATGGTGAGTGTAGAGAACCGGAGACCCTTTTTACTGGAAATGAGGCATTCCATCTTAGTTCTCACGGGTGACGACGACGCATCTGCATTTTGATTCGCAAACGAATAGATGTAGATGTCTATGGGCCACAGCAACCGCTTACCATCATCAGGTGGACTGTGTGCTCGTTTGTCACCATTGTCCTAAAAAAATGCTGAGAGAGTGAGAGCGATGTACAAGTAATCAAATAGAGGATTTTTTCGTTTTAAAACTTCTGCGCGCGCACGTTTGTAACCTTGCGCCCATGGCACGAGCCTAGTTTGCCTTAGGGATAATCCGCCACTACGATCATGGCTTCCTTTTCACATTTATTTTTGGTGGGATTATAATAACATAGCTCACTGTTTTGTAAATTCAAAAAGAGAAAATAACAAATATATATATTATATTACTTGTGGTTATCGGCGTCAATGTCAAAATGGGCGCCAAAATGATTTCCATATTATTATATTGATATCAGTTTATTGCCGCCGATAAAAGTACTTCTTCGTGATTGATGTCACAACAACTGTGATTAATAAATCTTGTATACATTGTAAGTGATTACATAAGTATTAGCTTAGCAGCTATATTATGGTTGTAGCACGAATGGATCTACTCAACTGCGGAAAGACCACGTTCCTTCAGAATACCAGCGTAAAATAGCAGTTCAATGCTACCGTGTTTCGCATGGTGAGTGTAGAGAACCGGAGACCTTTTTTACTGGTAACGAGGCATTCCATCTTAGTCCTCACAGGTGACAACGTGTCTACATTTTGGTTCTTAATCGAGAATAAAAGTTTATGGGTCACAGCATCCACTTACCATCAGGTGGACTGTGTGCTCGTTTGTAACCCTTATTCTAATTATTAAAAAAAATTCCTTTAAACGTCACGTATATAGGCGGATTGACTTTCGCAGTACCAGACGTGAGCAGCTTTGAGGCTGCTGTTTGTCGCCGGTCTGAATATTTTATGCCTGGCGTAACCGGAATGATACCACTACCTATCGGAAGCCGTAAGATCTTTCTGCCATACACCACAATGGAGCAATGGATTCTACTGGTTTTTTTATAGGATATGGTGACAAACGAACACACAGTTCACCTGATGATAAGTGGTCGCTGTGACCCATAGACATCTACATCTAACCTCAATAAAGCATCAAAATGCAGATGCGATGTCACCCGTCAGGACTAAGATGGAATACCTCTTCTCCAGTATAAAGGGTCTCCGGTTCTCTACACTCACCATACGAAAAACGTTAAGCGGCTATTTTACGCTGGTATTCTGTGAGAGTATAGAGACCGTATGCGGTAGTAGAAATTCACCCACACAACAACATTACCACTGAACAAATAAGAAAATACATCGTATGCGGAAATATTTTATTTTGACAGTGTTTTTGCATTATTCTTTCGTAATATTAATAAGCATAAAAATGAAATGACAAATACACTATTATAGCTGCAATCAGGCTCGCAAAATGTCCGCCATTCTAACGACGTACATTAGCAAGCGACCGAAGTCCATAATTGTTCAAGAATTGCGCATTGTATATTAATGAGTTTGAACAATGTTTGAAAAATTCTTGACGCGATTTCAAACTTATGTTAAGTGGCTGTCCCGGCAGAAGTTGGCTTTTTTATAGAATAAGGACTAGCTGTTCGCCGCGACTTCGCCCGCGTGTAATTTAGTGTTTTAATTATGTTGCGCGGAACCCTAATTCTTTTTCTAAAATATAAGTAGCCTAAGTTACTCCTTATGACATCGGCTATCTGCCAGTGAAAGTCCCGTCGAAATCGGTCCAGCCGTTTCGGATAAACCGGAACAAACAGAGACACAGACAGACAAAAATTTTAAAAATTGTGTTTTTGTTCTAAGTACCGTATATACTTTCATATGCATACAGTAAAAAGCTGGTATTTTGACATTGCAAACAAACACTTCAATTTTATTTATTTGTATAGATGACAAACGAGCACACAGTTCACCTGATGGTAAGTGGATTCTGTTGCCCATAGACATCTACATTTATACTCGAATAAAAATCGTCACCCCAGCTCAATAAAAGGCAATTATTTCGATATTACAGACAGACACTTCACTTTTATTTATACTGCAAAACAAAGCAAACGTCACCCCAGCTCAATAAAAGGCAATTATTTCGATATTACAGACAGACACTTCACTTTTATTTATACTGCAAAACAAAGCAAAACAAAATTGAAATAAATTATTAACAAAGTAAATTCTACTTCGGTTTAACAGACTATAGTATGAGCTGAAAGCCTAAGTTAAATACCCAAATTAAGCTTAGTAGAGCAGGCGGTACCCAATTGCAAATTATAAACCGAAAGATAATTAATGGGTAAATAAATTAATAAAAAAATAATAAATTATTATTTATTCTGTGACCGAAGCCTAAATCGCGCTATCAAAGTTCCGAAGCACTGTGGTATAATTTATAGAGTAGCTCCGGACTACCACACGAAGGCGGAGCGTCCGCCGCTCCCCGGGCTGATCGATCACCTTGCTCGGCGAGAGATCTCCCCTTTACCTTCCACGGCTAAAATAACAATATCAATGTCGTCTTACTATTAGTTATATTAACTAAACTTCGAGACAATGAGAAGGTTGTTTATTATATAATGATTTCTTATATTTACGCGAACACTACACATTTAACACTACAGAGCACTTTACAGCGGAGGGTCCCCCCCCCCCCCCCCCGTGACCATGGGTGGTGGAAAGTGCTCGAAACGTCGGGAATATATCGCCGCCAAATTTCACGAACGCACATCGCGGCAGAACTCCCGATACCATCCACACCATCTGGATGATTGGCGGTCCACCACTGTGCGATTTAGAAGATGTTTTCTTCCTCGCACAACTTCCTTGTGGAATAGTTTACCACCAGGGATTTTTCCGGACCGATACGACTTAGGGACCTTCAAGAAAAGAGCCTACTCCTTTTTAAAAGGCCGGCAACGCATCTGCAATTCCCCTGGTGTTGCGGTTGTTCATGGGCGGCGGTAGTCACTTACCATCAGGTGAGCCGCATGCTCGTTTGCCCCCTCTCCTATAAAAAAAAAAAAAAAATATAAAATAAACCTAGCAAGCTAACAGCATAGCAAAGTGGCGAAGCAATCAGCTTTGTAGCGGTTTCTAACGGTTGCCGTTGAGCAATCAGTTTCAAAATGGGAGGTTCAGATGCCTGGGTGATCAGTAATCGAATGCTGAAAACAGAATTTGAAAATTAGAAACCGTTCTCGAGATAATCGTGGGACAGACGGACAGACATCGTGAAATCAATAAGTGACTTCGCAAGCTTCGCCACTTAATAAGTTAATATACGTGATAAAATTCGTAAAACTAGTTTTATTTAAATTGTTTATTATTATTATAATATTGTTACCAGGATAAAAATATTTTATAGATCATATATTAAGTATATTATATTATATTAAAGATAATAGGAAACACTGTATTCTATCTTATTCTCTCACAAGCTAAATCCCATCTAGATTTATATGTTTGTCTCTTTTTAGTGTCGCTTTTTCGTTTCATTGAGTTTCAATTCACAACGATTCTAAAGAAGTCTTAGAACATAGATAGTAAAACATAAACGTCGAATATAGAACCTCCTCGTTTTGGCACTCGGTTTAAAGTTCTTTAGGTACAGTACAGAGACCGTAAAATGGCAAAGTATTTGCGGCTGATGTTAGTAACAGACATTCAGTGAAAAAAGTATCGCGAATGGATGATTTGTTTATGGTTCCAAATTCAATTTATTGTTTTTTTTTTGTTGTTAGATTGGCACAACTTTTTTCCATTTTGGCGCGGAGTTTGAGTTACATCTGTTATTTAGATGAAAATGCAGTGCTGTTTTTAGTTATATCATATCTAGTGCGTATTGTGAATTTCACAATGGACAAAAACAGCGAACAAAGAGTTTGTCTTAAATTTTGCATCGGCAATGGAATTTCGTGTTCGGAGTCACAAAATGTTACAGAAGGCATACGGTGAATTGACTTTATCAAAAACACGTGTTTATAAGTGGTACAAAGCGTTCAAAAGCGGTCGAGATGTGATGGAAGATTTGCCACGCTTGGTAGGCCATCAACGTCTGCAACTGAAGTTAACATCGCAAAAGTGAAGGAAACAGTGTCTGAAATCCTCATTCAACTTTGAGAGTGATAGCCGCCGAACTTTCTGTATCTCACGAGTCGATCCGCACCATTTAAATAATCACTTGGGTATGAAACATGTTGCCGCTCGGCTAGTCTCAAAAGACTTGAATTTTCTCCAAAACTCAATCGCATAAGAGCCGCTGAGAACATTCTAGAACGAGTCAATTCCGGCCCAACATTCATGAAACGCATTATTACTGGTGACGAGACGTGGGTTTACCAGTTTGACATGCAAAGTCAACAAGCTTCGTAGTTGCGGCTTCGAACTGAACCGAAACCGAAAAAACCACGCCAAAGTCGATCAAAAGTCAAGTCTGTTGATTCTGTCCTGGGAAGAACCAACAAGAATCCCAGCGGGACTTTTTTTTAAATAACAGCTCATGTAATCACAATTAACCACACAAAACAAATTAGAAAAAGCTTGGTACTGATCACCTCATTCCCAGGGATTATTATCATCCTTAAATTCCTTAATATTATAATAACCCTTTTTATACAAACCTTGTTTAGTAAAGTTTTTCAAGACGTCATTGTAAAAAACCGAAGGCAGATTAGATAAACTTATCAGACAGCATTCGAGCATCGATCCTCGTGCGGTAGACTTCCATAGCAAGGACAGTATCGAACTGTCCAAAAACTGTCAAGAATGTGTTAAAAGTTTAGGCATATATTTTGTTTAATTACGGAAATTTACTGGTAATAAACAGAGAGTATAATAACAATGTTTAAAACCCTTATTTTCTACATACTTCAAAAAGGAGACGGTACTCAATTCGACTGTATATTTTTTTATGTGTGTGTTACCTCATAACTTTTTACTGGGTGAACCGATTTCGATGATTCTGTTTTTACTTGAAAGCTGGTGTTTGACATGTGGTCCCATATAAATTTGATCAAGGTCTCACCAATAGTTTTTGAATTGTTCTTAATAATTTATATTGAAGTCGGTTGCACAAAATTTTTAATTTTTAATTATTTCTACCGACTTCAAAAAGAAGACGTTACTCAATTCGACTGTATATTTTTTTATGTGTGTTACTTCATAACTTTTTACTGGGTGTACCTTTATCCCCTTCTCTGACGCTCCCACCGGTGGCAAAACTCGTCCATGGTTTAACGCTGAATGCGTCCAAGCTGAAAAGCGCAAGCATTTAGCGTACCTATCCTGGATTCATCTCTCTGCCAGACCATCTCCATCATCCATAGTCTCTCGCCAAAGTGGTGGAGACAAACTTCTGTCGGCCTACACTGCCTCAGCTGGTAAAACCGGATGGCACACTGGCGCATACGGCTAACGAGAAAGCGGACCTGTTCGCGTCTCTCTTTGCCTACAATTCACGTCTGGACAGTGGAAACAACGTTCCACTTAAATTACCTCAATGCGGGACCTCTATATCGGAGGTTCGTATAACAAATAAAGAGGTTACCTCCATACTCTGCAAGATTGTGGAGCGTATATTGAACGCCCGCTTAATGGCATACCTAGAACAGAATGACCTCCTTAGTGACCGTCAATATGGGTTTCGCCGAAATCGGTCAGCTGGGGACCTTCTAGCGTATGCCACACACGTATGGGGCAAGGCACTAGACAACAGTGGGGAAGCACTTGCTGTTTCCCTTGATGTCTTGAAGGTCTTTGACAGAGTTTGACACACTAGCCTTTTGGGTAAGCTTCCAGCGTACGGCTTATCCCCTGGTCTGATTGAATGGGTAAAGGACTTTCTGAGTGAACGGTCTCTCCGAGTCGTCGTCGATGGCTGCTCATCCGGTCCTATGGCGACTAACGCCGGTGTTCTTCAGGGGTCCGTTCTCTCCGCAACTCTCTTTCCGCTGCATATTAATGATCTGCTTATGGCCGGTATCTATGGGTATGCAGACGATAGCACAGTTGTGGAGAGATACCAACCAAGTCTTCGGGCCAGTCGGGATCAAATCCAGTCCGAAAGAGAAGCTATGGTAGGGTGTGTGAATCTCACACTACAGGCAGTCTCCGAATTGGGTGATGCCAATCTTGTGAAATTCAACGCCTCCAAAACACAAGCGTGTCTCTTCACTGCAAAAGGGAGTCAGTCACATTGGCTCCTACTTTCCGAAATGTATCACTGGAATATACCGACCGCATTCAGTAGTTACTTCTTAGAGTTTGAGATATCCTCAAATCTGAACTTCGGGCGGTTCATTGAGTCCACGGCCAAAGCAGCTGCAAGGAAGCTGGGAGTCCTTGCAAAGGTGCGGCGATACTTCACGCCGGGGCAGCTGCTTACTTTATATAAAGCGCAAGTCCGGTCGAGCATGGAGTATTTCTGCCATATATGGGCTGGTGCTGAAAATGCCACCTAACAGCGTTGAACTGAATTGAAAGGTGTGCTAAAAGGCTTATTGGTAACCCGAATTTGGTTAAAACCAATCCTACCAGCCTCGAACACAGACGCAAAGTAGCCAGCCTTTCGGTTTTCTACAGGATGCATTTCGGAGTGTGCGCAGGAATTGCATAATTTAATTCCTCCCTCTCCCTTCCACCATCGGACAACCAGATGTTCGGCCAGTCTCCATCCTTTCGTTGTTGACTTACCGCGCATTCGAACCAAACGGTTCGCCACGTCGTTCATCATGCGTACAGCAAAGGAGTGGAATTAGTTGCCAGCATCTCTCTTTCTATCCGATTACCGTGTGGGTGTCTTCAAGGCAAGAGTGAATAGGCTTTTGTTAAGTCAGTGCGCTTCATCATCTTAGACTACATCACCACTTACCATCAGGTGGGATCGTAGATAAGCGCTGGCTTAGTAGAATATATAAAAAGAAATAAGAATGCCTCGTTTCCAGTAAAAAGGGTCTCCGGTTTCCTACAATCACCATACGAAACACAGCAGCGTTAAGCTGCTATTTTACGCTGGTATTCTGTGAGAGCGTGTTCCTCTCTCGGTCGAACCGGCTCATTTGTGCTACAACCATAATATAGCTGCAGCGTGGCTCTACCACGTAAATAAGTATAGTAGTCTCGTAAATATTACAATAAATCAATACGTAGCCAATTCCATTCAAGATTATGTAACATATTATGATACTGTTTCCCATTAGGTGCCTCTTGCAATACCGTGAAACCTGGCAACTTTGCCATTTTTGGAAGGACTTAATAGGATTTGACTTCAAGGTTCAACGTAAGTTAATCATATAATATAATACACAACACTCATGGTTATGATTTGCTTCTTTAATTGTGTTGCAAATAGCAAAGTTTACACTTGTGGCAAAGTTGCCCTCCCATTTTTCAATATTTCATACAAACTTGAAAATTTATGTTAGGGTTGTCAAAAAATGTGTTAGGGTTGTCAACAATTCTTGATTACGTACTCAACTTAATTTTTTTATTAAATCTCATCACAATAATTTCTTAAGCAAAAATCTAAAATATATCAAACAAAAATATTCACGCTAAAATTAAAAATGACATTGGTGAATTTTTCTTTTAATTACTTTAAATCAATTATAGTATAAATAAAAAAGCTTGTCACAAAATTTATTACGGGTCGTAATAAAATGATGTCAGGTCATAATTATTGTAATCAATCTATATATTGTTTTTTCACAATAGCAAAACATTAATAATCATTAAAATTACACTGTTTTTGGGTGCAAATTAATATTAATACACTAAATATAAATTATGAAAAATACTGAGTAGAAATAAGTTTATACGTGGTAGAGCCATGCTGCAGCTATATTACTAGTATAGTCGTAGCACGAATGGGTCGGCTCGACCGGGGAAGGACCACGCTCTCACAGAATACCAGCGTAAAATAGCAGCTTAACGCTGCTGTGTTTCGTATGGTGAGTGTAGAGAACCTGAGACCCTTTTTACTGGAAAAGTCCTCACGGGTGACAACGCATATGCATTTTGATTCTTTATTGAGGATAGATGTAAATGTCCATGGCCCACAGCAACCACTTACCATCAGGTGGACTGTGTGCTCGTTTGTCACCCTATCCTATAAAAAGCAAATATTATTACTGCCCGACAACGCAGTAAAAATTATATAGATTTCTCTTTTCTTCTCCTTCACTTTTGATAAAGAATTGATTGACGACTTATTTGGTAAAATAACTCTAATGGGCTACTACGGTGAAACATCGATACAAACATACAGACATAGAATGTCAAGTACAGAACACTTTGTTTAACTATTTGTAATCGGTTAAAAATATAGGATGAAAGTGACAACCCTTGGTTGTAGCAAAACATGTCAAAGTAACCTTCACATCGTGGTATCACTAGTAAGGTAACTTTGCCAAGTTAGTTTTATAGATAAATGTTAAGAATAACATGTAAAAAACGATATATAACATTTGATAATCATTAATATTACGTTACTAAAAGGTTATATAGATATACTAGCTCGCCAGGCAGACGTCGTTCTGCCCTTTCCGACGACCCTTCCTATAAAAATCCTTAAATTAGCAATACTAAATTTTGAGGGTCATTTAGCGGGATGAAAACTACCCTATCTCTCAAGTTACACCAAAATGCACACAGTGTGCAAAATTACATTGAAATCAGTTCAGTAGTTTAGGGAGTCCATCGCGAACAAACAACGTGACACGTAATTTTTATATATAAAGATATACATTCAGTATTTCAAACAAAATCAACAAAAGTTCTGGAGTACTGAACAAAGAGGTTATTTCGCCGACACAATTCCGCGTTAAAATAGAATGCCAAAGTTAACTATCATGTTGGCATATTAAAAGCAATACTCAATTAGTTATTGTATTTTCAACCAAAAAAAAAAATAGCATATCTCGAAAACCGTTACGTTTTCCGTGTTAATCGTAATTTTGTACAAGTACATCACTGATGTCAAAGTTACCTTCCCCATTGGTAAAGTTGACACACTTGACTGCAACGATAAACTTTCTGCAAATTATATCTCCCTGGTACAAAGTTTAACCTAACCGAGTACATATCGCGTGATATTTTTTATCAAATCTCATTGCCTATTTATTTATTTCATCGCAGTATCACCTGCGTGATCCAATCTGTATCCCCCGATCCGTATATTTGACTATAGGACCGGGGTTCGAATTCCGAAATGTATTTTTACAATTTCACAATCTACAGAAATAAATAAAATTGAAGTGTTTTTTTAGAAGAATTGGGGTGACAAACGAGCACACAATCAACGTGATGGTATCTAAGTGAATGCTGTGGCCCATAGACATCTATATTTATCTTCACTTTCCACGCTGCAGCTATATTATGGTTGTAGCACGAATGGGTCGGTTCGACCGAGGAAGGACCACGCTCTCACAGAATACCAGCGTAAAGTACCAGCTTAATGCTGCTGTGTTTCGTACAGTGAGTGTAGAGAACCGGAAACCCTTTTTTACTGGAAACGAGGCATACCATCGTAGTCCTCAGGGGTGACAACGCATCTACATTTTGATTCTTTATCTAGGATAAATATAGATATCTATGGACCACAGCATCCACTTATCACCAAGTGGACTGTATGCTCGTTTGTCACCCTTATTCCCTAAAAAAAATCATTTGAATAACACGAGAAAGGTCATAAAAACTACAACAGTACCAGGTTGTCATGAACGTGGAATAGTTTTTCACGAAAGGCACTTCCTGGGCATATCGCGCAGAGGACGCGGCGACATTGGCTCGACATTGAAGGGGTCTGTAGGTTATCAAATATCTGGGGTCGGGGGAGAGTAGCATGAGAGCGACACGACGCGCCGCCTGTTGTCGACGATTTTTTTTTAATAATTCGCGAATGAGTCACGCCAGTTTCTGGTGGATGGGGTCTGACCTTGACTTTTGCTTTATTTACACAGACCTTTATAAATCTCAAATTAACATTGTTATTTTCTCTAAAGTGCATTGATATTTCCTTCTAAAGTGCATTTATATTTAGATGCGGGTGTTCTCTTGTGAATGTTTCATTCATTCACAAATGCTGTAAATTTGTGCAACCCGGGTCCGATCCCCGATGAGACAGTTAATGGGAGAGGCCTATGTACAGCAGTGGAATTTTGTCAGGCTGTATAGAAATCCTCGCAAAACAGAAAATAAAGTAAAAGAACAGTTGATTTTTATAGATTTCTCACTTTTATGATTTATGAAAAATAGTCCTCAGATCGGATTTCATAAAACAAATTTTATTTCATTAGCATCATTGAGTTATATGTACTACGTACTAGAGAAGCAATTCCAAACAAAAATTGTGTCCTACTCTATGTCTTCGCGCATGCGCGGGAGTAGTAGTCGCGCATGCGCGAAGACTTTAATTTGATATAAAATAAGATATTAATATAAAATAAATTTAAGAATATTTAATATGAAATATCTTAATTTAATCTAAACAAACATAATTCTAAATAAAATGTAATAATAATTATTTTATGGAATTCACAAATCTTCAATTTACGCAGTAATTAGTTTGTATGGATTGCACTACAGTTCAGTTGAACATAGTCAATGTTCGGAATGGCTTCTCTAGTACATAGTACATATAACTCAATGATTAGCATACATTTCGCAGGTAACAATTACCCGCGCAATTTATGACGTGAGCATAAAATAAATATGGCCGAAATAAAACGTGAAACTTACGACCTAAAAATTAATAATATGTTTATTGCGTACTAGCGATCCGCCCCGGCTTTGCACGGGTGATTTATTTATCTCGACAACAGCGCCATCTACCGGGTTCTATTGTGAATCTACATTTGAAAACTATATAGTTTGTTTAAGAAATATCTTATATTAATTACATCACTGCGGTCCGGTTCTTTGTTTTATCGCTTCAGTCATCATCATCAGCATTACAGCCCTTCACAAGTCCACTAATGAACATAGGCCTCCCCCAAGGAATGCCACAATGCACGGTCCTGAGCCACCTGCATCCATCGACTTCCTGCAAGTCTTACCAGGTCGTCACTCCATCTAGTGGGGGGACGCGCAGTATAATATGATATACTAAAGAATGAGGTCAAGTTGAGTGACCCACTTGAAACCTTTTTAACACTGTTATTTCTAAAAATAATAGATGATGCATTAGTTGATTTCAGAAAAGATTCAAATTCTATTTACACATTTATTAACACACTTTTATTAGCTTCACATGTATCTATCTACATATCTAATGTAACGGAATCTTTTAATGTAATTTTCACCAACTTGTAGATGGCCGATTGACTTGAAAATTTGCACTCGTATCAAGGACCAATGACAATATGATAATTTAATACCTTTATCTTAGTATCCTGATCAGGAACACCAAAGTCAAAAAGTTAAAGTTACAGCCTATATATGTCCCACTGCTGGACACAGGTCTCCTCTAATTTCTGAGAGGGTTTAAGGGCACGGAAATGTTTGCGGCGCTGCCCCAATGCATGTTGGCAAACTTCACATGTCTTTGAAATATTTTTTCTTATTTCTCAGACATGCAGGTTTCCTCACTATGTTTTCCTTCATCGCCGAGCACTTGCTTGCACTGCCTCCTTATTTTCGATGACTTCGCTACCCCTCTGGAGACCTATTGCTTGCTATTTTATGACGTTTTAGGAAATGGTAAAAGTAATAAAATATGTTTACTTATTAAAGTAATTATCAAAGTTAACATTTTGATGTTTTATTTGGTGCAAGAGCAAGCAAAGCGAGCTCGGTACTTGGGGCACCCCGACTCGGACGAGTTAGGTCAGAAAGGGATGGCCTCCATCCCCTATGTGGTTATTTTTTTATAAACCATCCAGATATAGGAGCCCGATGGGGCTCCAACAACTACACTTTGGTATTACTTCGGCGGTGGGGGGACGCCGCCCCTCCCTATTAAAGCAATATTTCTCAGAAATCATTCAATAAAATTATTAATCTTCAACATTTAATATAGAAAAAAAAATAGGCACATCCAGCGGGGGGAAAAAAGTTGGGGGCGAATCTACCCCTCCTGTACCCTCCTATTAAAGCAACTTGATTCTAAACCTTAACCAAATTAAAACCAATTCTGATCGTAATTGATGTAAGATCTCACCAAGTTGGTTTACAGTATTATGTATGAAAAGTGGAGAAACACCTTATTATGCATTTTTTGAAGATTTGATTCTGTTAAACTAATTAATAAACTGACGATTGACTGAGGAAAAATATTAGGTTCAGTTAATAAGAAAAATAAATAAGTCAGTACATGAAAAATACATATTACTTTGGATTATTATTTAAAGGACTATAAAAATGAGGGGACTATAGCTTAATTTTAACATGTTTTACTGCATTTATTAGGAATATATGTGTGGAGTTTGGTTTTCACAAGAAATATTGGTAGATAATTATTATCAAACCTCAAAAACCTAATTTTTTAAAAGATACACACAAGACAATAAGCAACACAACCGTAACCGCGGTCAGTGACTATGCAAATTAACTGACAATTCATTATCTTTATCCAGCAATCTGTGGACAGTATAGCCGGCTTACACAATCGGACGCATATCAAATAAAATCTCATATAGATAAAGCTTATCACGCGTATAGCATTCCGGTTAACCTATAATAGTATTTTCTTACCTACTAAAACTCACCTCTAATATTCCGGGCTGTTGCTAGGAGAAACAAACACGGTATATGGACACTAACAGATTAATATTCTAATCGAATTTGCAATTGCAATCACCTCACTGGCTTTTACACCACCCGAATCCCGACTTCTTAAAATCTTGAGTCAATTTGACATTGACGTGACGTCAGTGCTGCCAGATCAAAAAACTCATTCAGCGCTAGAACAACACAAAAAGCGCTAGATTTCATGAAAACAGCGCTTTATTAGCCCTAGATTTCGCGCTAAATTAACTACAAACAAAGTTTGTGTATTTTATTATAATTTATAATTCAAGAAAATATAATCATAATAAAGAAAACAACAAAATTTTTTCTGGCTATATTTTTTTGATGTATCAAAACTTCGCAGGACATTGACTTATAATTATGGCAATTGCTGTCAACAGTAGTTGGTACTGTACAAACAATTAAAATGTCATTAATTGTTTTAAAGTGCAATGTATTTTGCAACTTAGTTTCAGATGTCAGCATCTGATTGCAGTTGCTACACAGTTTCTTTGTGTTGTAACTTCTAAGTAGCTTTTAACTTAGCTGTGCTCTAAACAACTTACTGAAACTGAATAAAGCAAAATAAATGCGTTGTCAAAACCATGAACGAAAACTTTAATAAAGGGGATTTCCCCGCTTGTAGTCGTTGGTAAAAAAAATCAAGTTGATCATCCTACAGGGGGAGCCAGAAGATCCATAGCACAGGGTATCCTAGTTTGGACTCGTCTCCCATGCTCTTTGTTTTGTGAAAAAAATATGTTTGAAAAAGATAAACTGCAATGTACTATTTGTGGTAAAAAATAATAAAGGTCATTATTATTAATATCGGTAATGTGGACTAACAGTGCTGCTATAAAAGAGTTAGATAACCCGCTAGTTGCTACAATTATGAAATGTGTGCTAAATACAATAAAAAGCGCTGTATTAAGTTCTAGGTGCGCTATACATTCCAAAAAAGCGCTTGATCTAGTTCCCAGAGCTAAAATGGCAGCACTGCGTGACGTCACTGACGTCCAAAGAAAATGACATTTACCATTTCTAATTTTTTTTAATAAACTGGCTTTACGGCTCTGGGTTCTAGCCCTTCTGAGCCTGAAGTTACAATGTATTAACTTTACGATACATTCATCAAAAATTCGCTTTCACATTGATTCACAGTTTGTTTACGTTTGCACTATTGATTAGTATCACGTTGTTTTCATTTTTATATATCTTGGACACCAGATATAAAGGAATATAATGGCCGGAAGAATTTTTCATCAGCTAATAAACTTTGAAGAGTATCAGGAACTTTATCATTGTTAATATCTTGAATGAAACTAATAAGGAGTAATCTATTCAAACCAAATTGACTGCATTGCCATTTACAGATATATATGCCTTGTTAAGCAAGAACTTGAGATTCTTATGGAAGGCATACTGGAAAGAAATAAGCAAGTCCAAAGGAATTTCGTATTATGAAATACAAAAAAGCCCGTCAGCCACTCCTTGGTACAACAAAAAAGGGATTAATAATAGAAAATTCATTACGACTGTAAACCGAATGAGATTTGGACATAGCAGAGTAGCCGCCCACTTGCATTGTTTGGGAATGAAAGAAAATGCAAATTGTGAATATTGTGGAGACACGAAAGGAGACCTAAAACATCTGGTTTTAACATTTACAAAGTGTATAATACAGATTACAGACTATGCAAAACGATAAGTTGCGTTAACGCAGCATAAACATGATGCTAAACATTACCAAAATTGGTAATTTGGAAATAGTTATATAATTTGGAACACATACTATTAATCATTTACATCATCGTTGATAGGCTCTACTTATAAAAGAATTAGTTATGTATTAAAATTTGGAAATGCTAACTTATATCAAAACACCGTTTTCATATTTCATTACTGAAGTATAGTATTTAAATCACAACAAAAATATATTTTATTAGATACAATTTATATATATTTAAGATATCTTTAAGTTTAACAGTGGTAGAGCCACGCGGCAGCTTTTGCTGTCGCACGGATGGGCCGGCTCGAACCGGGGTACCACGACCTCACAGAATACCAGCGTCAAGTAGAGGTTTACCTCTGCATTTCGCTTGGTGAGTGCAGGTGGCCGGAGGCCCTTTTTACTGTAAATGAGGCATTTTATCTTAGTCCTCACGGGTGACAACGCATCTGCATTTTGATTTGTAATAGAGGATAGATGTAGATGTCTATGGGCCGCAGCAACCACTTACCATCAGGTGGACTGTGTGCTCGTTTGTCACCCTTATCCTATAAAAAAAAATGTCGCACCATTAACCTACTTTCAATAGAGATTACTCAAAATTCTGATAGTCTGATTAGATTAGCCGTTCTGTTGACAAGTTGACATCAACAGATATTTTTCTTAGTATTACTTTCAAAATTTTTAGACCACAGGAATAAATTATTTTGTGATTTAAAAGCAGGAAAGTGTAAAGGGGGTAGCCACAGAATACAATAATTTATATGGACAAAAATAGTTTATGCTATAATATTTTAAAGTTTTTTTTCATTGCACAGAATGATAATGTAAACTATAATGTTGTTTTATAAAATATACCGCTTCGATAATAAAAAGACCAATTTAAAATCTATGAACGTCCTATAACTCAAGGCTACTTCTTCGTTGATTCTTCTTCTTCTTTCTTTTTTTATGGTGGTTTTTGATTATTCGCCAATGTCAGCGTGGAATTGTTTATTGAGTACAAGCTCAGTAGTTACAAATACTATGCCCATGTACTATAGAAGATTGTGATAATACAAGTATCTTATTTTATTTAAACAATTAAATTTTCCTTTTTATCTTGTAATACTAGTGGTTGTACTGTTGAATTACCTAGAACAAATGACAAACACAGTTGCTATAACTACATTAGTATATTAGTATTGACAAACATTAAACTTTTATACTATTAGTGTTAATAAAATCACACAGAATATATACATAAGGAGTATTTGTGTAGGTTAACAGTGAATCAAAATTTATAGGACGAGGGATGTCAGAAGGGTGATGATCATAGAGTGAACAAGATAATTTAGGACCGTAAAAAAAATTATGGTCAGAGGTTCCCTCATCTAACCCACATTCGCAGAGGGAACTATCCCTAATCCTCAGTTTGGCTAAATGTACTGGTGTACAAGCATGGCCAATTCTAAGTCTACAAATAGTTGATGTTGACTGTTTGTTAGCTTTATTAAATTTGAAAAACCATGGTTTTGGAGGGATGGCACATTGTATAGCAGCATAGTGTTTACCTTTTATATTTTGAGTGGCTTTCCATAATGTGTTCCAATTATTATTTAACTTCTTCTTTTCAAGTAACACTATGTCTGAAGAGTAAATTAAATTACATGGCAAACTTGATGTCACTATGACCTGAAATCCAAGCTAAGAAAACCTGAATGCCCTTGAGGTGACATCTATACAATGTGTGTTTAATTTTGAAGATCAAGGGTATCTTATATTTACTTTGGAACTGGTTTGACAAAACTGCTAACAAACAGCTTTTGGAGTCGGTAAGAATAACCGAATTATTTAAGTTGTGTGCTTCTATATTAATCAAAGCTTCATAATTGCCGTGGCCTCGCTAGTAAAAGTGGAAGAAATAGAAGGGCATTTAAAATTGAGGATTATTTTGTATCTGGGAATCCAAACTGCTGCTCCAGTGCAATTTTCACCTGACTTTTTGGAGGCATCAGTGTATATAATAAGCCAGCCTTTCCATAAATTATCTATGACTCTACTTAGTTTATTATTTGCTTTAGGGCAATCTTTCTCAATACCAAGGTCGAGGTGGATATTTGGTTGGAAAATAATTGCATCATATGGGATATCAAAGATGGGACAGGACTTGCATTATGATACTGGGTGTGGTAGATGGAGTAATGTTACCAAACTGTTGGATAAGCGGGGAGATTCTTTATGAGTCCAGTAATGATTTGATGAAATATATTCCAAAGGAAGGTGTAATTTAGAAATGAGAGGATGGGAAGAGAGTTGATAGATTTTAAAAAAGAATCGGTCCGAAAGATATTGTCTTCTTAGGTAACAGTTCTTAGGTACAGAGGGGGAGTCTAGAGCATTTATTGGGGAAGATTTCATTGCCCCAATGATTATACGAAGGCTTTTTGTCTGAATCCTGTCTAGGATCTTTAGGGAAGACTTATTACATGGTTCCAAGACAATGCACGCATAATCCAAATGACTACGAATAAGGGCGTTGTACAATATTTTTTAGAGAATGGGTGGGAGCCCCACCAAACTCCCGATAAAGCGCGAAGAATATTTATAATTTTTTCACATTTTTTGGAGACATAGTTGATATGATGAGAAAAGACTAGTTTGGAGTCAAGAATAACTCCCAAAAATTTTACATTCTCCCTAATTGGGATAGGTTCATTATTATAGAGAATGTCGATTTCAGGGAGTTGCCTATGACGAGAGAAGATGACAACACTGCTTTTGGGAACAGACAAGGACAAACCATGATCAGTTAACCAATCTTGTAAATAGGACATTGATAAATTCAAGCGGGAACAAGCTGTAGGGAGGTTATCCAAGGAAATATATATAGCTATAACTCCTCATAAGAGAAAGGGGAGTCAAAACTGTGTTGATAGTGCAAGGACTGTGATTGAAATGCTATACTTTCATTGTAAGATGGTACTGAAGGAGGAGCAAGATTACTAGCAAAATTTTCTAGCCAATAAGACTGATCATTAGAAATTGTGTTTTCAGAGGCCAAAACTGAACATCGGAATTTTTCTATATTTTTCCAGACTAATGATGGATGAGTCCTAGGCGACAGTGACTCACAGAATTTAAGCCAACCAGCCTTTTTCTTCCCAGATAATAATTTTAATGTTTCAGCAGCAATTTTTTTTATAAAAAATATAGTTGTCAAAATTCATAGAGAGGGAATATCTTACTTCAGCTTCCTTTCTCTTCTTACATGCTACAGAATAATCTTGATCTCACCAAGGTGGTGAAGGAGCATTATTTTTATAAGGTTTTTTGATGGGAATTGTCTTATTGACAGTAGATAAAATAGCATTTTTAAAAGTAGAATACACCTGAAGAACATTATCTTTCTGAACAGGAGGAAGGGCTGATAGTTCTTCCTCTAGAACTGTGGAATATAGTTGCCAGTTTGATTTGGATGTGTTATATTTTAACCTAGGATTAAATGGAACATTGACTGTATAGGAGCTAGGGGGATTAATAACAACAGGGAAATGATCACTGCCATGGGAAAGGGGTAATATTCTCCAAGATAGAAGGGACGACAGGGCAGGAGAACAGAGTGACAGATCTACTGCACTTTTAGGATTTTGGAGGGGGGATACTCTACGTGTAAGTGAACCATCGTTAAGGAGGCAGAGATCTAAATCATCAATGATGTCTAAAAATGTAGAAGACCAGGGATCACAAGAATGGGAGCCCCATGAAGTATGGTGCATATTAAAATCACCAAGAATTACCATAGGAGGAGGGATGGAGGATATAATCCTCGTAAGTTCTGACAAGATATTTAAACTAGGTTCGGGAATGTAAATAGTGAGAAAATAAGTGTTATGATCTCTAACTGCTACAGCATTAATTGAAGGACTATGAGAAGGAAGGGAAATTAATGTATAAGTAATTGATTTTGAGATAAGAATGAAAGAGCCAGCATGACCATCATTCCTATCATTCCTGAGGCATGAATAACCTGAGATCCTAAAATGGGACCCAGGCTTAAGCCATGTCTCTTGGATGGCTAGGATGAGGGGATGGTGTTTATTAATAAGGTAAATTAATTAATTTTTCTTATTACTAATGCTCCGGCAGTTCCACTGAAGTATTGGAGGGAAGGTTATTTGTTAATGAAATGAGCTCAGTAAGTTTTTGGCGGAGGGCAAGTGGGAGATCCATATCGCTGAAACGGGAAAGCATACTTATAAGCATGGAGATCATTAACTCACAGAGATTGTCATTAGGGGAAATACTCCGCCCTATTAAAGCACAACCATTAGTAGTTGAAGAAGAAGGAGTATCTATTATTGCCTCATGGGCAGATTTATCATATCCATGACTTGATGCTGGATTTGGCGGAAGTCTTGGAGTAAATGTAGTCTTCCTGTAAGAATGAGATTGTGAGGGGACAACTGAAGGTAAAGTGGAATTTGAAATAGGATAGGGACTCTGATGATCATACGAAGGAAGGACTCTAGCAGCATCTGCATAAGATCTTCGGACTTGAGGGAAACGGGCAGATGCTTCTAGATTGGAAATATTTTCCTGTGACATGGTAAGTTTGATAGATCTCTGCCTAGAGTGTTCAGGACAGGAAGGATCTTTAGCCGTGTGAGATCCTGAACAAAATAGGCAAGTGGGAGACTGTCTTGTGCATGATATTCCTTCATGATTTTGAGCACACACAAAACAACGGGAAGATGACCTACACTGTGAGGTTACGTGTCCAAAACGACAACATTTGTGACATTGAATAAGAGGTAAAATGTAGGGCTCAACAGGCATTGAGGTGAAAAAACAATAAATGTTAGAAGGAAGTTTCTGGCCGGAAAAACTTAAAACAACTGTTTGAGAGGGAATCCACACAGTGCTTTGGTTTTCATTAACTGACTTTCTATTAAATCGGCGAGATTTAAGAATTGAGCCAAAACCAGCTGGGACCTCGATTCATCCCTGGGATCATCAATATGAGTTCCCCTAATGTCCTTTCTACAGGGACCTGCCTCACTATTCCCATGCGTGTGAAATTATAAGAAGGGATTACAGTATTGTTACGCGCCACTATTAATGTCTTGTACATGGCAACACTAGTTACACTAGCGCCCTTTAGTGTCGAGTAAAAGAAAGTGTTGCGCGCCACTATTAATGTCTTGTACATGGCAACACTAGTTACACTAGCGCCCTCTAGTGTCGAGTAGCAGAACTAGGAGAGTCGAGATCCTTCCAGAAATTTCGGGACCGATATGTACTCGAACATTCTAGATGTCGCTACAGTGGAAGGTTCTGGAAACTGTCTGAGGCCCTATATAAGGCCGGTATGGACCACGACCAAGGCAGTATTGAATTGGCGATACAAGAGAATACTTCGAAGCGAAATAACTGCGGACTAAAGTGATTGTGTTTTATAATTGTGTGGTTTGAGATTGTAATTAGTGCTATGTAATTAAAGTGTCAATTTTGGTAATTCAATCGGCAGTTTTTAATTGTCTCGAACCCCAAGCTCGGAACAATTGATGTCAGAAGTGGGATCAAATATGCCGATTTTACCTAAAGACGACACGGAGGGTATCCGTACCCGAAGTCAACGCCAACAGGAGACGGACCAGAGACGATTTGGTAATGCAACGCCGCAAACGTCGGAGGGCCAGCTGCTAACCACGGAGGCCGGCCCGTTAGCAGCTCCTGCATCTGCAGCACCTGACTTAGGTGCTCTGATGATGATGCTGCAGGATCAGGCTCGCCGACAGGAGGAACAGACCCGTCGGTTGGAAGAGCAGCTGCAGCGCGGTATGGAAGAACAGATGCTCCTCAGGAAGGACCTTCACGCTACCTTCGGGAAAGAGATAAAGGAGGTGAAGGATAGGGTTGCTCAACATGACAACCGCCTGTCGGAAGCTGAAACCCGAATCGACCAAGTGAACAATCGGGTTGACAACGTGATGGCTGATGTGAAGAAAACGCTGGACGACCTCAAACTTGGGGATGGAATTACAGTTCCCGTGGTAGCTACAACACCTTCGCTACGTGGATTCAAAGTGCCGCCGTTCGACGGGAGTTCTTCCTGGTCGGCCTACAAAATCCAGTTCGAGGCTGTCATGAAAGCGAACGGCTGGAATAAAAGTCAGGCCATGACTGCTCTCACCCTAGGCCTACGCGACCAGGCCTTAACTGTTCTGGAAGCTCTCGGTAAGGAAGTGACTTACGAGCAGCTCCTTGAGGCATTGGAGGCGAGATATGGCGATGCTCACCTGGAACACGTCTTTCGTGCGCAGCTCAAAGATCGCGTGCAACGCAGTAACGAAAACCTGCAGCAGTGGGCCCTTGTGGTGGAGAAGCTGGTTCGAAAAGCGTACCAGTCTGTACCTGCGCTCATTGTAGGGAACCTGGTGCAGACATTCATCGACGGCATCCGCGACCTTGAAGTCAGAGCTGCTGTGAGGCTCGGGCACCACGAGACGCTTAAGGACGCCTTGACCCATGCACTGGAGGTGGAAGCCGTGCGGCAGGATCATCGTTCCCACCGCGTCAGGGAGGTTGCAACAGCTAAAGTTCAGGACCGCAATAAAAGCTACAGCCCTAGGTGCTACGGCTGTGGAGAAAGGGGCCATCTTCGATCCAGCTGCCCTAAGCGAACTGTAGGAAGGGAAGGTGATCGATCTCGAGAGGGTAGTGCGGATAATAGCACCGCCCAGCAGCAGCAGGGAAACTGGCGGGTGCTGGCTGATGTTAAAAGAGCCCCAAGGATTTCGATCTCACAAACCCATGATGGGAACAGCCTAATCATCAAGGGCGAAGTCAACGGAACGCCGTGTAAACTGACCATAGACACTGGAGCCTCTCGCACGGTTGTCAGTTCCCAACTTATAAGTCGGTTCCTTGGGGACTCCGCATACAACCGAGAACGCATTAATTTGGTGACAGCCACCGGTCAGCGCATACCCGTCCGTGGAGAGAAGGAGATGGAGTTGAAGCTAGGCAACATGATCTACCTGCATAATGTCATCGTGGCTGATATAATGGACGACTGCATCCTGGGCCTAGACTTTATGAGGAAGAATTGTTGTGAGATCGACGTTAAGCAAGGTGTTTTGAAATGTGGACAAGAGGAACTTTTCGTGGAAGGGGCGTTACCAGGGAATGTGTACAGCCTTAAGAAGATTGTTCTTCCGCCGAGATCGGAAACGATTGTGCCGGTTAGACTTCCACGGAATCCTGGGCAAACTCTTCGTTGTGTACTCGTGGAAAGGGTAGACAATGACCTTCCATGGAAAGTGGCTCGAACCTTGGTCACATCCGCCGACATCTCAGGAGTACGTGTGCTGAACCTTTGTGATCAGGAACAGATTATAGAAAAAGGCACATTGGTTGGTACTAGTGAGGAAGTGGATTGGTTGCATCGGTGCGAATATCTATCGACTGGGACCCCCAGCAAGGATGGACAAACTAGAGTGACCACACTTTTAGAAGACTGTCGCAGCGTTCTCTCCCCGAATGAAACGGTCAAAGCGAAGAAATTGTTACTCAAGTACGCCAATGTTTTCTCGTCAAACGAAGCTGACATAGGAAAGACTGGCTTAGTTCAACACAAAATAAACACAGGACAAGAATTGCCTATTCGTCAGCGGCCAGGAAGATTGCCTGTAGCACGTGAAAAGGAAGTGGAAACCATGATTGAGGGAATGGTGAAGGATGGTGTTATTGAACCTTCATCTAGTCCATGGTGTTCACCTGTGGTGCTGGTAAAGAAGAAGGACGGCAGCATGCGGTTTTGTGTTGACTACCGCCGCCTGAACGACGTTACAAAGAAGGACAGCTATCCCTTGCCAAGAATTGATGACACGCTGGACATGCTTACAGGCGTAAAGTGGTTTAGTACGCTGGATCTGAAAAGTGGCTACTGGCAGGTTGAAATTGACCCTAAGGATAAGGAGAAAACTGCATTCTCCACAGGAAAGGTCCTGTGGCAATTTAAAGTCATGCCGTTTGGATTGTGCAATGCTCCAGCAACGTTTGAAAGGTTGATGGAGCTTGTACTTACCGGGCTAATTGGAGATGCCTGTCTCGTCTATTTGGATGATATCATCATCGTAGGCCGTACGTTTGAGGAACACCTTCAAAACCTGGAACGCGTGCTCATGAAGATCCAGAGTGCCAACCTCAAGTTGAGTCCAAAGAAGTGCTCACTATTCAAACGGCAAGTTAGTTTTTTGGGGTATGTAGTGTCAGAAGAAGGTATCCGCACGGATCTAGAGAAAATTACTGCTGTCAAGGAGTGGCCGGTCCCAAAAGACAAGACACAGGTTAGAGCATTTTTGGGTTTGTGCTCTTATTATCGGCGATTTGTGAAGAACTTTGCAGATATAGCCAAACCTCTGCACAAGCTAACCGAGGAGAAGCGACAATTCTGCTGGGATGAAAGTTGCGATATTGCATTCCAGGAGCTCAAGAACCGTCTGTGCAAAACACCTATTTTGGGGTACCCTGATGCGGGTAAGGAATTCATAGTTGACACAGACGCAAGTGATATAGGACTTGGCGGTGTGTTGTCTCAACGGAATGGTGATCAAGAGATTGTGATAGCGTACTTCAGCAAGTCGTTGTCAAAGCCGGAAAGGAACTATTGTGTCACAAGACGGGAATTGCTTGCTGTGGTAAAGTCCTTGCAGCATTTTAGCAAATATCTTCTAGGGCGGAAATTCCACTTACGAACTGACCATGCTGCACTGAAATGGCTATTGCAGTTCAAAAATCCGGAAGGACAAGTTGCGAGATGGATTGAACTATTGCAGGAATACGACTTTGTGATCGAACATCGCAGCGGGAAATCTCATGGCAATGCAGACGCATTGTCAAGAAGACCTTGCCTTGAAGATTGCAAGCATTGTACTAGGCAAGAGGGTAAGGAAGTGGTATCTGTGAGAATGCTCAGGACAGACCAGCTCAGCACTGAGTGGAAGGACAGCCTACAACATGCACAGCAGGAAGATTCGGACATTAAGCCGATTCTGGAATGGATGAAGACCAGTGCTCCTAAGCCCAAGTGGAGCGACGTCTCAGCAATGAGTTCGACCACGAAAAGCTATTGGGCCCAATGGGACAGCTTGCTGATTCATGATGGAGTCCTGTGCCGTAAATGGGAAAATGGTCGGGGAGACAGGTGTCATTTGCAAATGGTTGTCCCTAAGGCTAAAGTGCCGGATATTCTACAGCTGTACCATAGTGGTTGTTCAGGAGGCCACCTGGGAGTTAAACGAACTCTCCTGAAGATCCGAGAACGGTTTTACTGGGTCCACTGTCGTGACGATGTCGAGGACTGGTGCCGCAAATGTACAAGTTGTGCGGCTGTAAAGGGACCTCAAATTCGTAGTAGAGGCGCATTGAAATTGTACAATGTTGGTGCACCATGGGAGAGGATAGCCATTGACGTTGCGGAGCCGTTTCCAGAAACTGAAAGTGGTAACAAGTATTTCATGGATGTGATGGATTACCTCACTAAGTGGCCGGAAGTCTTCGCCATTCCAAATCAAGAAGCTTCAACCGTTGCAGATAAACTAGTTCATGAAGTCTGTCGTTTTGGAGTACCTTTAGAGATTCACAGCGATCAAGGAAGGAATTTTGAGTCTCAAATATTCCAGGAAACTTGCCGAGTTATGGGTACTCAGAAAACACGAACAACTTCTTACCACCCACAATCTGATGGAATGGTAGAAAGATTTAATCAGACATTGGAGAGGTACCTAGCAAAAGTTGTGGAAAAACGGCAACGAGACTGGGACAGGCACATACAACCGTTTTTGTTGTTATATCGAAGCGCTGTTCACGAAAGTACATCAGTGACACCAGCTTAAACTTTGGGAGAGAATTGCGGCTGCCTGCAGACCTGATCACCGGAATACCACCTGATGCCCCACGCAGTATAACCGATTATGCAAATGACTTGCGGAACAAAATGAATGACATTTATGAGCACGTCAGACAGACGGGCCAGCAAACGTCTGAGAAGATGAAAACACGGTATGACCGCAAAATGAACAACAAGGGGTTTGATAAAGGTTCACTAGTGTGGTTACACAATCCAGTTCGCAGCAAAGGGAAATCTCCTAAGCTTCAAGCTAAATGGGACGGACCGTACCGGATTGTGACAAGGATCAATGACGTAACCAACCGGATACAGAAAGGTGTCAGAGGTACTCCTAAGATTGTCCATGTGGATCGACTGGCGCGTTATTATGGGGCCAATAATGCTCGGGACGAGCATGTCTTAGGAGGGGGCAGTGTTACGTGCCACTATTAATGTCTTGTACATGGCAACACTAGTTACACTAGCGCCCTCTAGTGTCGAGTAAAAGAAAGTGTTGCGCGCCACTATTAATGTCTTGTACATGGCAACACTAGTTACACTAGCGCCCTCTAGTGTCGAATAGCAGAACTAGGAGAGTCGAGATCCTTCCAGAAATTTCGGGACCGATATGTACTCGAACATTCTAGATGTCGCTACAGTGGAAGGTTCTGGAAACTGTCTGAGGCCCTATATAAGGCCGGTATGGACCACGACCAAGGCAGTATTGAATTGGCGATACAAGAGAATACTTCGAAGCGAAATAACTGCGGACTAAAGTGATTGTGTTTTATAATTGTGTGGTTTTAGATTGTAATTAGTTCTATGTAATTAAAGTGTCAATTTTGGTAATTCAATCGGCAGTTTTAATTGTCTCGAACCCCAAGCTCGTAACAGTATCATATTTAGCACCTGAAAGGGCTGGGTTCTCAATAAAACAATTTGCATCAGCTGCACTTTTAAACTCGACTGAAATTCCATTGCGTCCTATTCGCTGAACACCATCACTAACAACATTTATAATGTTATTATGGTAGAGAAAATGATCAAACTTTATCGGTTTTAAAACTACTCCAGTTGATAAATCATCTACTCTCTTACTTACATGTACAATAAACGGCGCATTGTCGTTATTAGAATATTTATGTTTTTTTCTATGTAGTCAGGATAGGTATAAGAGGTCTGAATAGATGGTACAGGTTGAGATGAATCTGTAATTAATCTTTTCTGAGGATGAGCTGAGTTATTGGTTACTAGCAATCTTTTACGGTTCGACAGATCAATTTCGATTGACATATTATTATTTTTTTTGGTAACAGTATGGGAGTCACATGGAACCCCGTCGGGATCGGGAGGATCTTCCTCCATTTTATTTTAACTAATTACATATAAAACAGCGCAATTACTAAATACTTCGGATTTATAACTACTAAAACCAACACCAATAGAAATAATAAACAAAAAAAGTAAATCAACAGCTCTCAGAATAGGAAATAGCCAAAAACACAACGACACTTGTACACCTCACACTCAGTCCTCTTTTCCTTCGTTGATTCTACATGGAATAACGAAACGTTTTAGTTATGGATTTTGACATTTGGATTTTTGAAGTTTGAAGTTTGAACTATGACATAGATTATCTTATGTTTTGATTTTTATGTACAACTAAAATTATATTTATAAGCATTAATGTCTATCATACACAAAAAGAATGTAGATTATGAATTATAATATTTTATAATTCATTAAAATATATATAATAAAAGTTATAAATGTAAATATTTTAAAGGTTGTAATACTTTTAATCTGTACTAAGAGTGAGCTTATAATGTGAAATACTAAACAAAAATATTAAATAATGGATTCCTGTAGAGTATGTATGGGCAAAAATATCGACATGTTACACATGTTTGATACAGGTGATATTGTTGATAAAATTTACTTCTGCACTGGAATACAGGTATTAAATATAGTATATTTATTTGGACTACCAAATAAAAATATGATATTGTCGGTAGTTTCTATACGTGGTAGAACCATTCTGCAGCTATATTATGGTTATAGTACGAATGGGTTGACTCGACAAGGATAGGACCACACTCTCAGAGATATCAACGTAAAATAGCAGCTTAATGCTGCTGTGTTTAGAATGGTGAGCTTAGAGAACTGAAGATCCTTTCTACTGGAAACGAGGCAATTTCTCTTAGTCCTTAGGGGTGACTATGCATCTGCATTTTAATTCTTAGTCGAGGATAGGTGTAAACATCTATTAGCCACAGCATTCACTTACCATCAGGTAGACTGTGTGCTCATTTGTTCACTTTACTCTATTAAAAAACACCAATTCGCACCCAGTTTTAGTAATCGGAAAGTATGTATTGCGTAATAGAGTAAATATCCTGCATGTGATAATGATTGTGATGATGGATGATTCCGATTATGCCGCAACATAGAAATATTACTGCTCAGGATATAATATTATAGTGCACAAAAACAGTTACAATTACTCATTGTAAAAATAAAATCTATGGTAGACTCAAATGGAGCATTATAGAAGTTATTATGAATTATGAAATTGAACTAATATTCAAACTTTGCCTTTCAGTTCAAAAATGAAGATGGTTTACCATCACAGATCTGCAACACTTGTCTTGAGGATCTGTCAATTGCCCACAAATTTAAAACTCAATGCTTATTGGCTGAAGAGACACTTACAAGAAAAATTAAGGAAGAGAAGCCAGAAGACATTAAACAAATTAAAGAGCCTGCTTCATGTGAATTCAGTGTGAAATCTGATGATAATGATGATGTAAAGGAGGACTTGTTTGAACCTGGTGATGATATAACTGAAGTATTAGAGGATGCTAAAGTGAAAGATGAGAGTAATGCTGTCAGTGTTAAGAAAAACAGCAGAGTTAAATTAAAAATCAAAACAGAATGGTAAGTTATTTTATATAAAACTATCTATCCGCATTGGCTTCACACGGGTGATTTCTTTATAGTGATAATAGCGCAACCAGCTGGGTTGTGAATTTGGTTGGGTGAATTGGTTAGTTGAGTTTTAGGGAGACTAACTGACAGTAGTTGATTTTTATATAAAGAAAGACAGTAGCAGTGTAAGAATATCCGTTACCCCATTATCGTTCCATGGGTAACATAAGAGGTGTCAGAGGACAATAAATCAAGAAATGGGTAGCAGCGTCTTCCTAATATCAACTAGAAAATAAAAAAGTTGCTGTTGACAACCCACCCGCTTAGCATGACAACTATGGCATAGTTACTGCTTACTGGACAATCTTTGTTAAGGCTTATACACAGCAGTAGATATGGATGGATGTAACTTACTGTTGCTGACATCACTTTTTTTTATAGGATAAGGGTGACAAGCAAGCACACAGTCCACCTAATGGTATGTGATTGCTGTGGCCCATAGACATCTACATCTATCCTCGATTACAAATCAAAATGTTGATACATTGTCACCCATGAGAACTGAAATGGAGTGCCTAGTTTCCAGTACAAAAGGGTCTTCAGTTCTCTACATGCACCATACGACGACCACGACGACCACACGGCAGCATTAAGGTTTAAGGAAATTTTACACTGGTATTCTGTGAGAGTGTGGTACTTCCCTGGTTGAGCCTACTTATTTGTGTAGCTGCAGCATGGCTCTACCACATAAATCTCTATGTGTAGTGTAACATCAGTCGTCACCCATCAAACCAAAATTAAGTTATCGCCATTTTGTAAGGACTTAGCATATAATATTGTATATGTGACATTATTCTTCTTTATAAAATTCTAAATTCATTAATAGATTCACCGACTCTTTAGTGTATGTTTTCATTTCCAGCAAGCGTTCATCTTCCAGTGTGCTCCTCACATTCGTTACCACTATTCATTCCTACACGGTTTCATAAAAACTATACACGTAACTCTTACATATGTTGTTCTACCAACATGTATAACAAACATTTTTCAGAAATAGATCTTTTTAGCACTAGTTCTAATCTTCTTAAAATAAATTTAAAACAGGTTTTGCAGTAAAATTTGTTGCCCGACTATGTTGGTCTCACAATGTAAATAATATGGTTTGTTAATGTATATTTATTGGCACTACTTGGTCTTTTTTGTCACGTGTACATGTAAAATGTAAACTATATTAAGAAATAAATATAAATATATTAAGAAATATGACTGTTTGTTGCCAAAATAAATGAAAAAAAAAAAGTATATTCACAGCTAAAAGCCGAAGTGCGGTTACACCTGAGCTTAACCGGTTTCAACTACACTTTGGCTTTTAGCCGTGGATATCTTTTATATATATAATTCTTCTATCCATGTGTATGTAATTGAACACCTGTTATGCAATGGCTGGACTCATTTTGATGAAATTTTGTGCGTGCGATTAAGTTGATTGGAGAATGGTTTAGATTCACAATTGGACCCGGTAGGTGGCGCTGTTGTCGAGATCCAGAAATCACCCGTGCGAAGCCGGGGCGAATCGCGAGTATACATATACTGAGTAGTTACAAAATTTCGACAGTTTGATATTGGCTTGAAGTGTGATGATACATATAGATAGACTGTTAATTGTACCTAACTAAAAATTAAGTTAATATCTCTTTCAGCGTAAAAGAGGAGGTGTCATTGAAAGCACGAAAGAAGAGAGGTCCATATAACAAGTCAGGGGTTCCCAAACGCCTCAGAAAGTATAAATTTCGCAAACTGTTTTGCGAGCCCTGCGGACTCAAGTTCACCAGCAAGCAGCAGTCAGATGAACACAAGCGAGATGTGCACAAGGATAGTGACAGTTTCGTTTGTGAGGTAAAGTCAAAAAAGTTAATGTAAAGTTACAGCCTATATATGTTCCACTGCTGAGCACAGGGCGCCTCTCATTTCTGAGAGGGTTTTAGGGCAAGGAAATGTCCGCCCCGTTGCCCCAATGCGTGTTGGCGAACTTCACATGTCTTCGAAATATTTATTTTATTTCTCAGACATGCAGATTCCTCATGATGTTTTCCATCACTGCCGAGCATGTGGTAAATTGACTTTTAAAATTGTAACTAACAATTTCATTGTTGCTATCAAAAGTGTGAAAGAAACCGGGATCGAACCTAAGTCCCTCATCTATCACGGCTTTGTTTGTGAGGTATATGTCATTAAATACTTGCTGGTTTGGCAGACATTGTTCTGCTCTTCCGGTAGGTGGCGAAATAACTTCCACTGCCAATTCACCAGTCGAGTCGAATTTTGTGATTATGTTTGGCACTAATATAGCACATATTATGTATATTGTGAATATGACTCATTTAGGTGTATAGAATTTGTTTACTAATTAACGACAGCGCCACATATCGCCAAATAGCTGTAAACCATCGTCTTAACTTCGGTAAAAAGGGTATCCGCTTTTCCACACACTACACGAAACACAGCAGCATTAAGCTGCTATTTCACGCTAGTATTCTGTGAGAACATGTGTAACCTCCACTATGCCATATCACCGCGTGGGTGTGAGGCGACACAGGGAAACAAATCAGGAGATGGCAGCAGCGTCTTCCTAATAATGACTAAATATAAAAAAAACGGCGGTTCTCAACGAACTTACCAACCGAGGCAATCATGGCAAATATTCCCCCAATCTATTGAGGGGGCCTGTGTTCAGCTGTGGACTTTAATAGGCTGTAACGGTAACGATATTCTGTTATATGGTAGTCCTTCCCGATCAAGCCGACCCATTCGTTTACACCAGCACAAAATACTAGGCAGTGACGATATAAGGCCAATCCTCCATACGACGGAAGAAGCCCATGTCCAACTATAGACTTTTTGTGCGAGCAGCTATGTTGGTCTAGAGAGAGAGACCAGTATCACTATGATCTAAAAGATCTATTGTGATTGCTGCTACGTATATAGTTCACTGCGAAGCCCTACGTCCTCAATGAATAGAAGGTGTTGCTTAGCCGTGAGCAATTTCACTTCTTCTGGTCGGAGTACATAGTTTCCTCAGATGAGTGTTACCTTTGTGCATTAAGGGTTACCTTCAGTTTTTTAATATTAATTTTTGGTTTTGATTTACGCAGAATGAGCTTACAGTATCTTGAAGTCTAGCAGTGGTATACTTGTGTTTGGATTTAATTTTATTAATTATAGGATCCCCAGCAGATGGCAGCACCCATCCATCTTCTCTATTGAAATGAGAATGTTTTTTTTTAAATTTCAATAGCCTCGCGAATCATCCTTGATAGGAATCGGTGTTCTTTTGCGAGGATTTGTGGTCTATCAAATCTAATGTAATGGTGGGGACGATCTTGAACATGTTCACAAACTGCAGACGTCCCGATACGTCGGTGCTTCACGTCAGCTGTATGTTCTTTAACGCGGGTTTTTATACATCTTTTTGTTTGTCCTATGTAAGAGAGACCACATTCACAATCCAGCTGGATTGTGAATGTGGTCTCTGGAAAACTGAAGGTAGCCGGGCTAACTATGACATCAGGACGTCAAACACCTCAGTCGCCCCCATGACCATGGGTGCTGGAACTCCGGGTAGCTACTGAGAATTTCTTGATGTAAAAGCTCAATAACTGATTTTTTGGCCCGACCCGGGATTCGAACCCGGGATCTCATAATCAGTAGTCGCGTTTACAATCACTACACCAACGAGGCAGTCATTGACTAATTATAGTAAACGTGTATCACGCCCGTGTTTTAGATCTGCGGTAAGGTGTTCGTTCACCGCGCGTCCCACTATACTCACGTACGATCTCATCTGCCGCCCCAGTATGCTTGCGACCATTGTGACTACTGCACTTGGCACAAACACGACCTCGTCAAGCATGTCCGCATACACACAGGTAAGTGAAGTGAGCGCTCCTAACTTTAAAAAAAAGGGTGTAATGTGTCTTACCTAGTTTAAACAGCACATCCCGCTATCCCTCAATTGTGTGCACTAACCCCATCACTACTAAGCCCAGCACCACTACACTAGGAAGGACATACCACCGTCGATAATATTACACGTGTTTCGCCTCTGCACGAGGCATCATCAGGTGAAGTAGACTCTGCGGTGGCTGACCGCTAAGTGATCCTACCTTTTTAGAATAAGGTTGACAGACGAGCACACATTCCCTGATGGTGAGTGAATGCTGTGGCCCATAGATACCTATATCTATCTTTAATTAATTAATCAGTAAAAAGGGTCTCCGGTTTCTAAACACTCACCACAAGTAACAGTGTCAGAGGGGTAGGCAGAGACTGCGGACTTCCATTTGATTCCGCTTGCAACTTTACAAAGCGCAATTACGGCCTCACATGGAATACTGTTCTCATTTCTGGGTCCAATTTCTGTACCCAAGTGCTAGCTCCTTCCACTTGACCGCATCCAGCGCAGAGCGGTTCGAATCGTCGACGACCGAGTTCTTTCTGATCGGCTCGATACACTGGCGCTGCGTAGGGATGTCGCATCCCTTTGCATTTTCTATCGCATCTATCACATCGCGTCAAAATTCACGATACCATTCTCACCATCTGGATGCTTGGCGGTCCACCACTGTACGTTTTACTAGATGTTTCCTTCCTCGTACAATTTCTGTGTGGAATTGTTTACCAACGGGGAATTTTTCAGACCGATACGACTTAGGGACCTTCAAGAAAAGAGCTTATTCCTTTCTAAAAGGCCGGCAACGCACCTGCAATTCCCCTGGTGTTGCGGTCGTTCACGGGCGTCTGTAGTCACTTATCATCAGGTGAGCCGCATGCTTGTTTGCCCCCTCTTCTATAAAAAAAATGCATATAGACTTCCACATAGAATGCTTAATGGGGGCGATATTTGCCATAGTTGTTTTTTTATTAATTTAAGCTATTTTAGGAAGATGCTGCCGCCCATCTCCTATTTCATTTCTCCTCTCACGATGCCCACTTAGTGGTGGTGGATTACCTTACGCCGCGAATACACGGTACTTCAGTGTTTCAATATATTAATAACGAAGTACTAACTTCATACTAATTCACTGTATATATTTTTGTACCTGTTTGTGCGTAGATCCATCCATCCATTGCAGCCTATAAAAGTTCACTGCTGTACATAGGCCTCCCCCATAGATTGCCTCATAGATGAGGCTCATTGCCACAGTAGCTGCGTGGCAGGCATGTTGGCAACCGCAGTTTTTTTATTTTTTTGAGTAGTTGTTAGGATTTAGGAAGGTGCTGCTGCCCGTGCCTTGTTTCAGTTTCCCTCTGTCATCTCTAACAACACTCACGGGATAATATGGGGTGTTTAATAGTTTTACGTCGCCACTACACGGCATTTTTAGGACTTTAAGCATCCACTTACCATCAGGTGGACTGTGTGCTCGTTTGTCACATATATATATTATAAATAAAGTAATGGGCTGCAATAACCATTTTTTGTAAAATATACTGTTTGTTTATTAGTTCAGTTAAAAAAAAATCACGAAATATCTGTTTCTTTAGGCTATAATACAAATTAATGTCTAACGAGTTCATGTAATGTAGCGGAGACTATTTGAATCTAGATTATATTTTCAAATAATATAACAACCGACTTCAATATAAATTATTAAAAATAACTCAAAAACTATTGGTCACACCTTGATCAAATTTATATGAGACCACAAGTGAAGTACCAGCTTTCAAATAAAAAAGAATCATCATAATTTAAAATTAAGAATTTTATATAACATATAAAAAATAAATCATAGAAATCGGTTCAACCAGAAAGAATTTATGAGGTAACATACATAACAAAAAAACATCTAGTCGAATTGGGTACCCCCTCCAGTTTGAAGTGGGTAGAAAAATATGTGCCACTGGGATGTTGTTTTAAAAAGTTTAATAGTAAGTCTTTAAAATCCGAATGACATATTTTTAAGAAACGTTTCGTTGTCCGTAACGATCCGTTTTATTACATACGAGGTGCATTTGGAAACAGTTTATATTACAAACTATTCATTCATATTCATTCAAGAACTTGAGATAACATAAATGAAAAAAAAAATCAAGCCCTTCATAAATAGTTGAATATATTTTGTGTTAAAAAAAATTAAAAACCCCGAAACAAAGAGAGCTTGTGATCTTCCAACGGCTGAACAGATTTTCTTGAAACATAGCTAAGAACACTCTCAATTAAGACACCTTTCAAACGAAAACAACTAAATAAAAACTGGTTTATCAGTTCAGGGGCTATGATGCTACAGACACACACAGATACATACATACCTGTTTACATCTTCTTCTCTAAAAATCTGCTATCCTTTTCTATTCTAACCACATCTGCTCCCATAGGTGTAAAGATGTACCAGTGCGAATACTGCACGGCCTCCTACTACACCTCTTCGAACCTGACCTGCCACATCAGGCGGTACCACGAAAAGGAGCGTCGATACCACTGCGAGCTCTGCGACCGGAGTTTTTACGATCGTACCAAACTCAATAGGCATTTGGACTCCCACAACGAGATCAAGAGGTATGCACACTGACCAACTTTTTTCTTCTAGGTCACAGCTTTACTGACTGGTAGGTATTCCACCTTACCGGGTAGGTACCGTGTAGTGGCGGTGTAAGAATATCCACTACCCCATTTCGTCCCGTGGGTGTCGTAAGAGGCGATAGAGGGAAACTAATCCGGAGATTGGCAGCAGCGTCTTCCTAATAAAAACTAAAAGTAAAAAACTGTGGTTGCTAACCCGCTTTCCAAGCGTGGCAACTATAGCAAATATCTCCCCTATGAGGCAATCTATGGGGAGGCCTATGTTCAGCAGTGAGTGGACTTTAATAGGCTGTAGTGGATGGATGTATAGAAGACAATCTACCAGGAGCACATGACCCACTGAGAGGTGAAATTTTCAAATCAACAGTAACATTACAACTATGGAAAATATCCTATGATGCAATCTATGGGGAGGCCTATGTTCAGCAGTGGACTTTAATAGGCTGTAGTGGATGGATGTATAGAAGACAATCTACCTGGAGCACATGACCCACTGAGAGGTGAAATTTTCAAATCAACAGTAACATTACAACTATGGCAAATATCCCCCCTAAGAGGCAATCTATGGGGAGGCCTATGTTCAGCAGTGGACTTTAATAGGCTGTAGTGGATGGATGTATAGAAGACAATCTACCAGGAGCACATGACCCACTGAGAGGTGAAATTTTCAAATCAACAGTAACATTACAACTATGGAAAATATCCTATGATGCAATCTATGGGGAGGCCTATGTTCAGCAGTGGACTTTAATAGGCTGTAGTGGATGGATGTATAGAAGACTATCTACCAGGAGCGCATGACCCACTGAGAGGTGAAATTTTCAAATCAACAGTAACATTACAACTATGGAAAATATCCTATGAGGCAATCTATGGGGGAGGCCTATGTTCAGCAGTGGACTTCAATAGGCTGTAAAGGTAACGGTCATTCCATCCTAGTCCTTTGAGGAGACAACGAATCTGTATGTTTATAATCTATGCATAAAAATAAAATTGAACTGTCTGTCTGTAATATCGATTGCCTTTTATTAAGCTGAAGGGGTTATTTGAATGCTATGAATAGTAATTTTTTTAAATGTTGTAATTAAAATGTTGTAATAAAATTTGACGAATAGATAAACAGCAATGTCCCGACACGGAGTAATCTAGGATATAGTTTATCCGAAAAACTTGCTGATTTTTTTTGATTAATTGATAATTATAAATTAATGGTGTTTTTGATGATTATATTGAATCAAAATACGCTTCATTAATAGATCGCGTACCCGGGCGAAGCCGGGCAGGTAACTAGTTAGCTTATAATAAGTGACACAACCGATGTTGAAAAATGGTTCTCGACTTGCAGCCACACTAGATGGAGTGACGACCTAGTTCTGTTATAGTTATAGCACGAATGGGTCGGCTCGACCGGGGAAGGACCACCCTCTCACAGAATACCAGCGTAAAATAACTGCCTAATGCTGCTGTGTTTCGTGTGGTGAGTGTGGAGAACCGGATACCATTTTTACTGGAAATTAGGCATTCCATATTAGTCCTCAGAGGTGACAATGCATCTACGATTTGATTTTGGGGCTACAGCATCCACTTACCATCAAGTGAACTGTGTACTTGTTTGTCACCCTAATTCTATAAAAAAATATGAAGGTGGTCTAGGACCGTGCTTTGTGGCATTACTCGGTGGAGGAATTTGTTCAGCAGTGAACTTGTGATGGACTGTAATGATGATGAATAGAATAGAATAATTTTTTATTCAGTATAGATCACATGTGTAATTCTTATTGAAAGTAATTTTTTACTTTACCACTGGTTCGAAAAAAAAACCTCTGTCCTGGGAAGAACCAGCAAGAAACCCAGCGGTACTTTTTTTTAAAGCAAATTTTACAATAATAATTGTACAAACTATATAAGTACAAAATTTATTTTAGAAACAGCTTGGAAGCGATCACCTCATTCCCAGGGGTTATTATCAACCATGTATTCATTTATACTATAATAACCATTTTTATACAGTTTCAACTTAACAAAACATCTAAACTTGCTAATAAATAGAGAGAGCCTGTACACTTTCCGGGACCTTGTTGTAATAGCGTATACATTGCCCCAAGAATGAATTACTGACTCTGTGGAGTCGAGAAACTGGTATCACTAGCTTGTGTTTGTTCCTAGTGTTTACAGAATGTACATCACTTTTTTTACTAAAACTACCTTTGTTTTTGTGAACATACATTAAATTTTCGTAAATATACTGAGAGGCCAAAGTTAATATATTTATTTCTTTAAATTTATCTCTAAGAGACTCTCTCGGTTTTAGGTTGTAGTGGCTACTCTAATGGCCCTCTTCTGTAAAACAAAAACAGTTTCTGAATCAGCCGCATTTCCCCATAGCAAAATCCCATAAGACATGCTATGCTATGGATAATAGATCAGGTGACCTTAAAGTTCAAAAAAACTGAAGTGACAAACGAACTACCAATCCACCTGATGGACAGTGGCTATTGCAGTCCGTGGACAACTGCATCCAACTTTTTTTTATAGGAAAGGGGGCAAACAAGCATGTGGCTCACCTGATTGTAAGTGACTAGCGCCGCCCATGAACAACCGCAACAGCAGGGGAACCAGGGAAATTGTAGATGCGTTGCCGGCCTTTTAAAAAGGAGTAGGCTCTTTTATTGAAGGCTCTTTCTTTTCTTTCCTTCAAACTAAGATAGAAACAGATTCGTTAAATGAAACTAATTTTACGAATTTTATCGCGTTTAATTTTAACTTTTTAGTCCCCTACGTTGCGGGTCTCACGGGGGGGGGGGGGGATGCATTAAATTTAAACTTAATGTTCTATTAAAACGACCCATTAATTAATAAATAAGATACGTGAGTGTAATATGGTCACCTTAAGCTTTGCCGCCCTAAACTAGGAGGAGGACAGAGACAAATACACAATGTCGTGTACTATAACTAATATATTAAGAAAAAAATAGCAAACGAGCCTTGGCAATAATTAGAAACACTTCGAAAAATCAACTAAAAAAAAATTAACTACACTACCCAATACTAAAATCGACTAAAATATTTACTATAATATCAACTGTCAAAATGGCGTCATTACAGCGGCGCCATTTTGATTCTTTATTATTTGAATAGCTGATGAAGAGCCATCGTATCACAGAGCCATCTATGTAAACAAGGCTGTAGTTTTTGAGTTATAAGAAAGTGACCATATTAACCGGATGACCATATTATCCTCACGTACTATATAGAAAAAAGAACTTAGTGTGCAATATACTAGGGCCCCAGAGCCCGTGTACTAGTATACATGTTTGCATTTCAACCGTGTGGTGACAACCCATAAATCCATTTTGTCCCGTGGGTGTCGTAAGAGGCGACTATTGAAAATACCAGAAACACCTCTTGGTCATCAGATGGATGGCGTTACAACCCTTTAGTTTAACGTCAGGCGTACAATACTCAGGCAGCAGCATCTAAGGTGCTAACGTCTGGTGCTGCGATCCTCAAGCTGCCTCTGGAGAGCCCCTGGGCTTTTACTCGTAGATTTTGCGCCTTCACTGTGTATTTTTAATGAACCGGCGCATCTTGATCTTTTCGGAATGTCCCAGGTTCGAATGCGACGTGTGCCACGCCTGTTTCACACGCCGCTGTTACTGGAAGAAACACCTGCAGAGGCAACACAACGTCATCGTCCCCCCTCAAAGACCGGGCAGGCAGAAGACCAACAGACAAATTGGGGAACCCACTGAATCTTTGGTCGGGAAAAACGGTGTTGCAATATAGCAAATTGTCTACCGTGCTGTATATGTAGATTAGTCTGGGTGTAAAAATATGCAATATATCCCATATCATCCATCCCCTGTGTGTTGACAGAGGGCAGCTGTAAAATATATGTAGCAGTTCCTTCCTGACAAGAACTGAATATAATAAGACGGCGCTTGCTAATTTGCTTACGAAGACTTAATGATGATGATGGAACGTTTACTATTAAATCTAGATTAACATATTATGTTTAGTATCTTGTGGGATGGTTTGTCAGTGCATCTGAAATTTGATTCTTAATCGAGGATAAATGTAGATGGGGTATGGGCACAGCACCCATTTACCAGCAAGTAGACTATGTTCATTTGTCACGCTTACTTGTATATAAAAAAAGTATATTATTTAGATATTTATATTATATAAATGTATTTCTTGGGACCAAAACTCTTAATGAGGCTACTAAGATCTACAAAATATTATTACCAAAACAGAACTTTTAATGAAAAGAATCGTTTTATATGTTGTATTTTGTAAAAAAAAAACCTCAGCAGTTTTAAGACTTTGTATTTATTGATGGCTTTATTAAAATTATATTTGTTGAAACAGTGTTTTTTTAAACCCTTTTGAAGTGAAATTTCTTTATTATCAAAGTGGAGAAATTTAGTAAGGTATTACTAACTAAAAATTAAAAAAATTGTACAACCGACTTCAATATAAACTATTAAGAATAACTCAAAAACTATTGGTCAGACCATAATCAAATCTATATGGGGCCACGTAAGAAGCACCAGCTTTCAAATAAAATAAGAATCATCGAATTCGGTTCACCCAGAAAAAAGTTATGAGGTAACACACAATAAAAAGAAAACAGTCGAATTGAGTACCGTCTCCTTTTTGAAGTTTCACTTCGTACGTGTGTACACAATTACATACACATTTTTATTAATTTATTTACGTATACAATATTGTAGTGGCGGTGTAAGAATATCCAGCACCACACAATATCTGCCGTGAGGGTTGTTGGAGGCGACAGAGGGAAAATAATAAAAAACTGCGGTTGCCGACATGCCTGCCACGCGGCTACTGTGGCAATGAGCCTCCCATATGAGGCAATCTATGGGGGAGGCCTATGTACAGCAGTGAACTTTTAGAGGCTGTAATGGATGGATGAATCTACGCACAAACAGGTACAGCAAAATATGCTGTGAATTAGTATGAGGTTAGTACTTTTCCTTTATACAGGGTTAATTTGCATTAACCGGCCAAACTTGCAGAAAAGGTTCAGAATAAGTAATATAGGCAAATGGTGAAGAAAAATTAATAAAAAAAGTCTCAAATATTCTGTCCTTTTTATCTTTTAAATTCAAAATGCGTGGTAATGCATTATTTTAACTGCTTTTACTGCGCACGCACACGTTCGTAAGTGTCGATCGGTAGGCAAAAACGTTGTTGGCCATAAATCACATTTAATTTGGGATAATTACGAATAAAAGTCAAATTTTCAAGTCGAATTAAGGTGGTCTAAAAATGCAGTTACTTTGTTAGATGGTAAAATTGTGAAAGTGTCGTCTACGTACCGCTTGTAGAATCTTGGATTTACAGGAGCAGTAAGAAGGGCTTTCTCCTCAAAGTCCTCCATGAATATGTCGGCGACTATGGGAGATACAGGTGAGCATCTACTTGTTTGTAGAACTCCTCCTTCCACAATAGATAGCCAGACGTAAGGCAGTGTCTAAGTAATACTGCATATTCTGTAGGCATGTTGTATTCTTCCTCCTTGAGGAATTACTTGTATTCAAGTTTGGGATAATTACAAATAAAAAGCCTTATTTACTCGTATTTTCAAAAACTGCAATAACGGTATATCATTATTTATATATTTGAACTTAAGTTTAAAATTTGGCTACGGTTCGACAAATAACCCTGTTTATTAAAATACTTAGGTACCGTGTAGTCGCGACGTAAGGCATACACTACCCCATATCAATATGTAGCTATAGCAAATAGCGAAAAATAAGAGGAGATGCGCAACAGCATCTTCCTGTTGAGGCTGAAGGTATTCTTAGAGCCCACTGTTTGTACAACAAGTTAAAAAAAAAACATGCGTGAGTGTCGTGGAACACTCGGCTAGAACGAAGTTCATTTCGTAGTATATTATTATTGATAAACGTATTGTATAGTATATCGTATGTTATTCATTAACAAATACGTCTATTAAAATGAAGCGTCATTTAAAATAATATTTCTTTCATGGCAAGATAAGAAAAAGTGCGAGGGAGGTAGATATTACACTACTCGTACGTCAGAAGGGATCGTAACGGAAAAATCTTACACTTTGTGTCGCCTAGGCTCCATCCGCTAAATCCATACCGTCCGATAAAGAACTTCGTTCTAAAAATTAAAAAGATACAGTCGAATCTAGATAAGCGATGAGCCGTGGTACCATAAGGCTAAGCGCTCGCTCGCTGAAAATTTCACAGTACGCTAGCAACCCGGATTCGATCCCCGCCGGCACCAATAAAATTGTTTACTGCCATTTTAAGTGCTGTTTACCACATGCTCGGCGGTAAAGGATCGTGAAGAAACCTGCATGTCTGAGAAATAAGAAAAATATATTTCCAAGGCATGTGAAGTTCGCCATCACGCATTGGGGCAGCGCGGCGGATACTTCCTTGCCCTAAAACCCTCTCAGAAATGGGAGGAGGCCTGTGCCCAGCTGTGGGACGTATATACGGTCCCGCTAGATTTCTTGCTGGTTCTTCCCAGGACAGAGGGTTTTTTTTCGAACCAGTGGTAAAGTAAAAAATGACTTTCAATAAGAATTACACATGTAATGTTTATTGAATAAAAATTATTCTATTCTATTCTATTCTATTCTTTTCTATAGGCTGTAACTTTGACTCTGGATAAGCGAGCGTTAAAAGGACCGCGATCTCTTTTTCACTTATAGCGTTTTCTTACTAACCCGAGTTTCTAGCTTACAGAGGTACAGGAAAGGTCTGTCTCTTTTATAGACTCTCACAAAAATACAGCAAATATAGTATATATATTTATTTTAATGAATCAGAAGTATTCGAGTTCTGGGATTTTTTAAAACATTTAAAAAATCATAACTCCGAAAATATTAAATTTATCATAAAAAATTATGGGACCTTTTTATTTCTATTTTATCGAAGAACATAAAAAATATCTTATATTTTTGATCTTTTTCTTTATGTATTTTTAATTGGTGAAAAGTATCGGAATTTGGTGTTCATCAAAAATTTTAAAAATCATATCTCCGAAAATATTGACATTATCGTAAAAAGTCATAGGACATTTTTATTCGTATTTCATCAAAGAATATAAATATCGGTTTATACAATATTGTACCGAGTTGTCGCATGGCAACATGCATTTATATCATCAGTAGGACAGTTTGAAGGGAACCGCATAAAAAATTGAGGTGGAATGGTTTTCGGTACTCATGCGCCTCTGATTACTCCTGGACTATTTGCTAGGTTGATTGTTGTTTTATTCTTTATTTGTTTGCAGGTAGAGATACAATATTGATACCTACTTACGTCATTACATTTATTTCAGTAAGTGTAAGTTCCTACCTCATTTTAGGCAGCAGGAATTGGATTGAGTTTTCATTTTAAATATATTTTTTAATTTTAATGGCAATATGGTGCTTCGTAACGTAGTAGAATTAATTGATGATGGGGCTTACTTGTAACATGTGCAATGGAAATAAAGTATAAAAAATTAATGTATTTATGGTTCAAAATTTTGTAATAATGGCTTACACATAAGTATGGATATGTACCGTCACGGAATTTTTTGTAGAACTATTAAGAAAAAACAATTCCACCATACATTATATTCGTGTAACTCGTACAGGTTTTGCTTCACACGCCAAAATAGCTCGCTGATGTATGAGCTATATTATTGTAAAGTTACATTAAAATCCATTCAGGAGTTTTTGCGTGAAAGAGTAACAAACCTCCATACATCCTCAAAAACTTTCACGTTTATAAGTAGGAAGTAGGATAAGTAGGATTTATTACGTATTGTACTGTACTGTGCTGTCTATGATATTCCATCGAGTTTAACATTTCGTTATTCATCCCCTAACTTCCATCTCTCGGAAATTTTATCTGTTTTAATGTTGTTAACGACTAAATGCCACCTAGCAGCTTTGGACTCAAGGGAAGAAGTGCTATTATGGTGTGCTTATTGGTGACCCCAATTTGGTTAAAACCAATCTTACCTGTCTTGAACACAGATGCAAAGTAGCCAGCCTTTCGGTTTTCTACAGATGGCATTTTCGCAGAGTGTGCGCAGGAATTGCATAATTTAATTCCTCCCTCTCCCTTCTACCATCGGGCAACCAGACTTCGTTGTTGACTTACCAGCTTATCACGCATTCGAACCAAACGGTTTGCTACATCGTTCATCATGAGTAAAATAAGTTGCCAGCATCTGTGTTTCCATCCGATAACAATGTGGGGGTCTTCAAGGCAAGAGTGAATAGGCTTTTATTAAGTCAGTGCGCTTCACCATCTTAGCCTACATCACCACTTACCATCAGGTGCGATTGTAGTTAAGCGCCAGTTTAGAACAATATAAAAGAAATGCCCTAAAATTTGTTCTGTTTATATAAATTATTCATCTACATGGTTGTGTGGCTTTTTTTCTTTACCGTAAGAAGGCAATGCTTTGGTAATACTCTGCTACAGATCCCTAGTCCTTTCAAAAACTTTCTCTATATACTTAATAATACTCTGGAGATTCATAGCCAATTGACGATGTTTTTGCTCAAACTTGCTCCAAAATTTATCTAGGGTAATTAATCCTCTCTCCAAAGAATCTTAAGTTTTCTTTTTGAAATTACTTTTAATTGATTAAATTGATGTGTGGGGCGGCCACGCTAGATGGAGTGACGACCTGATAAGACATGCAAGAAGTGGATGGATGTAGGTGGCTCAGGACCGTGCTTTGTGGCATTCCTTGGTGGTGGCCTATTTTCAATAGTGGTCTTGTGAAGGGCTGTAGTGATAATGACGATGATGATTTCATTGTATTTAAAATTATAGTAAAAATTGAACAATTCTACTTGAAGCTTTGGCTAGTATGTATGTATGTATGTATGTATGTATGTTCCTTTGTGGCGCTCTATATTGCCACCAACTTTACTGTTAAGTTGACAGAATTGCTAGTCGAGAGCTAACTATTGCCACTTAAGAAATTTACCGCGGAAATAGGTGACTACATATTCATAACCTTTGTGTAGAACTATGAAAAGACGGAAAATTATGAAGGTAGGTAAGTATACAACTTACCCAACGGAAAATTATGAAGGTAGGTAAGTAAATAATAATACAACTTACCTACCTTCATAATTTTCCATCTTCCATAATTATTATGCAGAATTTAACAGTACATCATCATCATCATCATCATCATCATCATCATCTCAACCCATTGCCGGCTCACTACTGAGCACAAGAGGGTTTAGACCATAGTCTACTTGGGCCATAGTATATTTGGGCCTGTTCTTTTCACGCTAAATTCTGCTCATATCGTTAAGAAAATTAAACACTGTCATTACCACCTATATTCTGATGACCTGCAAATGTTCTTTTCCTTCATACCATGTCATCAGGTCTTCTTCAAGCTATTAATAAAATATATTACGATTTAGAGGCTATTTCTGCTTGGTCAAAGTTAAATTCATTGGTTCTACAGCCTGACAAATCAAAGTTTATGTTAATAGGATCAAAAAATATGTTTGCTAAACTTGTGAATGTCCCAATAGATTCAAAAATTGGAAACAGTTCTATTGATCAAATCTCCGAGGCTAGAAGCCTTGGGCTTAAGCTGGACAACCACCTGCGTTTCGAAGCACATGTCAGAGAAAGTGTACGAAGCTGTTTTTATAGATTAAAAATCTTATATAAAATCAGACCATTCTTAACAGAGCAAATGAGGATAAGACTATGTGAGTCTTTGATTTTGTCCAAATTAAATTACTGCGACGTGGTATTTGGACCTTGTCTATTAAGTAGGACTCAGATGCTCATACAGCATGTGCAGAATGCATGTGCGAGGTTCTGCCTCCACATACCACATCGTACTCATGTTACTCCTTTTCTAAATAATGCAGGCCTATTAAAAATGTCATCGCGTCGAAAATTACACCTTGCTACCCCATTATTTGGAATAATTGCATCAATAACTTATGACAAATTAGTGTAGGTTAGCGAACAATCAAAATATCCTAAACGTAAATGTACTAAGGTCTTTGTTATTCCGAAACATAGAACAATGGCATTTAGAGGGTCCTTCAGGTACGCAGCTTCTCGTTGCTGGGACGATCTGCCGCCACCAATACGTGCTCTAAAAACTATAGGAATATTTAAAAAAAAAACTGATATTAATTTTAAAACAAGACTATAATCCCTCGTAATTTTAAAAATTTACTATTTTCACGTGCACAATTTAAAGGGCCTCCATTTAATGCTAAAAAGATATGATAACTGTAACACTCACTGTATTTTTTTTTAATATCCACACTAATTTTCAGATCCCTTACTGTTTCGTTTTCTTTTCGTTGATGGTGTGTATAAGGGACAGAAGTGGACTGTATGACTTACTGACTGACTGAGGTATACTACACTAGGGACTGCTTAAAGAAAAGATGGTACTGTAGAACTATACTGTATTAAACTATTTAGAAATGCGGCTTTCACTAATTAACTATATACACAGAGGGGGATCTTCAATGGAGTAAAAATTCTTCTCTCTTCAGGTTTCTTCTCTTGTTGTCTTCGAGTGCCGCTTCCGAAATGAACGCCTCACAGACCGAAACGCCCTTCTTATATCCCGCAAGAGAGCGTCTCAGTATGTGAGTAGCGTCGTGAGGCGATGCCGCGCGCTGATTGGTCGGCGGCATCGCGTGATCTGCTGCCGGTGTGCGCGGGGCGCAACGTGGTATGAAGGGGCGACGGGGCGGCGGCTCCCCTCGCCGTCCGTAACAGTGTGGTTAAATCTTGGTCTTCAATTAAATTCAAATGTTTAGTTTATTTTATTAAGATTAGAGGATAAACTTCATGTTGTTGAGCCGTTGAGCACTTTATCATGTATGTGTATATATAAGTGTGTATGGATGTATAGATATATATGGGTACATATGTAAGTGTATGTTTATGATTGCTTAAACAACGTACTATTATTTCCAAATAATAACTCATATTATGCTGATTCTGTCCCCACACTGAATATATTTCTTTAAGTTTTATGTATGACTGTCCGTGAAGCCAATATTAGACTCTATTTGAAAATCAGCGCAGCTGTCATTTAGTTCAGCAGCTTAGCTGAAATAGGGACCTAATTTGACTTTACTCAAATCCTGTTTTTTATATCTCGTGTTATTTTATTTATTTTTTTCTTTGTGGTGTCAAATAAAGTTTTCTTTCTTCTTTCTTTCTTCTAGTCCACTAAGCTGACCAAGTGCGGACTTAAGGTCATTTTGGAAAACTCAAGCGTGCAAGTTTCGTCACGATGTTTTCCTTCGCCATTTAACAATTAAAGTATTATAACTAAGAAATAAAACAAATTTCGTGTTATTATCATATATTTATTTATATTTTATAAGAGCAATTGTAGTCATAACCTCGAAGCTCAAGCGGCCTAACTCCAGGAATTCCCTTTGTAAAAGAGGTACTCGCTAATATATTTTATTTGGGGAGCTTTACAGCTACATTTACAATATAAATGACTATATTAAAGCTTATATGCCAATAAAAAGCTTTCCACGTATAGGCATATACATAAAGAACAAATCATTACTCAGACACACTACTTATGAAATCTATTGTAAGAGTAAATTTAATGTTCACAATACTATCACACAATAAGTCTAAATCGTTGCTTTCGGAATAGTTATTAAATAACCTCAAAGGTCTTGGTATAAAACTGTTACTTCTATCACAGAATAAATAATAGTACTAACGTCCAGAAGTTGCACTCCTTTGATGTTGACTGCTTGCCGACGTTTTAATAGCCTACATAGTTATTATTAATCAGATAAATCGCGCACGCAAGCTAAATGAAACTTTATCTCTGCGCGCGAGGGTCCGTATTACTTTGCATCTTTTCTCCTTACTACGTCACAACGGACTTTCCGTGGTTGCTAAAGGCTGTTAATAAAGAGTAAAAAAATACATTGTTACTTAGGTAAAGTACCTACGCTGATTATAATCGACCATATTACCTACTATGTGAGTTCTGTGATGCCTAACGCATGCAACTTGCAAGGCCATTCGTCGGTAAAATAAAGCCGAAAAACGATTCCTAGCAGAAATGCGATCGTAATTTACTTAGTTAAAAATCTTGTAAAAAAAGTTTTAATTTCAGTGTTTTGTGCGATTATAACTTAAAATATTTTAATTACCAAAACGAGTATAGGTATGTATATATTATAATATTAGCTTGGACTAAGTTTTGTAATAAAGTACTTAGGTATTACTTCTGTAGTTAAATTATTACTTAATTATTCGCTATAAGTACTTATCTAACAAAAAATGAAATAAATTTATTTATAGTAGGTACGACGTTTTGCCATTATAATTTATCAAATAGATAGGTAATATAGATATATGTATATTATTTTTAAATTACATTAAAACTTTTTCAACTATTTTATCCTACAATTAAATATACTAAACACTAAACAAAAACTATTTCGACGAGTATTTCAACAAGTATTTACAAAAAATTATTTACGTAAACAGCGTTAAAAAAAACCTTAACATTCAATCGTACAGAGCGCGTTAACCCTGACTGCGATCTACCCCTGGGGCAGCTCGCGATTTTCGGTAATTATTTCACGCAGGTAGCAAGAGTGACAGAGGCCTGCTTCTATATTTAGTATGACAATATGAAACATGGAGTAATACATTTTTGAGTAGTTTTTTAACAAGGGCTCTCAGTAAGATTTTACTGAGAAGCTCCTAACAATCCAGTTTCCTTTGTGCGACTTTTATTAGAAAGCAGACGTCAGCTATGTCTCTGTGTAAAAGTTACTAACTCTATATACGTCCCACTGCTCGGCACAGGCCTCCCCACATTTCTGAGAGGGTTTTAAAGCAAGGAAGTGTCCGCCGCGCTGCCCCAATTCGTGTTGGCGAACTTCACATGTCTTTGAAAAAATAAATAATAAGTAAGTGTTGCTATCGTAAAAATCTGAGTCTGCCGTATTTCATATTCTGGTTTGCCGAATTTTAAGAAAAGGAAAAACTAAAGTACCGTATTTCATATTTTCTTTTTAGAAATTATGTCTATTGCTCCTTTGCTTCACCTATCTAAAAGTTTCTTTTTTATGTTAGTAATTTGTCACTAGTCGTGGTAATATTGAAAGTTCACACCGTAATTTAACGTTGCACACGCTGCACTTTACTCTATACGTTATATCATTATCCACAAGAGCCATTCCAGTTTTTGAATAAATCCTCAGTCTCTCACAGTTCTATCTTCAGATATTTCTGTTCCTAATTTTTATCTTTTTGGCGAAGAAGGTCTTTCAGAGTCATTTTCAATTATATTATTGATTATTAATCAAAATTAAACACTGAATCTGAATTTATTTCATTAGCAACCGTAACATAATTTAAAAAAAAGTTAAATCAGGGTTAAATTACTTACGAGCGGTAACTAGACCATAGTAGACTCGTAGATGAAATATTTAATTATAATTTATGTTAACGTAACACATTGTCTCCATAGATTTAGTGTAAAAGATTGGCAGTGCAAAAGAGAAAGAACATATTATGCTAGAGCGAGAAAAACGCACGAGCTCATCCCTTGCGTGCCGACTTGTGTCGCCCTGTTATTCAAAATCAGTCACAGAGTCATGAGATTTGCTATCCTTTTCTATCATGCTATATTGCCCTAAGAAATTTTCTTCTCCGTTGCACACTATGGCGATCTATCGGTCTATATATTTTAAGTCTATGGTTCTTCCAGCGTATGTTTTGACAGATTATATATCATGAGTAGTTTATTGATCGCGTCTGTGGTCAACGGTTGCGTTCCGATTCTATGTTGGCATTGATGTTTGGAATTTGATTTGTACGTAAATTTTTGGTGTTATTCTATTTGTGTATTTTGCATTCATTATATTTAGATATTTCGCGTTTTTTTAAAGTTTATATGCAATTATTAAAATGAAATATCGTTAAAACTGTCTTATGCATAACTGCATTAAACACTAGATAAATTGTCTATGGTACTATTTATGAATTGTAGATAACTCCGCTAGGAGCTAGCATATATACAGTAATCTATGGCTAGGAGTAATAGTGTTCTGTGTTGTAGATCGAACCGTTTTTGCTGAATCACAGTTCGTAACAACTTTTTTACTTATCTTAGCACTTCCTCGAAACTTCCTCGAATGTCCTTTTTTGTTGATATTTTGACGCACGTCGGAATGAGAGAAATTAAAAGATGTTATATATCTTGCGCCGCGCTTGTTCTTGCATTTTTGCGCGTTAATGCTTATTAGACATCTACTCTGGCATTGGTGAACATGCCTGAGGCGCTACAGTTTCTATTTAATTCCAACACAATCCTCATGGCATTGTTATCTTGGATACTAGGAATCTGCCCCGGCTTCGCACGGGTGATTTCTGGATCTCGACAACAATGCCACTTACCGGGTCAAATTATGAATGCATACTATCCAGGCACCCATTAAAACACACCAAAAATTTCATCAAAATCGGTCAAACCATTTTCGAGCTTTTGCGGCAATTGAGTTTTTATGAATATCGATAGACAAATGGGAGTTCATCTATCGATATATATATATATATATATATATATCGATAGATGAAGAAGTCATCATCATTACAGCCCTTCACAAGTCCAATGCTGAACATAGGCCTCCCCCAAAGAATGCCACAAAGCACGGTCCTGAGCCACCTGCATCCATCGACTTCCTGCATGTCTTACCAGGTCGTCACTCCATCTCGTGGGGGGACGCCCTACACTTCGCCGATGAAGAAGTAGGAGGCGTTTAAGGTGACATCAAATAAAGTGCATAAGTCCTCGTAAAAACTTTATTTTCGCCGATATGAACAACCCTGAAACGAAAAATTAGTGTGCGGAGTGGAGAGTGTAGATGGAATCATTCAGCTCGGAGGCAGCGGTCGGAACACCGCTTGAGGCAGTCGGGGTCGTTGCGGCAATGCGCGCGACAGCTTGCTTGACAACGCGTCACTGTGCGCACGTTGCTGCGTGCGAGTTTCTCCTCAAACATCATACTGTGAAAAAAGAATAGTTCATGACAATCCTCTAGAGGGTGCTTCATTTAAAGTGACGTCACGTAGCCTATAACCGGCGGTCAACTAAGATGCCTCCAACGATACCGCATTTATCAAATTACCTTAAGTAGTATGGAAGTACTATAAAAAAGGTATGAGGGAACAGATAAACATACATACATATTATGTACATACCCACATACATACATACCGGTCAAAATCATAACCCCATTTTTGCTTCGCCGCAGTCGGGTGAAAAGTACACTTTATCGCAATTCTTTATTCGATTTCTTTAGTCAAGTAGGTAAATGATGTCTTATGTAACTTAAAATCGGTAAATTAAAATATAGCAGTCACAATATAATTTAAATAATTTCACATTTTATAAATGACTATAAAAGAAATCCAAATATTTTGTCTAACATTTCTTTTTCAAAAATTGCTGAAAAATTTATAAAATACATTAGATTTAAATACAAACAGCGACATTTACATTCTTTCTGGATTTTTGTCATTGTTTAATATTTCAAAATACAACAAATAAAGTAAATTAGTAAGTAGTGGTCGTGCTTCCCAATTTAAGTCCCAGAGACTGTTAATCCTGTTGCCACCAGTAAAGCACTTTATGCTCTTTGATCGTTCCAAATTACATGAATGAACTTAGCAGTATCAAAGAAATAGGGTGAAATGGTAAGATGCTGCTATTTTATCTTTCAATACAGTACACATCATAATCGTTTCCGTGCTCAAAATCGAATATTCCAAACCCGCTGTATGTGGCAAAGTTATTTAGGAGACGCTTAGTTTAGTTTAGTTTAGTTTACGACGGGCTGTTTTCCGCAACTCCACGTCTATGCGCGTATTTTGCGTGTGGGCAGGAATAATGTGATTATTCGAGCCATGAGATCTCTCCGAAGAAGCTCAACAGGCCCTTGATGTTGCATGCAACTTCGGGGAGTGATCCCGGCGTGCCGAGATGTTTAGCCCTGTATGTAGCGACCTCCGGACATTTCAGTAGCACGTGGGCCGCCGTTTCTTCCTCCCCCATACATGCCCTGCACAGGGGACTATCTGTAACACCTATAGTAAATAAATGTTTGTTAAAGGTGCCGTGTCCTGTGATAGCACTTGTTACTATCCTAATCTGCGGCTTGTTCAGTCTCATTAAAACTTTTGTTAAGCGACTATTAATTTCAGGCAGGGCATCCCTAGCTTGTCTACAGTCTACTAGATTTTTCCAAAGCTGAGCGTGTTGATTAGTGAAGTGTCTACGTACCAGTGAACAAACGTTACCAAAGGGGATTGGTATGATTGGTTCCGGCCCTATAGTGGCCAAAGCCGATCCTCTTCTAGCCAGTTCGTCTGCTGCATCGTTGCCTCTGGATCCACTGTGTCCCTTTATCCATTGCAGGGTCACATTGTTGTTTTTACATACCTCATTTAATCGTTGATGGCATTCATATATTAGTCCCGAGTTCACCACATTGCATCTCAGGGCTTGGAGTACCGCCCTACTGTCGGTCAGTATTCTGATGGGGAAGTCATTAACCTTCCTAGCATCTATTGCTATGGCCGCTTGAATGATACCCATACATTCCGCCTGAAAGACCGTGTTATAGGTACCCAGCGGTGTGCATATGTGAATATTGAGGTCTTCAGAGAAAGCTCCAGAACCTACACCTTCATTTGTTTTAGAACCATCGGTGAAAATTCTAAGCTCTTTTGGGCTTAATCCTTCCGGCTGGCTGTTTTCATTTAACTGTATCTTGTATTTCTTATCGAAAACAAATTGTTTAGGAATCCTATCGTATTTGGCTTGTAGGATAGGAATTTTTGAGTGAATTCTATCAATTATGCCTGTATGAGGGACACTATTCTTACTCCAAAGATTTAGGGTCTTGAGTCTGATGGCAGCTAAAGTCGCTTCTTGTTGTATATGTAGATGAAGCGGAGTTAGCTCCAGCATCGCTTCTAAGGCTGCTGTTGGCGTAGTTCTCATGCAGCCTGTGGCAGCCATACATGCCAGTCTCTGGTAGCGCTGAAGCTTTTTAATTATGGTGGCTTCATTTGTCTTGGTCCACCATACCAGAGCGCCGTATGTGATCATGGGCCGAATTACAGTTTTGTAAAGCCACAGTATGATTTTTGGCGTCAATCCCCATCTTTTGCCAATCATGTTTCTGCATTGCCAGAAAGTTATACTAGCTTTGTTGATTTTGTTTTCTATGTGTTTATTCCAATTAAGTTTGCTGTCCAAGGTAAGACCTAAATATTTTACCTCAGAGGATAGCTGGAGTTTTGTGCTAAAAAGACTTGGAGGATGATAGTTATTCAGGTTTCGTTTTTGTGTGAACATAACTAAAACCGTTTTATTTGGATTGACGGTTAAGTCGTGTTCCCTGCACCATCTCTCCACTATACGGAGAGCCGCTTGGGTCAGGTCGCACACTATGCTTGCTGTCTTTCCAGAGACCAGTATTGTCAGGTCATCAGCATAACCTACTGTATAGAAGTGATTGTCATTTAATTTGCTGATGAGTTCATTAATGACCATATTCCACAGGAGAGGTGAGAGAACCCCACCCTGCGGGCAGCCTTTCTTAATTTGGATTGGTTGAGATTCACCAGCAATCTTTATTATTCGTGTACTGAGCATGTAAACTATCCAGTCGATCAGTGCCGGTTCAACTTTGTGTCTACCGAGTGCACCTTTTATGCTGGAGAAGTTCGTTCGGTCAAAAGCACCTTCTATATCTATGAAGGAACCCAGACATATTTCTTTGTTTTGGATGGCCTCTTCAATCTTTGTAATTACCTTATGAAGGGCCGATTCTGTTGATTTGCCTAGACTGTAGGCGTGTTGCTTGTCGTGTAGTGGTAAGTTCATTAGCGCCGACCCCCTAATTCCCTTTCACACATCCTCTCCATCGTCTTTAGGAGAAAGGATGTGAGGCTAATGGGCCTGTAGGATTTAGGGTCAGTGTAGTCGCTCTTACCTGGTTTGGGTATGAATGTAACTTTCACTTCGCGGAGACGCAGGAGCAGGACGCAGGAGACGCTTAAAAAGTTAGTATCTATTCTCCAGAGAAGATTCTTGTTTGTCTACGTTTCGCACTGATAACTTCCAGGCACGGCATTGATATAAAGTTTTTCTTTTTATAAAATTACTGTGACAAACGAACACAAAGTCCAGCTGATGGTAAGTGCATGCTGTATATACCTCTACATATATCCTCGATTAAGAATCAAAATGCAGATGCGTTGCCACGCTTGAAGACTAAGATGGAATGTCTCGTTTCCAGTAAAAAAAGTCTCCGGTTCTCTACACTCACCATACAAAACACAGCAGCATTAAGCTGCTATTTTAAGCTGGTGTTCTGTGAGAGCGTGGTCCTACCCCGGTCGAGCCGACCCATTCGTGCTACAACTATACAATTAATATACATGCAGCATTGCTCTACCACGTAAAAACAACAACCTATATTATTTTATATTTAATTCTTCTATTAATAGGATCCTTTATGAAATGAAATATTTATTTGCGTTTGGTTAAGGTACATTGAAGATGGTTATAGTTATCCGCTTAATCAGACATTATTAATAGCATGCAAATCTTTAAAACTATAAAATATCGGGATAATAATATTTAAGGATAGTGTAGTTTATATATATCTAGCTTAGTTACGTAGTAACTTAACTAATGTGTGGTTTGACTTGGACTAACCTAACCAACCCTGTACTCGTATTCGCTAAATGCGATTCTAGGCTAATTTTTTAATTATCTTTTTACCTATTATAATCAAGTGTTTGAACACATCCCGTCTGGTGGTAAGTGGTGAAGAAGCCCGAGATGGTAAATCGAACTGTCTTAGCGCAACAAAAGTATGTGAATTAGTAAACAGTGTGAATTTGTGTTATTGGAACGAAGTTCCCTATCGGACGGTACGGATGTGGCGGATGGGGGCTAGGCGACACAAAGTGTAAGATTTTTCCATCACAAACCCTTCTGACGTACAAGTAGTGTAGACGGCTTTGGCGGCTATAAGGAAACGAGATGGAATAATATTGTTACGAACTTGGGGTTCGAGACAATTAAAAACTGCCGATTGAATTACCAAAATTGACTCTTTAATTACAGAACACTAATTAGAACTTAGAAACACACTAATAATAAAACACAATTGCACTACTGATCGCTTTAGTTCGCAGTTATATCACTTCGAGGTATTCGCTTATATCGCCAATTCAATACTCACTCGGTTGTGGTCTATACAGGCCTTATATAGGGCCTCAGATAGTTTCCATAACCTTCTACTATAGAAACATCTAGAATGTTCGAGTACATATCGGTCCCGAAATTTCTAGAAGGATCTTGACTCTCCTAGTTATGCTACTCGATACTAGAGGGCGCTAGGGGTAACTAGTGTTGCCATGTACAAGACATTAATAGTGGCGCGCAACAATATCCATCTCCCTCGCACGTTTTCTTATCTTGCCGTGATAGAAATTTTATTTTAAATTGCGCTTCATTTTAATAGACGCTAGTAATTAATTCATTTGTATTTGTTCATCAATAATGTAATACGTTTATCAATAATGATATACTACGAAAGGAACTTCGTTCCAACCGAGTGTTCCACGACACTCACGCATGTTTTTATATTTATTTAAAAAAACGTTACCCCTACACTAGGATTTTCTCCTGTATCGTGGGGTTTAAGTTTACATATATAAATTGCCCAAGGACATCCAGACCCGTAATAATTATTTGTACGCCATACAAATACTTCTTCCGCGCGGGATTCGAACCAGAGATCCTCAGCGATGCAGCTCATTGGCCACTGCGCCACGGAATGTCTAAATATTAATATGATACAAACGAAAGACTTACCTGTCTATGAAGGGTACTGACGTGCACGTGGCAGCATCACAATGTAGGACGGGGGGCGCCACAGCTGCCATTAGCGATCCATCCTCGCCTACCACGTATGGCACGTGGTCGAGGTACACGTTGTCGAATAAGCACGCGCGCTTCATGTACTCTTCTGGGTGAGTGAACAACGTTGGTGGAATACCTGGTTGGGGGATGTAAGGGAGAATGTAAAAACATTTATCCAAATGGCGTTTCAACGGTTGGATGGATTCTAAGACTTTGATTATGGCGTTGACTGTTTATAACCGTTACCGTTACAACCTATTAAAGTCCACTGCTGGACATAGGCCTCGACCATATATTGCATTATAGAAGGTGGGCAGCCGCAGTTTTTTTTATAGAAATGGGGTGACAAGCAAGCACACAGCCCACCTGATGGTAAGTGATTGCTGATGCCTATATACATCTACATCTATCCTCGATTGCGAATCAAACTGCAGATGCGTTGTCAGCCTTGAGGATTAAGATGGAATGGCTTTATTCCAGTAAACAGGGTCTCCGGTTCTCTACACTCACCACACGAAACACAGCAGCGTTAAGCTGCTATTTCACGCTGGTATTCTGTGAGAGCGTAGTCCTTCCCCGGTCGAGCCCACCCATTCGTGTCACAACTATACTATAAATATAGCTGCAGCTTATCTCTTCCACATAAAAAAGAAGAGATTTTAGACGTTATAGGAAGACGCTGTTGCTCAACTGATTTCTTTCCTTCTGTTACCTCTTAGGACACCCACGGGATGATGTGGGGTAGTGGATATTCCTACACCGTCACTACACGGTCATAACAATCTGAATTAATACGTGAAGAAAAAACTTTTTATCCCTTTTTAAGCATATTACGCACACACTGAGGTTTTTGAGATTAGCTTAGATTTGAGATAGCTAAAATGTATATAAGATAAGTACAAACACATTAAATAAATTAAAATAAACCATTCACTGTTTACGTTCATACTGCCAATGTGAACACACATAATAGTCTATAGTCAAACATTCGCACAGAGTAGAGATTGTTGTCGAAGAGTTTTAAAATGTTGGCAACAAATAATTTCTGACACACTACAATATAATTGAATGTGATTTCATATGTTCCTTTTTCAAGTTAGTCTGTGTGTATGTTGTTCTTAGTCTGTGGAGTGTATGTCAAGGCAAAAAAGCGTTTCTTTTATATTTTATATACCTGTGATTTGTATACATATTAACGTGCAGTTGAAAGTTAAATACAGCTTTCTTATTATAGAAACTTAAAAATGTAATGTAAGCAAACGTCAAATATCAATGAAAATTGATATTTGACGTTTGCTTTCATTGTACTGTGTAAACCTTCGAGCATAGAAAATGTTCTTTCCTATGCTCGAAAGTGTAAACTTATCAGTATCGATGACAAGCCGATGTATAAGAGGTTTCCTATTCGACTGTAGGTATTTTGTAGTTTTTTTTTAATAGAATATGGGGGAAAAAGGAACACATAGTCTACATGACAGTGAACGGTTGTTGTGGCCCATAGACATCTACATCTATCCTCGATTAAGAATCAAAATGTTGAGTTGTCACCTCTGAGGACTAAGATGGGATACCTCGTTTCTGGTGTTTTCACTCAGGTTCTCTACATTCTCCATACGAAACACAGGTGCTATAATATGCTATTTTGTGAGAGCATGGTCCTTCCCCGGTTGAGTCGATCCATTTGTGCTGTAACCATTATATAGCTACAGCACGGCTCTACCGTGTAAATAATTCGGTCGGCATTGGAAAAATGCCAGACCACCACAAGATGAATGATTGATTCTCTACTACCAATCGCTCTTACCGACAGTAAAGTACCGCGTGTTGCACATGTGCTCCTGAATCAGTTCGGAGCGGTTCCCGAACCATCCCACCAGCCACTTCAGGTCCTCGAACTTGGTGATCTCGTCATTTATCACCTTCCGTGTCAGACGCAGGTACTCCACGTCCGCTTCGATCACCGATTCGTCTTTATCTTCGCCGTAGCTATTTAGTAAGGACAGAAAAATATATTGAACTAGCTGGCCCTGCAGATGTTGTTCTGTCCTTTCCGGTAGGTGGCGTGATTAGTTACATTTCGGACTTTTTTTAATCCAACAACGACGCCATCTTTTTGGCACTAAACCAATATCAGATATGTAGTGAAAATATAAAATGTATTAACTAATTAACTACAGCGCCACCTGTCGGACCTTAATATAGTTATAAACCATCGTCTCCATCTAAAGCTAAAAATATATTTTAGGATTTTACTGCGTTTAATTTAACTTAATTTTAATTCCCGACGTTTTGTGAATTATAGCACGCATGGTTATGAAATAAATGGGAACTTAATGCTGCTGTGTTTCCTATGGTGAGTGTAGAGAACTGGAGATCCTTTTTACTGGAAAAGAAGCATTCTATCTTACTCCTCACGGCTGACAACGCATCTGCATTTTAATTCGCAAACGAAGATAGATGTAGATGTCTATGGGCCACAGCAACCGCTTACCATCAGGTGGACTGTGTGCTCGTTTGTCACCCTTATTCTATAAAAAAAATATTACAAGCTAACTGTTCCCCACGACTTTGTCCGCGTGGAATTTACTACGACTGGATTTCATGGGTTTTAATTTTTTTCCGCCGAACCCTAATTTTTTTCTTCAATAAAAGTAGCTTAAGTTACTCCATAAAACAATAGCTATCTGCCAGTGAAAATATCATCAAAATTGGTCCAGCCATTACGGAGATTAGCCGGAACAAACAGACAGACAAAAATACTGTACCACATATACTTCCGTATGCATTAAGTAAAAAGCTGTTAATTTGACATTACAAACAGATACTTCAATTTTATTTTCGCTTGATCGTAAGTGGTTACTGCACCCCATGGATACCTGCTACAAACTTCAAACAAAGAAAACCACATCTGCAGGGCTAGCATGGGCTGGAGACAATTTTATTCCTGCGGAAAGGAGAAAATGTTTATCCCCTCATTTAGTTTTATCCACCCTTCGAGCATGGGCACACCGGTGGATATAATATCCACAGTAGATAAAATGGGAGATAGACTTAGACTTAGATAGATATTTTGTATGAATATAAAAGTAAACCCACGTCCAATGAACTAGGATAAAATTGTCCCTTTCAAATGGCTCCATTCTACGGACGAGGGATATATGTATGCATATCTACTCGTTATGTCAAACGGGGATATACTTCTCCTCGTTTCCGAGCTTTGGCGTAAGGACAAGATAATTTTATCTCTTGTCAGTATAATATATAATAGGGGGATAAATTTTTGTCCCTAACCCATGCTAGTCGTGCTGAGGACTAAGATGGAATACCAGACCTGGTATCAGTGAAAAGCACTGATAATAAGCGGGACAAATAGGTAAGACGATGGAACCTACCCAGACTCCTTGGCAGATTAATAATTATGCAACCTTGTAATAATATTAATAATAATAATCCTCCAGAGCGAATTTCAGTCACAGCGGCCAGCCTCAACGGAGACTAGCCATTGGCGCAGGACAGGATTATAGTGCCCGAGTGTATGTGCAAGCACAGGTGCACTCTCTATTGCCTCACTCTCATAGTCCCATGGGACGGGAAACCGACACGACCGGAGAGAGTTCAGGCGCAGGAGCAACGGATTTATACTTTCCGAGGCACGGGGGTGAGACACCAGTTATTGAGATCCAGTTTAATTTTAAAAAAGAAGAAGGCTGTGAGGCGTTTCTTCTAAGTGTTCAGAGGAGATACCGTGTAGTAGCGGTATGAGAATACCCACTACCCCATATCGTTCCGTGGGTGACGTAAGAATCGACAGTAGGAAACAAATCAGGAGATGGACAGCAGCGTCTTCGTAATAACGACTTAAATAAAAAACTAGCGGTTGCCAACCCGCTTGCCAAGCGTGGCATCTGTGGCAAATATCCCTCCTATGACATAATGTGTGGGGGAGGCCCGTGGACTTCAGCAGTGGACTTTAATAATCTGTAACGGTAATGTTTCAGAGGAGACGCATCTTAGTTTTTTGTTAGAAGTCGCTTGTAGTTTTCTATGGTCCACAACAGCCACATCCCATCTAGAAATAGATATAGCCTTACTTCCTATACTGCATTTTAAGTATAGCTTCTGCCATGTGAATCCTGAATATGACGCCGGGTCTCAAGTGGGCTTGGTACAGGTCCTTGGGCATCTCCACGAAACTTGACTCCCAGTCCTGTAAGGAAGATATGTATTTACAAAATGATGTTATGTGCCACTTGTTTCCTGGGGAACTGAGCGGCTCCTTTATTGATGAAGTCACGGATGCCTATAGATGTACATCTTATTGCTGCTTTCCGTCACCTTTCTCAATATTTTAGGTCAGGTGTAATAATGATGGTTATTTCTTCATCTTTTTTTTTAAATGTTACCCCCAGCCCCACTAGGATTTTCTCCAGTATCGTGGAGGCAGTTTACAAATACAAATTGCACAAGGACAAACCTCCAGATCCGGAATAATTATTCGTACGCCATACAAATGCTTGTTCCGTGCGGGATTCGAACCCGCGGCCCTTAGCGCTGCAACTCATTGCTACGCCACTGCGCCACGGAGCTGTCAATCTTCTTTTATAAACTAAAATAAAAAACGTCCACCCGATAGGAAGTGACTTCTGTAGTCTTAGGACATATTTTTCATAGAAATAGGATAACAAGCGAGCACACAGCTCACTTGATGTGAGGTATATGTGGTCTATAGATTACTCGTATACATGGTAGAGCTATGCCTCAGCTATATTAGTAGTATAGTTGTAGCACGAATGGGTCGCCTCGACCGGGGAAGGACCATGCTCTCAGAGAATGCCAGCGTAAAATGGCAGCTTGACACTGCTGTGTTTCGTATGATGAGTGTAGAGAACCGGAAACCCATTTTATTGGATCGAGGCATTCCATCTTAGTCCTCACGGGTGACGACACATCTGCATTTTGATTCTTTATTGAGGATAAATGTAGATGTCTACGGGTCATAGCATCCACTTACTGGTGGACTGTGTGCTCGTTTGTCACCCTATCCTATAAAAAAGACATCTACATCTATCCTCGATTAAGAATCAAAATTGCAGATGCAGCAGCAATATCACGTTGGTATTTTGTGAGAGCGCGATCTTTCCCCGGTCGAACTGACACATTCGTGCTACAAACTATAATTTAGATTATATATTCGCGCGCTCAGACTAGATACCGCCGGCGCTCTTGTAAAATGCGGCAACAAATACTACGCCATAATCGGCGTACCCGAGTCAGTCGCGTTGCAGGCGATATGTGATGTGGACGTACCGAATATTTTATTAAATTTTGATCATAATCCGAAGTAAAATACCAGTTTGCGTAGTGAAACTGTGTAAAAATAATATTACAAGAAATAAGAAAGACACTGGGATCACATACTATCAGTAAGTATCATACAATTTCGAAATTTCAACATAAAATAACAAGAGCCATAAATAAGTTACAAAATATGAAAGACGCCATTCAGTGTTGCCGCGTAAACAAAAATAAAGTTCCCCGTGGCTGAGATTTTTATATGTGAATTTATTGTTACTATATTTTATAATATAATATATTTAACTTATTATAATATAACCTAATTCTATATTATTTAATGTTATTCTTATTATTGAAACATTATTTCCGTTTATTAGGGTTCCGTGCCCAAAGAACGTCAACGGGACTTAAGTTACCACTATCGTTCCGCCTGTCTGTATTTTATGAACCGTAATATGTAGATACTTGAAATTTTCACAGAATGTGTATTGGCTATAATTGATATAACAACATATAATAAAAATAAAATTTTGGTTACACCATATAATATATAACTATTTTTTTAAATAATTTGAGAATATTAGTCAGACATTTAAATATAAAAATTAAACTGATAAAAATGAGGCCTTATCATTTATATGTCATTTATTCAGAAGAAAAACCTATACATGATATACATAAATATATTGATACATTCGCTATTAATAAATTATTAATTTTTAAGTATTTCTGGTCTACATTCATAATTATGAACTTAACTACTAAGCCATAGCATAAAATAATTTTTCCCGTTAATCGGGTAATAGTTAAGCTGCTGGCATATACAATTTTTCATGCACACTAGCATCCTTGCAATTGTCTTATATACACTAGAATATTGAGTTGCCGCATTCACGGAGATGTTTCTTTCAGGTAGTGCGGTATCTAGTCAGAGCGCGCGATGACCTATTATTAATCTATGAACTATAATATAGCTACGTGCGCTACAACATATAAAAATTTCATTCTAAAGTGTACCTTAACTGGTGGTTCATAGGTATCATAACTGGTACTGTCCTTCTTCTTGTTGCGTTTGTGCTTGGAGCGAGTCTTCTTACCGTCTGACATGTCAGCACGTCTGGCCGTTGGGGAATCGGTGGATGAAGAGTTCTTCAGCTGGACAGAAATGAAAATGCCTTTAATAATTAAAAATTAAAAATTTTTTACAACCGATTTCAATGTAAATTATTAAGAATAAATCAAAAACTATTGGTCAAAAATAAAAACATATAGTCGAAATGAGTACCGTCTCCTTTATGAAGTCGGTAGATAAAGCTAAGAACACACACTACTGTAATGTTAGATTACCTCGTTATCGGGTGCGGTTGAACTGCGCTGTCGGTTTCGCCGTCGGCCCATGTGTCCTCGACGCTTCTTTGCAAATAAACAATAGAATTTAAATTAAAGATAGGAATGCTGCAGCTATATTGTGGTTGTAACACGAATGGGTGGTCGACTGGTTAGGACTACGCTCTCACAGAATACCATCGTAAAATAGCAGTTTAACGCTGCTATATTTCGTATGGTGAGTGTAGAGAACCGGAGACCCTTTTTACTGTAAACGAAGCATTCCATCTCAGTCCTCAGGGATGACAACGAACATGCATTTTGATTCTTAATTGACGATAAATGTACATATTTATAGGGTACGGCATCTAACTTACCATCAGGTGGACGGTGTGCTCGTTTGTCACCGTTATTCTATAAAAAATGGTGGGGTACATTAATTTCTTTAACTGCAACACTTTATTATTTTTAGTCCATAATCAGTTCACTGTTCGGTTCAACTCTCATTAGCAGTCGTCATACCAGATGTCGGAACTCCTTCATGCTGCTTGACATTTTCAGATTGAGTATTTTTGTGTTTGGTATTGTTACGAGCTTGGGTTCAAAACAATTAAAAACTGCCGAGTGAATTACCAAAATTGACACTTTAATTACAGAACACTAGTTCTAGAAAGTTCTTCCATGGAAATTTCTAGAAGGATCTTGACTCTCATAGTTCTGCTACTCGATACTAGAAGGCGCTAGTGATAAGTAGTGTCACCATGTACCATGCATTAATTGTGGCGCGCAACAGTATATTAAAAAAATATACTATATTTAGGAGATGATTCTATACGATTGCCAGCCCCCGTTTCAAGTTTTAGAGTTTTAGAAGTTTGATTAGATTAAATGTAAAGGATATAGGATGAAAATAATCTGTAGCAATATCTGATTACAAAAAAAAAACAATGTAAACACGAAATGTAGTTTGTCTTAATGTGACAACAGCAGAGTGAATGTCGAATATGTGCGATATTGTCTTGTCCTTTTTTAAAGTTTTCAAATTAGGGTACAAAACCAATTTTTGGGTCTAAAATAGAGGACGTTTTTTAACATAACGGATGTCTGGCAACAATATGGTTGTAGCGCCATCTACTGAGAGGAGGACGTATTAAATATTCTCTTAAAGTGGCGGCACCAAGTGAATTCTGCATATTATGCCGGCTTTTCTCTCACATCCTATTTTCTATCACTGGAAGGAACAGTTCAAAACTGCCTCGAAACATCTAGAATGTTCGAGTACATATCGGTCCTGATTGACTAGATGTCGATAGTTCCAGAAAGTTTTTCCATGGAAATTTCTAGAAGGTTGTTGACTCTCTTACTTCTGATACTCGATACTAGAGGGCGCTAGTAGTATTAATTGTGGCGCGCAACACTATTGCCAGCTTGTATGCCAACTTAGTACGATTACGGCGAATATCCTCACTTCTACACATGGGTGCCGCCAGGATTACTATCAGGGAGATACATCTGCATTATAATATTATACTATTTATATTTTATTATACTATTGACTTAAGGTCTTCGCGCATGCGCGACTACTACTCCCGCGCATACGCGAAGACATAGAGTAGCGCACAATTTTTGTTTGGAATGGTTTCTCTAGTACGTAGTACATATAACTCAATGATACTAAATTTATTGATAAGGCAATGAACAAATTTGGACAGAAACCTAGACTTAGTAGCCTTCAGGTTTTTTATTTATATTTTCATTGCTGGCAGGGGGGTGCAAGTGCACCCGCTTGCACCCTGCTGCCGGCGCCCATGCTTCTACATGCTTGTCGGACACATAAAATATAAGTTGCTACGTTTACGTCGTGTCAATCATATGGAGTTCCAAATATGAAGTACTCTTAAATTACTTGTAGTTTAAATAATTAAATCTTATGACAACAAACTAATTGGAAATTGCTTATGACTAATATACCGTTACCATTATACTCTGTTAAAGTCCACTGCTGAACGTAGGCCTTCCCCATAGATTGCCTCATAGGCGGCAACGGCAGTTTTAAGTCGTTATAAAGAAGACGCTGCTGCCCATTGAGTTATATGTACTACGTACTAGATAAGCCATTCTAAACAAAAAATGTGCACTACTCTATGTCTTTGCGATAGCGCCGCTCCACACTGCATGTATATTGAAACCACAGACTAACTAGTAGATTGAAACCACACTAAATGACACACTGTGCGGATTGCAGTACAGTTCAATTGAACATCGTGTATGTTCGGAATGCGAAATCTAGTGCGTAGTAAATATATATCGATGCTGTTGCCCATCTTCTGATTTGTTTCCCTCTGTCGCCTCTTACGACACGCACGGGATGATATGGGGTAGTAGATATTCTTACACCGCCACTACACGGTAATTAACATAATTCGTATTAAATGAATCATAGATATAATTTATTAGAATTAGACATGAATGTTATGCACAGGAACAGGATAAAAAGACTACATAAACAGATTAAAAATCAGTAAATTACATTTGTAAAACAAAAAAGTCGAATTGTGGCACTTTCATATTCTACTACGTTATGATTTATTTAATGGATAATTTTTATCTGAAGGTAAATAATAAGTTTTTTTATAGGATAAGGGTAACAAGCGAGCACACAGTCCACCTGATGATGGTAAGTGGTTGCTGTGGCCCATAGACATCTACATCTATCCTCCATCGGACTGAGATGGAATGCCTCCTTTCAAGTAAAAAGGGTCATCGGTTCTCTACACTCACCATATGACACACAGCAACATTAAGCTGCTATTTTACGCTGGTATTCTGTGAGAGCTTGGTCCTTTGCCGGTCGAGCCGATCCATTCGTGCAAGATATTTCAATAAATAATGGAATAAGTGGTACCATTTTATTATTTATACTCACTATATGATAGTTAATGTCTTTTTGTGTGTATATAAATAAATAAAAAAAGTATGACAGAGGATGCAGGGAAGTCGATGAATGCAGATGGCTCAGGACCGTTTTGTTGCATTCCTTGGGGGAGGCCTATGTTCATCAGTGGACTTGTACAGGTCTGTAATGGTAATAATGATGTTCAAGCAACTACGGAGTAAGAAATAAGAAGTTGTAAGTATAGTAGATATTTAAAAAAAAAATACAAAATATTGCAATCAAATTTTATTACTCTCAAACTAAATCACTCCTCAACGTCCTTTGGTTCAGTAATCGAATCGACGAAAACTATCGAATTGCATTCAGCTGCATCGCACTGTAACATCGGGGGAACTTCCACAGGAGTCACGGAGTACTCGTCACCAATGACGTACGGGTTCCCGTCGATCCAGAGGGAATCGAAGAGGCAGTAGATGTGAACTTTGATGGTCATGTAGCTGATGAACTTGTAGATTCTTCCACCGCATTCGCCCAAATGTTCTTTAACGCTTCTGTCAGTTTTGTACATCAGCAGCAAATTGTGGAATTTTGTAATTTCATCCATAACCACTTTCTTTATTAAGTTCGTGTAGATTATATCGGATTCGATGTGCCGTTCCGGGTCTTCGTACATGCGCTGCTTTATCCGGAGTATAGCGTCCGACATACGGACGCGGAATATGACGCCGGGGTTCATTTGGTCCGGCAGGATGCCCGGTTTCTTCGTCGTCGTTGTGAACTCGAGCACGCGATCTTTTATCGGCTCCGGGTAGAGGTAGTGGTTGGGGCGTTCTCGAAGCTTCGGTCCGTTTAGCGAACCGAATTTTCTCGTGTTCTGCGGCAGAAAATTGTCATGTTGTCACTGCTGATATTTTTCCAGTTGGAAGTTGTTTAATGGATTGGATATTTTGAAAGTCCAAATTCCAACATAACTCCGCGTTATCCATAGAGTTCCGATTCTAGTGTTTTTAAAAGAATGTCTATAGATGTTTGTATGTTAGTTAGTTTGTACGTTCGACTTGTTGTGGACTTTTTCTCGCATATCTCAAGAAATAATGATATCGTCTCCAAACCATTTCATTCGACGCTTAATGGCGCAGTCAATAGCTGATTTAGTTTTTTTTAAAATCGATTTTGTCATTAGCCTGACACATTCCATTTGATAAAAAAAAAACGTTAAAAATAAATAAATGACGGTTTTAAAATGGTATTTAAAAAAAATTGAATCGTCTTTATCATCCGATCTTGGCTAGCCGTAAACTAATCCCAGATATATAATGTTACATACATTAAAAAAGAACATAAAGAATTAATGCATTTTATTATTTTAATGTTGATTTAAATGGATTTAATATTAAGAACATAACGTTGTTAGGCAGTGCTTTTAAAGAAAATAAAAATATCTCTTTCTATTTTATGTTATCCTGGTTTTTTACCACGGCAAATAATATAATTTAAATAAAATTAAAATAAAACCAACCATTTTCCAAATAAAAAAAATATTTTTTTATGCTCGTATTTTCTGAAATAAAGTTATTTCTGTAAGTTTGAATATTGATTCTGATAACGTACTTAGCGGGAAACCACAGGATTTTTGCTACATGAAGTATAATCGTATTATGCACGTCCACAAATTATGGAAAAGAGGCGAATGGACTAGGGAACACTTAAAGTTAAAATGAATTAGAGATTCTCACCTTAGCTTTCCTCTTGATCCTGTTGTGGTCCCGAGCGTCGTCATGATTGTTCATGAACGCGTCCAGCGAAGGCCAGTCATATGGCATCCCTGAGTTGTCTGATTTCTCCTGTATGCCCTCATCCTGTTAAAATTTACAATATGTTTAATCACATAAATCATCAGTGCTCTTGGTAGCGGTGTAAGAAGCTCCACTTTCATGCAAGAAAAATGCTGGTAGTTTATTTTGCTGGAGAGCTCTTGTCTTTCTAAATTTGAAGGAAAGTGGAATATTTACAGACAATTGCAGAAGACCCGGTAGTATGACTTTGATCCCTTGAAAGAGAGGTTGGAGAAGAAAGCACAATTGTGCATACGTGCTTAGACACATTGGCAACCTTTCATCTTAGAGGTACCTCGTCTGGAGCCGGGGAACCATCACAGATGGCTGAACTGAACAAGTGGCGCAAGTATGAGTCTCTGAGAGACACATATGTGCCATTTACAAGTACTGTAGTCTGTCTATCCGTTGGGTCCACGTGCGGTTGCGTACCTAAAGGAGCAGTATCCGTGACATGTCATCGCCGCTGGTGATTCTTTTTTCGCTCAAAGGCTAAATTATTATTCATCGAGGCAACGCAGCCAGCGTTTTGACATTATACTACGGGGAGTGGAACTCATTTTTACAGCAGCGACGACCGGTCGCGTACACAACTGACGACTCCGTGGCGCAGTGGCTTATCAATGAGTTGCTGCGCTGGGGGCCGCGGGTTCGAATCCCGCACGGAAGAAGTATTTGTATGGCCTACAAATAATTGTTCCGGGTCTGGATGTTTGTCCTTGTGCAATTTGTGTTTGTCTCCATGATACAGGAGAAAATCCTAGTGTGGAGGTTTTTAAAAAAAAATTCCTTAAGGAACTTTATTTCAAGTGGACTCCACGGAACGATAGTCTCTAATGGCACATATGTATATCTTTCAGAGACTTATGTTTTCGAACAGTAATAAAAAATCCAAAATTTTGGAATCTCCAAAAGTGCACGCCTCATGAACGTTTTTTTTAAATCAAAATTTCATTTAATTTTGATGAAATAAATAAATATCTTCTAACGTCTATGAGTCTGATAACAATCAGCAATAGGGATCCTGAGGATAAGCGAAAACTAATTTGGAAAGATTTATTCAAAAAAAAAAACGTGAAGGCAAACAAGTGCACAGACTAACTAACTACCGTACTAATAATTTTTTATCTACATTTTTTGTAAATATACCTAAAAAAATGAATAAAAAAAAAGTGTGCGTGTACTTAGTACGCACGTAGGAAGTTATACTTCTTTAGCGTAACAAAACAAAAAAACTTGAGAGGCAATTGAGATTACCTATTGAAGTTGTCACTTTTAGGTGTCAGTGTGCGCGCGCATTGTAACAACTTCATAGTGTCGTTTTTAGGTGTCGGTGTGCGCGCGCATCGTAAAAATTCACTTTCATCATTTTTCCTCTAAAAGCTTTAAAAGAAGTATAACTTCAAAAATACACTGAATTTATAATTTAATTTATCTAATTTTCCCTTTTTCTTTTATAGATTTTGTGTCTAAATTAAGATTTTGGAATATAAAAAGGTCACATAGCGGCATGTCGAGAGTAGAGCGCTCCCACACACTCGTACGTGATGAGGTGTGCAATATTGAAAAAATAATTATGTTGATCTATAGTTTCTTTGTAATATCATTATCATTACAACCCTTCTCAAAGTCCACTACTGGACATAGGGAGGCTTATACCAGGGAATGCTATAAAAATGTCCTAAGCCACCAGCATCCATCGATTTTTTCCGTTTCTTACCAGGTCGTCATTACACATGTAGTAGTCTCACTACGCATCGATTACTGGTACAAGGCTGCCACTCAGAAACATTTCGACCCTGTCGCTTGTCGGTCTACGAGCTATGCAGGGTTATTTTTCAAAGAGCGGCCAATTTTTAAATTTATGTTCAAATATATAAATTATGATATACCTTTATTGCAGTTTTTGTAAATACGAGTAAATAAGGCATCTATTGTTATTTGAAAACAACGTTTTTGCCTGCCGATCGACCCTTTCTAATGCGTGCGCAGTAAAATCAGTTAAAATTACCACGGATTTAATTTAAAAGACAATAATTTAAAATTAAAAATTTTGTACAGCCGACTTCAATATAAATTATTAAAAATAACTCAAAAACTGTTGATCTGACCTTCATCAAATTTATATGGGACCACATGTGAAGTACCAGCTTTCAAAAAGAATCATCGAAAGCGTTTCACCCAGTAAAAAGTTATGAGGTGACACACATAAAAAAAACATACAGTCGAATTGAGTGAGTCTCCTTTTTAAAATCGGCACAAAAGGCAGAATGTTTGAATTTTTTTTATTAATTTTTCTTCACCATTTGCCTATATTACTTATTCTGAACCTTCTCTGCAAATTTGGCCGGTGGTTGCAAAATAACCCAGTATAGTGGGCTCATTGCCACTTCTGTGTACTGATCTGTTGGGCTATGTCGGTCACCCTGGTTCTGCTGCAAATATCATCGTTGCGTCATAATTCACTTAACGACGTTAAGCTTTCTCATACTGCCAGCAGTGAAGGACCGTGGTCCTTCATACTGGACCCTCCATCGGGGATCAGTTCCAAATGGCATCACTAGCAACACGTCCTGTTTATATACCTACTCTTCTTTAACTTTTTTGAGTTAATTTCTAAAATATACAAGGCAATAATCAAAAATCCAGGATTATTAAGGAACTAACAAGTTGTACCTTGGTGTGCGCAATTTTCTTCGGCGTCATAAAATGGACGGGCTGATCGTAGACGTCATCTTTCAACTGAAATGTGATGAAACTGTTTTGATAATCTTCATAATCTAACCAACCAACCCGAATACATTTAACAATGTCAATGCATTTACTCGTAGGTACAACCTAATTCCTAAAAATTATACAGGGTTATTATTATATGTTTTCCCTTTTTACTGGAAATGAGGCATTCCATCTTAGTCCTCACGGGTGACAACGCATCTGCATTTTGATTCATATTCGAGGATAGATGTAGATGTCTATGGGCCGCAGCAACCACTTAACATCAGGTGGACTGTGTGCTCGTTTGTCACCCTTTTCCTTAAAAAAAAAATACTTTCATATTCATTTAGTAAAAAAACTGTTATTTTAACATTACAAACAAACAATTCAATTTTATTTATTTCTATAGATAACCATTGGATATAAGATTATCGTTGCAAGCTGTTTCTTAAATAAGTTTTGTAAGTATTTGTAGGTACAACTTGTGTTTGTCTGTACATAATTGAAAAAAAACCTTGAAATTAGTCCAGTAGGGTTGTTTTAGCTGGTTCTTCCCAGGACAGTGTATGCGTGCGCGCGTAATATCAATTTTGCCTGTTTTGTTTCACATGTAAATACCAGTATCTATATTTGTTTTATTGTAAATACTCCTTATATTATTTATTATATGCATTTATACAAAATGTAACAAAAACCCTGTGGTTCCCGTTAAGTACCTTATCAGGATCAGTATTCAAACCTATAGAAATAACTTTTTTTTTATAAACTCGATCAATTGTTTTTTATTTTATTAAAAAAAAATATTTTATGTGGTTTTATTACCTCTTAATGTCACTAGCCGATGTCACTAAGTAAAGCGGGGTCTTTGACAATCCTCATACTCTCCCAGACAATGCAGAGGTAATAAAACCATATTATACAATTTGCATACAATTTTTAAAAAAAATAAAATATATTAAATATTGTTCGAGTTTTTAAAAAAAAGTTATTTCTATAAGTTACGTGATCCTGATAACGTACTTAACGGGAACCACAGGGTTTTGTTACATATTGTATACCTACTGTATAAACAATGTTCCCATCCTTTTTCATTTCCATTATTTTATTTTGATTACATCTTTCTCGAAAATAGAAATAAAGCGAACACACTATTCTCGCGGGCGAGTCCAACCTTAGTGTTCTGTGGTCCAACCTCAATGGGCATTGCTGAAAACCAACGCTACCGCAATCAGCAGAGTCAGTGCCCTTTTCAGCACCACATCACTCATGCAATCGGATCATTTTCTGCCGACTTCTAAAAAGGAGACGGTACTCAATTCTACTGTATTTTTTTCTGTTTCTTTTTTATGTGTGTTACCTCATAACTTTTTACTGGGTGAACCGATTTCGATGATTTTTTATTTGAAAGCTGGTACTTCTCGTATGGTCCCATATGAATTTGATCAAGGTCAGGGCAATAGTTCTTGAGTTATTCTTAATAACTTATATTGAAGTCGGCTGTACAAAAATTTTAATTTTAAATTATATGTCTGTTTTGTTCTTATTTACTGTTATAATTGATGTTTTTATGTATAATTTTATTTTCTGTATCAAAACTGTATGAGTGTGAGTTGCTGAATAAATGCATGTCTAAGTCTATGCCTATATTGAATAAACAAGTGGTAAAATTAAACATTTTGTACAACCGACTTCAATATAAATTATTAAGGATAACTCAAAAACTAATGGTCAGACCTTGATCACATTTGTATGAAACCACATGAGAAGCACCAGCTTTCAAATGAAGAAGGAATCATCGAAATCGGTTCACCCAGAAAAAAGATATGAGCTAACACACATAAAGAAAAACATACTGGCGAATTGAGTACCTTCTCCTTTTTGAATCCGGTAGAAAAGTGCTTCCATTCCATTCTATTCTATTTTCATTAGTATAACGCTTTTGCCCATCTCCTACACTGCCACTACACGGTAAATCAACTCTTACATCTTACATACTTACATTAGGATAATTAAAGCTGAATCCTGCTTCCGGGCTGGTGTTCACCGAACTACTTAGTGACCACTGCAAAATAGAAAATTCTGAAGGTGTTATCTCGGCTGACGACAATAAGCAATTATAACCCCGCCTAAGGGTATTAGTGTTCTGTGATTATAACTTCCAGTCAAACACATTTATTTCTTTTAAAGAACACAGATTATGTATACAATAAAAATAATAAGACATGCTTTAGTGTTGCGGAAACACTAGGTTGGAACGAAGTTCCTTTCGTAGTATAAGTATTATTATTGATAAACGTATTATATTATTGATTAACAAATAGATATAAATAAATGAATTACTAGCGTCTAATAAAATGAAGCTTCATTTAAAATAAAATAATATTACTTTCATGGCAAACTGGCATGAAAAAGTGTGAGTGAGATGGATATTCCATCTCGCTCGCATTATATAAAGGAGGTCGTGACGGAAAAATCTTACACTTTTTCTCGCCTAGCCCCCATCCGTCAAATTCGTACTGGACGGTACGAATTTGACGGATAAGGAACTTCTTTCCAATATTAACAGTATTCATACGGTAGCATGCATTTTATATAATACTCGTTTTATTGTTATACATCCTTAATTAATTTGTTACATTTTTATTTAACTAATTAAAGCATATGTTTGTATTATATAATGGTAATGTTTTAAAAATATGAATATTGTATTAATAAAATATTTACTAAGCAAATTTTTTTTAGTGATGTTTATTATACTACTAAAGAGCACATGACTGATAATAACCCCTGGGAGTGAGGTGATCGCTAGCATGCTGTTTCTAGTGTATTCATACTAATGATGTAATATATGTATTTAATAATTTGTAAATTAATTTTAATTGAAAAAAAAAGTCCCGCCGCGATTCTTGCTGGTTATTCCCAAGACCGAGGTAATTTCCGAACCAGTTGTAAAAACAAAATAATTACTTTCATTAACAATTACATGTAATCTATGAATAAAAATGATTCTATTCTATTAAAAGTTAAATTTTGAACCCTTTCGAGTGGACTAATACAAGTTCAAAGCAATAACTAGCATTAGCATGTCATTTTAATAGTTACAGTAAAAAGTTCATCCCTATTTTTCTACCCTTAGGGTCAGAAATTTTTGATCAAAGCTATATGGTAAACTTAATACGTGTGAGCCATACTGCAGTGCTGGAGCTATATTAGTTGTAGCACATAAAAACATAAATAGCTTCAATAAGAATAAGGATGTGCATACTTTAAACACTAGGAACAAACATAAGCTTGTAATACCAGTTATTAGACTCCACAGAATCAGTAATTCATTTATGGGGCAATGTATACGCTTTTACAACAAAATCCCAGAACATATTCAAAGTTTGTCAATAAACAAGTTTAAAAGTTTTATTAAAGAAAAACTGTACAAAAAGGGTTATTATATTATCAAGGAATACATGAATGAAAATAACCCCTGGGAATAAGGTGATCGCCACCATGCTGGTTCTATGAAAAATTATTTAAAAATTGTATAAACGAAATTATGTTTGAAAAAAAAGTCACGCTGGGTTTCTTGCTGGTTCTTCCCAGGACAGAGGTATTTTCCGAACCAGTGGTATATAAAAAATGACTTTCAATAAGAATTATGTAATAATCGATATTGAATAAAAAAATATTTTATTCTATTCTAATGAGTCGGCTCGACCGGAGAAGGACCACGCTCTCACAGAATACCAGCGTAAAATAGCAGCTTAACACTGCTGTTTCGTATGGTGAGTGTAGAGAACCGAAGAACCTTTTTACTGGAAACGAACCATTCCATCTTAGTTCTCAGGGGTGATAACGCTTTTGCATTATGATACTTAATTGAGGATATATGTAGATGTCTATGAGCCACAGCATCCACTTACCATGAGGTGGACTGTGTGCTCGTTTATCACCCTTATTCTAAAAAAAAATATGGGACTACCTCTGAAGTTTAACTATTTAATAAAAAAATATTTAAATTTGTTAACTATATCCGAGGACTTACGATAGCTACCTTAGAGTCGGAATATTTACTCTTTTTTTTATTCAAATCTGTATGAGGCTTACTTCTGAAGTTTAAATATTAATATAAGCTTAAATATTTAATTTAATTATTATTGAAATCTATTAGCCATTTCCAATAAATCAGTAAACATACATAAAAATCATACGCGTCGAATATAGAAACTCTTCTGTTTTTGAACTCGGTTAAAAATACAATTTTTAACCGAGTTCAAAAAACAGAAGACAGAGAGCAAGTTCAAAGACAGAGAGCAAGCTGCTGTTCTGCTGTTAGAATGGTCGTTTGGGGACATAGAGACAGCAAGAGACCCTTAAAAATCTATGCTTCAATTTTTTTTAAATTGGATTGTGTGACAAACGAGCACACAGTTCACCTGATGGTAAGGGGATGCTGTGGCCCATAGAAATATGCATTTATCCTCGATTACGGATCAAAATGCAGATGCGTTACCACCCCTGAAGACTACGAGATCGTAAGATGGAATGCCTCGTTTCCAGTGAAAGCGACTTCGGTTCTCTACACTCATCATAAAAAAAAAAGCAGCAATGTTCTTTTACTTCATGCTGGTACTCTGTGAGAGCGTGGTCCTATCCCTATCGAGTAGATCGAGTAGACTTCTGTAACTATAATATAGCTCCAAATTGGCACTATCACGTTAAAAATATGACAAAATAAAAATAAAACTTACCAGAAAATAAAATCCGTACAGCCACATATCGTAACGCGGCCGTGAACAATCGTTTAGAACAAATAAAATTGTAACAAGTTAAATAAAGCATTCGTTAAGATACCGATTTATTTTTTAACGATTGCTCCTAATTGGTCGTTTAGTTATATTGTAACAATTTGGTAAAATCAATCAGTGTATTTTCAAGTTTTTTTTTTAACATATAAGCGTAAAGAAGTAACAGAACGTTACAGCCTATAATGATTTCTTATATTTACGCGAATACTACACATTACATTAAACAAATTTTACGGATTTTGTCGCGTTTAATTTTAAATTCCTGATTCCCGATATTTTGGGTGCTTTACAGCATCCAAGGTCAAGGGGGGACTGAGGTGTTTGGAGTTCTAATGTCATAGTTCTGCTATCTTCAGCTTTTGAACACTCGGAAGTAGTCCCGAGACATCGCGATAGCACTGGGAGGGTGCTGGGGTAATAAAAGCTAACCCTGGGACGTGCTAATAGTCAAGCAAAGTATGGAGTGGGTCCCCGCTGCGTTTCGAACGGAGACACCGTGTCCATTCATATACCCTGATGGTGACCACCGTGGGGTTTTAGCCGGTACACGTGCGGCATAACCTTTTCGTTACCCCGCAGCGGAAGGTATCTATGAGGATTCCTGCACAATGAAAATGGCTGTGACATGCCTATAAATAATTAGTTTTTTTTTTAATAAGATAAGGGTGACAAACGAGCACATAGTCCACCTGATGGTAAATGAATGCTGTGACCCATAGAAATCTACATCTATCCTCGATTACGAATCAAAATGTAGATGCGTTGTCAACCGTCAGGACTAAGATGGAAAACCTCGTTTCCAGTGAAAAGGGTGGCCGGTTCTCTACACTCACCATACGAAACACAGTAGTGTTAAGCTGCTATTTTACGCTGGTATTTTGCGAGAGTGTGGTCCTTCCTCGGTCGAACCGATCCATTCGTGCTACAACTATACCATTAAATTAATATAGCTGCAGCATGGCTCTACCAAGTAAAACGTCTTAGAAATATTTTTTTAATTTCTTAAACATGCAGGCTTCTTCACTATATTCTCCTTCACCGCCGAGCACGTGGTAAATATGCACTTTTTAAAATAATTGCAATTGACAATTTCACTGGGGCCGGCGGGGATTGAACCCGGGTTGTTCACGTGCTGTGAAATTTATATCAATGTAAAGTCTACCGTTACAGTTACAGCCTATTATAAAGTCCACTGCTGAACATAGGCCTCCCGCATACATTGCCTCATAGGAAATATTTACTATAGTTGCCACGATTGGCACGAGGGTATGCACGCGCAGTTTATTTTTATTTGTATTCGATATTAGGAAGACGCTGCTGTCCATTTCCCGATTTGTTTCCCTCTGTCGCCTCTTACGACAGCCACGGGATATTATGGGGTAATGCAAATTCTTACGCCACTACACGGTGAAATGCAAAATGTAGTCTATTAGACGTCAAGTGACTACTGCGGAACAGAAAGCTATAGGCAAACACAATTAAGAATTTTAATCACATTTATTTATAATACTATTAAAATATACAATATTTATCATAATAATATCTAATAAATAATAGTACGAATAAACTTTTTTATAATGTTACGACCCCACACGAAGTGAAAATTTCTGATATTCCAATTTTTTTTTTGCCGCGACTTGTACACATGAAATACTACACTCATTATATGCAAAACATACATAATATTATAATATTATTTTATAATTACAATACGTAATGAATAAAAACGTAATTATTTGAACGACACACTCCTTTTCAGACAGTAAACGTGGTTGATGACGACTGGAGTGTGGACACACGATTCAGTGTGTCACCTAGCCGACCGTGACAGTTCACTTTCGTTAAATGTTTTAAAAAAATGTGCCTAAAGAAGTTGTCACTTTAAAAACTTAAATTGTCATAAAGCCCTACGTCATGCGGTCTAGTGCCAAGAACGCTGGCTGCGTTTCCTTGCTTGCTATCTTAGCCTTTGAGTGAGAAACAAAACCAGCCCTCTCATCACCAGCGATGACGGCAAGTCACGGATACTGTTCCGTTAAGAACTTTGAACCACCGCACGTGGATCCCAAGGACCAATAGTCTCTACAGCAAGTGGCACAAAACTTGAGATGTGACGTTATTTCAACTTAGGATAGTCATCAAAGACTATTAATTATATTTAAATTTTTATTTCGACTAAAAAAATCTATATCTATACACATAAATAAAATTGAAGTGTCTGTTTGTGATGTCGAAATAACAGCTTTTTACTATAGTGATATGAAAGTATATACGGCAATTATAACAAAAACACGATTTATTAAATTCTATCTGTCTTTCTGTCTGTCTGTCTGTTTGTTCGGGCTAATCTCCAAAACGGCTGACCGATTTTGACCGGACTTTCACTGATAGATAGCTGATGTTATAAGAAGTAACTTAGGCTACTTTTATTTTATAAAATGATTTAGGGTTCCGCGCAAAAAAATTAAAAGTAATTAAACGCGGGCGAAGTCGCGGGGAATAGCTAGTCTCCAATATAAACAGAAATTAAAATACGGCCTAGATCCTCTCATGGCAGTCCTATCCATTCCGAAGCCTTCGTTTCCGAAGACCGCAGTGACAGACAGACAGAGAAAACTTTCGGAGATTAGAGAGCCGGAACAAACGTCTGTTTGTTCCGGCTAATCTCCGAAACGGCTGGACCCATTTTGATATTAATTAAGAACTTAATGTTGATTGAAAATGAGCAACTACAGGTGACTCAATTTTTGCTTACACGGAGCTAAAATCTCATCCCATTCCATTACATATTATATAGATATAGTGAGAATTACGAACTCCGGAATCGCTATCTAATATAGAATTTACAGAATTAATTCAACAGCGAGTGTATGTTCTTGAAGTTCACAATCCTTTTGCCTGGTGTTGATCCGCCTCGGAGGGCGTAAATTGACTTTTTCGATAGGATAAACCTTCTTCCATTATTTTCTCCAGAATAGTTTAGAACGCCTGGAATCGCTGCTTCTCTGCTCTGACACGTCATGAAGTCTGCTGGAAAACATCAAATATCTAAAACCCAGTATGACTCGATTTAAGCCACAAACTATCGTACAGCCTATCAGAAGTCCACCGCTGAACGTAGGTCTTCCTCATAGATTGCATCATATGTGGTATATTTACCACAGTTATCAGGTTTGGCGGACGGGTTGGCAACCGCAGATTTCTTTTATTTTTAGTTGTTATTCGGAAGTCGCTGCTGTCCATCTGCTGATTTGTTTCCCTCTGTCGCCTCTTGCGACACCTACGGGATGATATGGGATAGTGTCCTGTATAGTACATAGCCTCTAAAAGTCCACTGCAGAACATAGGCCATTTATATGGGGGATATTTTTGCCATTCTTACAACACCATTACACGAACAAATTGACAAAGTCTTCCGAACTTGCGATAGATGGCGCTATAAACATTACGTTTAAATGTGACACGTGAAATACTCAGACCAGTAGGGGACCGGTACTGCCATGGTCTATCCCTTGCCACGCGTGACTTATCGCTACCGTTACAGCCTAATAAAGTCCACTGCTGAATATTGCCGTAGTTGTAATGTTAATTTTGTTTTGAAAATTTCACCTCTCAGTGGTTCATGCGCTCCTAGTAGATTGTCTTCTATACATCCATCCACTACAGCCTATTAAAGTCCACTGTTGAACATAGGCCTCCCCCATAGATTGCCTCATAGGATATTGCCGTAGTTGTAATGTTACTGTTGATTTGAACATTTCACCTCTCAGTGGTTCATGCGCTCCTGGTAGATTGTCTTCTATACATCCATCCACTACAGCCTATTAAAGTCCACTGCTGAACATAGGCCTCCCCCATAGATTGCATCATACAGGAGATATTTGGCACAGTTGCCACGTTTGGCAAGCGGTTTGGCAACCACAGTTTATTTTTTATTTTATTCGTTATTAGGATGACGCTGCCGCCCATCTCCTGAGTTTTTACCTACTTTCGCCTCTTACGACACCTACGGGATGATGTTGGGTAATGGATATTCTTACATCTTCACTCTTCAAGCGTAACTAATAAGGCAAATCGTCCCCATAACGGGAAAGGCCTAAGTCCAGCTGTGAACTTTAACGGGCACAGAAAGAAGATATATATATAAATTCTCAGGCCTCTAACCCAGAGGGGTAAGCAGACCACGGACTTCCATTCGCTACGATCCTGACACACCTCTCTCGTTTCTCTCACATCCATGAACCTTTGCATACATGCTCGTCGGTTAAGTTGCCAATTAAAATGAACTTCCATCTAAGCCACTCAATTCTGGAGGATAAATATTCTTTGCCTTTCCTTACTCATTTGTTATTTCTTTTTTTATAGAATCAGAGTGACAAATAAGCACACAGTCCAGATGATGGTAAGTGAATGCTGTGGCCCATAGACATGTACATTTATTCTAAATTAAGAAATCAAATGCAGATGCGTTGTTGCCCCTGAGTACTGAGATAGAATGCCTCGTTTCCAGTAAAAAGGGTCTCCGGTTCTCAACACTCACCATACGAAATAAAGCAGCATTGAGTCATACTCTTTTCTACTTTTACGCTGGTATTCTGTGACAGCGTCGCCCTCCCCCGGTCGAGCCAACCCATTCGTGCTACAACCGTAATATAGCTGCAGCGTGGTTCCACTATGTAATATTCTACTTGAAAATACCACTGAAACATAGATAAGAAGAAGATACGTACTATTTAAGCATACAAAATAAATCACACACAACAAAATCAGTGACATTATACAGTTCTCCGAAATTTTCGTAAAGAGAATTTTACACAAGACAAAATATTTAATAAAACGTTGTATTCATAATCCAAGTGAATTCTTATCGTTGAACAATTTCGTTCGATTTTAACGACCATGTAATTGCGTAAAAACATATTGAGCAGTTATGGCTGCAAACCGAATGGGTCGGCTCGACTTGGGAAGGACTACGCTATCACAGAATACCAGCGTAAAATAGCAGTTTAATGAAGCTCTGTTTGAACCGGAGCCGTTTTTACTGGAAACGAAGAATTCATAGTCCTCAGAGGGGACAAAGCATGGCATTTTGATTCTTAATCGAATATATGTGTAGATGTCTATGGGCTACAACGTCCACTTGCCATCAGGTTGACTGTGTGCTCGTTTGTCACTCTTAGTGTCTAAAAAATACAAGTCATAGTTTCATCTATCCATTACAGGTGAACACAAACCTTCCCTAAAAATTTTCTCTAGATTTTGCTATAGTTACCGAACCAAGCAGGCGGATCATTAGGAAGATGCTACATGTCTTTTTTTTGTTTTATAGAATAAGGGTGTCAAACGAGCATACAGCTCACCTTATGATGAGCGGATACTGTAGCCCATATAATTCTACATTTATCCTCAATTGAGATTTAAAATGCAGACGCATTGTCAGCCGTGTGGACTAAGATGAAATGCCAACTATCTAGTAATAGAACTAGGCATTTTTTTAAATGGATGGAATACCTAGGTTCTTTATACTCACCAGACAAAACACAACTGCGTCAAGCTGCTATTTTACGCCGGTATTCTGTGAGAGCGTAATCCTACCCCGATCGGAACGACCCATTCGTGCTACAACAATAGATGTATAGATAAGAGGCAGGCTTTTTTACTTGTAGTAAGGCATTTTATCTGAGTCCAGGGTTGACAACGCATCTGCATTCTGATACTTATTCGACGGATTCGAGAATAGATGACAGTATCTCTGGACGACGACATCTAATCCCTATCAGGTGGACCATGTGCTCGTTTTTAACCCTCACATCTTTAAAGACTTTGGTAGTTTTTTTTTTCATTTGAATCAGTATATTCAGGATGGGGTGATTGAAGGACAGAAAAAAATATTTTAAACTTTTTTTATTACAGACCCAAAATTTCTTTAACAAAATAGCTCCTTAGCCACCTTGGTTGTCAGAAATGGCACTCAGTAGCCAGACCATCGTCTTCTGGTCGCTGAAGGCTCTCTCAAATGAAGCTGTGGAAGACACGACAGTATTTAAATACTCCTATATAAGAGAATTGGATTGGAAGAATAGGTTCTCGAGTTGCAGTCTCGTACCGGTAGGAGAAGTTAGCTTGGAGTATTGTGACCCCCCACTAGATGGAGTAACGACCTGGTAAGACATGTAGGAAGTCGATGGATGCAGAGCGTGCTATGTGACATTTCTTGGGGGAGGTCTATGTTCAGCAGTGGATTTGTGAAGGTAATGATAATATAAGAGAAGAGTGTAAGATGTGATATGACTCCAAGTATGTTAAGTATCATAAGAAGCGACCGGGGGGGGGGGGTTCCAGAAAAATCGAATGGCTTATAATATATAGTGGTTTAACTATCTCGCTAACAACAGACTGACGTAAAATGTCCAGACCGAAGACGGACAGTAGCGTAAAAGATGCTCACCTATGGTTCTTTCTTTTCTATAGGAATAGGGTGACAAACGAGCACACAGTCCACCTGATGGTAAGTGGTTGCTGTGACCCATAGACATCTACATTTACCCTCGTTTGCGAATCAAAATGCAGATGTGTCACCCGTGAGAACTAAGTTGGAATGCTTCTTTTCCAGTAAAATGGGTCTCCGGTTCTCTACACTCACCATACGAAACAGCAGGATTAAGCTGCTATTTTACGTTGATATTCTGTGAGAGTGTGGTCCTTCCCCGGTCGAGCCGATCTATTCGTGCTACAACTATACTACAAATATAGCTGCAGCTTGGCTCTGCAATCCTTATTTCGCCTGTGTTACAATGTTCAGATGTGCAGGTATTAGCTGTGCACATTTTATGGACTGATAATAAAGAAGGAGAATTTCAACTGCTTATATATTTAAGTCGTTTTAGAAAGACGCTGCTGCCCATCTCCTGATTTGTTTCCCTCTGTCGTCTCTTACGGCACCCACGGGGTTATATGGGGTAGCGGATATTCTTACACCGCCACTACACAGTAGACTTTTGGTAGGTTGTAATGAACGAATGAAATAATTACAAGCACACAATGAGGCATTCCGTCTTAGTCCTCAGTGGAACAACGCAGCCTTCTTTGTTTTAAGTTAGTTGCTTGTGTATGGTGAATGTAGAGAACCAGAGATCCTCTCTACTGGATACAAGGCATTCCATCTTAGTTCTCAGGGGTGACATCGTATCTGCATTTTGATTCACTTACCATCATGTGGGCTATGTGCTCGCTTGTCACCCTTATTCTATAAAAAAGATGTCCATTGACTGTAGTAGGCACCATCAAATAAAGTTCCTTTGTCACTTGGAATCTATAAAAAAATTACCATAAGAATTATCATTCGATGTTTTAAAATTGTTATGAGATGAACATTCATCAGCGGCTATCTTCAACACTTCATCATTCTGACTCGGGATTTTGGAATCATAGCTCGAACTCTTCAATACCGGATTATTTATCTTTCCTTCATCCGACGCTATCTTCAAAACATTTTTCAACCAATTCCAAGTCTCCTGCTGCTGTTCGTTATCTGGAAAGCAGTTAAGCGCAATATTCAACTCTTGAGTTATAAGCAAACAACGTGGGAATCGATGTCTCTAGGAGAGGAATGTAATTATGACAAGTAAATTAAAATAGTTACGGTATTTTTTCTTTTTAATTTGCAGTTTATCAGTTATCTGTGCCTTTTAGTTTTTTTTTCAACATTGGTGTTTACTTTTTGATTTAGCATTTTGTAGTTATGCAATTTAAGTAATAAGACACCCAAAAGTTGCTAACTACCTTAGTTACCTTATAGCGTATAGATTTTTTGCATCTAAAGTTTAGAGAGGGGTTGACCACTTTCAGATTTTGCTGTCCGTACCATTAACCATTGACTATTGACCTTATAAATTTAATTTTGTTAAATAGATTATATTTTTACGTATGCACTTATAAAGTTTATCGGCCAAGTTGGCGGTGCATTGAAGATCTGTCAGATTGAGTGTGGATACCCTTAGCCGACTAACATGTATGCGTAGGTATATGAATGTAAAGGATACGAGAGAGGTGTGTCAGGATCATGCCAAATGGAAGTCCGTAGTCTCTGCCTATCTCTCTAGGTGACAGAAGTGTGTTTATACTACGCTTAAAAAAATGTGTATACACCTTAATACCTTTTTATAAAACTGACGTGACAATGGTCCTTCGAGCCGGATATGAACCAATGGCTGAGAAGAAAGAATCACAGACATTGTGATGCTGCTTGCTGTTTTGCCTCGGTATTTGTTGCGAATGAGATCATCTCCGGGCTTGGTGAGCTATTCAAACGATTCCAATTCCCGTTGGTCTATAGAATAGAACGTCCGCTTACCATCAGGTGGGCTGTGTGCTCGTCCGTCACTCTCCTTATTCAAACTTCAGTATTTTGAAATAATTATTAATTTAAGCACCGTCGCAGAGCAGGAATTTCTTTATTGTTTTGCCATTTTTAAAATACAATACAAATACAAACACTCACGCCTGTCACCCAGAGGGGTAGGCAGAGACTACGGACTTCCATTTGGCGCGATCCTGACACACCTCTCTCGTCTCCTTTACACCATATATATACGCATACACGATCGTCGTTTAAGGGTACTTCTAATCTGGCCCATTTTCAATGTATCACCGATTTAGTCGATAAATCTTCGTCTAGGGCATCCCTTCCCGACTTTGCCGTTCACTTCTGAAACATAAATTTGCTTTGTCAATCTTTCTTCGTTCATTCTTTCTACTTGACCAAACCACCTTTTAAACTTTTAAACCCCACCATTAAAAGTTTTATTTCTATTGCAACTAAGATAGTTTTAGGACGTTTTAAACAGTATTTGTGATTCGAAAACTGAGTTTATTCTCAAGTAATTAAAGTTCATATTTTTATGAATTGCAATAATTTGAAATACGTCCTGTTTCGCGATCACGCCATAGTAATTTATTTGTAACAGCCGTATAATTTTTATAGGGCTTCCTGTTATTCCCATTATTTTACAACCGTTTTCCTACCATGGCATATTAATATTAAGCTGCATATTATGTTTGTATCAGAATTTGTGAGGGATGGTCATTTATAGAGTAAACTCATTTGGTTGGGCTGAATAAATGTATAAAAGGAAATGATAAATATACGAGTACATAAAGTATACTGTATTAAAATAAATAAAACATAAATAAATAAATAATACATAAATAAATAAAAGCCCAAGCAGATGGAAGCCCACGGCAGGTGAAACCAAACGGCAGAGGGTTAGGGAGAAAGGGAAAGGAACCGGTGGACGAAGTGGGCGATATCGAGGAGCACCGCCTTTTGTATTTTAGCCCGGAGCGGCATGTAACAGCATCCCAGTCACCTCAGATGATCTGAGTCGCTGACCGGGATTAATCCGTTCGCAAAGACGACTACAGGAATAATTTCGGTCGGCAGACCACCCCACACGTCGGTCACCTCGTGAGCCAGGTCCAGATTTTTTTCTTTTCTAATCTGCTTCGGCTTTTACGAGGTTCTCGTCACACGGAATGGTGATGTCTACCAAAAATATCCTTGACTGTGCCCGGTCCATCAACACAATAGCAGCCTTATTTGCAATCAAAAAAATGTCCGTGAAGATGGCCCGGTCCCAGCAGAGCCTGGAGCTCCTGGTGTAGAATTCTGGCTATTAAATTGTACCTGTGCAAGTACTCAGAGTTAGAAAGCGCCGAAGAAACGGAGATGACATGCCTAAGTGACTCACCGGGTTGGGGACAAGCTCGACAGATGTCGACGGTGCCATTCCTTAGGATGTATCTCCGATAGTTGTTGGTCTTGATAACCTGATCCTGTATCGCACAGACAAAACCCTCGGTTTCCTCAAAGAGCTCACCAAAACGTAGCCAGTGAAGGGAGGCAACTGTGTCACCGAAAGTCGCATATAGAGTCTTGTAGAACCTCCCGTGAAGCTCCTTCTCCTTCTATACGGTCGGAAATGCTCTGTACTGCCGGATCCTGCCATTGCTCGTTGGCTAAGGATAGAGGAGTAAGTCTTTTATAACAAGAAATGACGTCTCCATAGAACGGATCATCCGCTCTCGTCAGAAAGTAATTACGGAGGCTGCACACTTCGCGATTATGCATGATAAGCACGCCTAAAAAAGCCACGCCCACCATGTTTCCGCGGTAAGTACCTCATAATCGACGCCTCATAATCGACGATTATGTGTTTGAAATTGTGAAATGACTGCTGAGTATGTTGACCCGAAATCTGTTATTGGTTTTACTGTCGAGAAATTCTCATTTGGAGAACCTGGAGTTAAGAAGTTTACGGTGTTTCATCCTCGTGCCTCAGAAAGCATGTAAATCTGTTGATCATGCGCCTCTGCTCTCTCTGGTCGTTTCGGATAATCGTCCCATTGGACTATGAGTGAGTGAATAGAGAGTACACATGTGTTTGCGCACACAATCGTGCTTAATTAACCTGTCCTTCGCAGATGGAAGTCTCCGTTAAGTCTGGATGCTATAACCGAAATTCAGTCTAACGGGTAAATTAAGCACATTAATTTAAAAAAAGACTTACCCGTGTCAGTTTCATCAAGAACTGGATCTAGGTTGAGATTATCTTCGTCATTTGTTGTCTTCTCTTCTGGTTCGTTAGAGTTTACAGCCAGTACCATGGCTGCTGTTTCATCGTCCGACTGGCACGCCGTTAACACCATCAGGGTCGATAGAACAGCGGTCACCAAAATTGTATGCCTATGGATATAACAGGGATTTGAAGTAAACGCTCCGTCGATAGTGGTGATCTTCGGGTGTCCTCATTGGACAGCTTTGTCCATTTTCCTTACGTTTTTAATTCGTTCATTCAATACAGCCCAACAAAAGTCCACTGCTGAACACGGATCTCACCCTCTAGGTTGCCTCATAGCTGACAAGCTTTTGCAGGCGGATTCGCAACCGCAGTTTTCCTGTTCCAGTTTCTCTCTTTCGCCTATTACGACACCCATTGTTTTCCCCACCAGGGTCACGGAGGATAGGGCAAGCGCCTCGCCGTACCAGCACTTCTCTTACTCCGCAACTCCATCTCCGCTGCCACGGTTATGATAAAGGGAAACCCTCTCGCTGCAGTCCATTTACTCGGATCTACTGTCGCACTACCAATTTATGTTACTAATATTCCGTTTTTTTTTTCAAATAATAAAATAGATATTTAAAGAGTTTTTGATCAAATAGCCAAGATCTCTTCAGGCATTGCTCTCTATCTATTAGTGGAGTTTCATTACAATTAGTTTAGCCATTCCGAAGATCAGCCCGGATAGACAGAAAATAAACATTTAAAATATAGTTATTAATGTCTAAATGTCAGCTCAATTGAAGGCGGACAGACACTTCAATCTTATTTACATGTATTTTTTTTATAGGATAGGGTAACAAACGAGAACACAGTCCACCTGATGGTAAGTGGTTGCTGTGGCCCATAGACATCTACATCTATCCTCAATAAAGAATCAAAATGCAGATGCGTCGTCACCCGTGAGGACTAAGATGGAATGCCTCGTTTCCAGTAAAAAGGGTCTCCGGTTCTCTACACTCACTGCTATTTTACGCTGGTATTCTGTGAGAGCGTGGTTCTTCCCCGGTTTTCACTAATAACCTTATAACTATACTTCCAATTTTCTGATATCTTTATGTCAAACTTCAATTAAAAAAAAGTTTGTAAAATCCAAAAGTGCACTACGCACAATGCCCAATGATAGTAAAACATTAAAAAAAATATTAATTATAGTTCTATTCGTCAATGAGTTCCAGTAGCAGTTAACGAAGTACATCTTGAAGTCAATCTATTATGTTCTATAACCAACAAAACGAGGCTAAACTCGGCACATCTAATTCTTCTCGTCGAGGAGTTCCAGTAGCAGATACCGACACACCTTCAGGTCTATATAGTCCAAGAAGTATAATATGTATATTTATATATAAATCCTGCGTACTTTTAACGAAACAAAATATTGTAATAACAATCTGTGATTATAAATATAATAATAATATCTTACGTTGGTTAATTATGTATTAAATTTGGTTTTTGGAATATTTTGTAGTTCTACAGCGATCGATATTTTTCTGCACGAGCCGCTGTAACAAACGCCCACTCACGACGGCATTTGAGCCCGTAGTAAATAAAGTACTCTGTGGTTGTGGCTAGGCCTATTTAATAAAATAAATTAATACAAGGCTCTCAAACCACCGTAAATTTCGCCATTTCTTAGACGAAAAAATTAATTATAACTAAACAAAACAAAATTAAACTTCCATTTACATTCCATGGCTTCCCACATGATAGATGAAGAGTTTTAAAAATAGATTGAGTTGAACAATTGATATTTTCAAAAGTTATCGTGTTTACGCAGCCATATTGACTTGATAAATCTACACCATAAGCCACTAAACCCCCTTTTTATGTAAAAATAGTAATCACTCGATTTAAAAAATATATTAATAAGTTCACAATCATTTATCTTTCTGACAATGTGCTTTTTATATTATTTATATTATGTATACTATGATTGCTAGATACGATTTCATGCGACAAATCGTTGGAATCTTAATTTTTAGGCCTTAGCAGAAAATACCTGCGCGCTACGCGCTTAAGGCATGCAAAAGGGTCGTGACGGAAAAATCTTATGCTTTTTCTCGCCTAGCCTCCCATCCAGCAAGTTCGTACCGTGCGAAAAACTTAAATTATCTTTGAATTAGTTGAAATTAAGTTCCCAAGTTAAATATATATAGAAACAGAAGCAATTAATATTCTGAGATAAGCTCACCTCATTTCGTTTTGAATAATAAGTACCAGAGATAAAAAAAATATTCTCAAGACCGGCGCCGTCCCGCGTCCGTGTTGACGCTCGCACTGGCCTAATATATTATATCTATGCACTGGTCCAACATAAGGAAAACAAGAGCAGTTAATAAAACGGATAGTTATAAATATCTCAGTGTCATTTATTATACGCGGTGGTTTATCATTTTATCACAATAATGCCACTTCAGCTTAATTAAAGAAAGTGTGTTTATTTAATTCAGCCTCGTACAAGTAGGCGAAGTGTAGGACATTTCCCCACCAGATGGAGTGACGATCTGGTAAGCCATGCAGGAAGGCTCAGGACCGTGCTTTGTGGCATTTCTTGGGGGATGCCTATGTTCAGTAGCGGACTTGTAAAGGGTTGTAATGATGATGATGATGATGATGTTTTAGGGCAAGGAAGTGTCCGCCGGGCTGTTTTGGCGAACTTCACATGTCTTCGAAATATTTCATAGTTGTATAATATATTATAATTATTTATTTAATTCATTTATTTAAATCTTCACGTTTTGGAATTAAAAATAAGTAAAATTAAACGTCATGTCATTCTTAAAATAGTTTTATTCAAGAACTTTATGCCTGTGAAGACCGTGCGTCTGGACTTTTACGTCAATTGGTGGCAAATATGATAACTATTTGGATCGTTTATTACATTTTAATACGTGATTTGTTTTTTAGTAATTATTAATATAATATATTGATATTATTTTAATAATGTCAACTTCAAGAAAAAATTGCTCTGTCCGTGACGAATGCATCACGTCAAAAACGTGGGATTGATGTGAAAGTGAAATTTGCATGTAAACAGTGGATAAAAGCAGTATAAAAATATGTGTAAGTCCTATGTTATTATTATTAGAACTAAACGCGAAACACCCGGCGTGTGGTTCCAGAGTGATCAAACCGCCGGGTCGTGAACTATATGAAGACGCTGAGAGAAACAGCTACGACGTTTTAGGTCCCAAGGAACCAACGCACGTCCCTACGGACCACCGGAAATGTCTGGATGTATTGGACATCGTGCTCTCTAGGAACGTCAACTGCCCAATAGTGTACGACCTGAATTCACAGCATCTCCCGATTCTAATCACCATTGGCCTCAAGGCTGTGACTACGCTGCCCGGAGCTCTTAGAAGGAAGATCAATTGGAGACTCTACCAGAAACATCTAATGGAGAGACCTCCAACCTATATTCCAATCAATACAGCGGACGACGTAGAGGCCGCTGCAACAAGAATAACTAAGACGATACAAGACGCCCTACCCGCGGCCTCTACGATCGTCCCAACCACAGGAAGGAGGGAAGAACTGCCGCAAGAGATATGCGTGCAGCTCAAACGCAAAAGAGCACTGAGGAAGTTCTGGGCGCGTACTCGCTGCCCTAGACTAAAAACACAACTGAACACCTTATCGGATGAACTGTCGGTTGCCGTCCGGGCCCACAGAGGAGAAGCCTGGGAGCGGCGCATATCAAAAGCGGATGAGCAAGATGCGTTGCTCTACAAACTGAACCGACAGTTAACAAAAACCAGACCCCCCGTTTGCCCGCTGACCAACAGCGCGGGCGAACGTTGTTACGACGCCAAAGGTAGAGCGGATATCCTAGCAGAGCACTTCGAGGAGCAATTTATGCCGAACCCAGCAAGTGCGGAGTTCATGGAACTTCATACCCGGAAGGAGAGCCGCGTACAGGAGTTCATGTCGACGCCCGCGCCACCGCTTGTAGGAGAGTGGTTTATATCCGCCGCCGTATTGCGAAGGACAGTACAGGCGCCGGGGCACGACGGGATAACCAACGCAGCACTCCGACAGCTGCCCAATAGAGTACTTGTAGAGCTAGGTCGACTGTACAACGGTATGCTGCGGACGTCCCACTTCCCGGAGGACTGGAAAATCGGCAAAGTGATCGTTCTGCCGAAACCCGGGAAGGACAGGCGTAGAGCAGCCAGTTATAGGCCGATCACGCTGCTACCGCACATAGCTAAAATGTGCGAAAGATTGTTGCTAAGAAGCCTCCGCCCGTGCGTATTACTTCGGGCGGAACAGCACGGATTCAGGAAGGGCCACTCTACAGCAACACAACTGACCAGGGTGCTGCACTACCTTGCGGCCATACATCGTTCGGCGTCTTTCTCGATATAGAGAAGGCGTTCGACAGGGTGTGGCACTCTGGATTACTTTATAAACTAGAAGCACAAACAAGTACCCCTCCAGCTATGTTGCAGCTAGTGGCGTCATTCCTCAGAGATAGGAAGTTCTACGTCTGTGTAGAGGACGCCGAGTCCGCAGCGAGACCAATAAGAGCCGGCGTACCACAGGGCAGCTATCTATCGCCGATCCTGTACGCGGCTTATACCAATGACATCCCCAACCTGGCAGACCACCTGCGCGAATGGGAAGACGATGTTTAACTGGCAATATACGCGGACGATAGTGCCTACTTCACATCGTCTAGAAGAGCCCACATAGCCACTGCCAGGATGCAGAGCCTGCTGGACCTACTGCCACCATGGCTGGAAAAGTGGAGGATGGCCGTCAATGTTGGCAAGACAACCGCTCTGCTCACTTGCCGCTTCAGGAACTTCCCACCACCGTTGACGTTCAGCGGCCTGGAAATCAAGTACGAGAAGGCCGTGATTTATCTTGGATGCCGGAGCGACCGGATGCTGCGCCTGACCGCGCACGTTGATCTCGTCGTCCGCAACCCCAGATGTGCGTGGGCGGCACTCCGTCCCGTCCTGGCATCCAAGCTACCGCTCAAGATGAAACTAAAAATCTACAAGATGTACATACGATCTAAATTCACACACGCTGCTCCGGCCTGGTTCGCGCTCCTGAGCGATCGTCAGAAGCGGCGACTACGGGTCCAGCAGAATTTATCACTACGGACCATCGTCGGTGCAGGTCGCTACGACCGGAATGACGTCATCGCGGCCAACTTGAAGATGGAGACTATCGAGGAATTTGTGGCCCAAATAGCGCGCGACAACGGGCCACATGAACACCTACATAACATCGCACCTTTACATGCTCGGCCTCCGGACGGGCGACCTCTGCCAAGAGAACTCCTATCTATAGCGATTAGAGAGTCGAGTAATAACCCGCAATGCCGCATACAGGCCAACTTAGACGCCCATAGGCCAACTTAGTCGCCTATATGGGCCGACTTAGCCGCCTATATAGGCCAACTTGGACGACCATAGGCCATATTAGACGCCCATTTTATACCATCTTAAACCAACATACAGCGACCGGGGAACCGAACCCCGGACCGCTGCAACAGATTTACAATGCATTAACGGCTCCCGAGACCGGTGCATAGTGATGCACCGCGAGGAGATTCCGGGCAAAGGAGGTATGCCCCGAGGCCCGACACCTGCTGGGTGCTAATTAGCACACATGCAGACAACTACGTAGTGCAATTCGGATGCCCCGAGGCCCGATACCTGCTGTCTGCTAAATAGCAGTTCATTTTATAATCAAGAAAGAAAAGTGATTAGGGAAAGTAGTAGAAGTAGTGAAAGTTCCAGTATCACATTTCCAAGGCGAATTTATGAAGAAATCAATGTTTTATTTCAAGATCCTTCAGTGTTCACCCTAATAGGAGGGAAAAAAGGAATATACAGCATTTCCATAGGGGGCCTGTCATCTTAGTCATCAACTTTTGAGAAAGGGTTGATGACTGACATAAGATAAATTCGTAAAAATTCGTACCTACATTTCAGAATAGTAGTTACTTCCTAACTTTTGATAGAATGAACCGATTTTAACGTTGTAAAGCCATGCTGCATCGACCGAGGTATTTTGTTCATTCTAATTCAGGAAATGCAAAGAACACAGAATCAATTTATTTTAAAACTTCAAGAAAATGGAATACGAGGGCGACACTAAAAGTGTTTTAGAACTGGCCACTTGTAAACGATATAATAAAAAATAAGTTCAAATTTTGAAATTTTGATTTTGTCAATATTTTTGTGACATATATTTTATTGATTTGTCAATTATATACGATTTGGCGGCAAATTGAAAATTGTTTGTGTCACGTCAGCATGAATTTAATGCGAGAAAATTTTCATACAATGATTTTTTATGACTTTCGATGTCATTTAAGTCGACAAAAAAATTTATGATAGATATCGATTGGCTTTTCACGATGAAGCTTCGTCTCGTGCCACTGTTTACAACTGGTTTCATGAGTTTAAGCGTGGTCGCATTAATCTCACCGATGATCTGCGTGAGGGACGGCCTTCTACGGCGACGACAAAAGATAACAACAGTCTTGTGCGGCGTACGATAGAGACTGACAAAAGAGTGACTTATCAGCAGATTCGGACAAACTTAGGCATCGGTATGAGTCAAGTTAACAAAATCCTCCATGCACATTTAGCGGTCAGGAAGCTTTGTGCCAGTTGGATACCTCATAATTTAACAGAGGCCCAAAAACTCCGTCGTGTTCATTAGTGTCGTGAAATGGTTCAAAGATTTAACGGAGGTGACTCAAATGCTGTGTTAGACATAGTTACGTGTGACGAAAGCTGGATTTATTATTATGATCCTGAAACTAAGAGACAGTCTGCTGTCTGGGTGTTTCCTTCCAAGGAGTTGCCAACTAAAGTGAAGAGAGGTCGAAGCGTTGGAAAAAAGATGGTGCTTCGTTCTTCGGAAGGACAGGTCATTACGCAACAATTGTTTTATAGGATCGAAAAACAGTTACTGCATAGTGGTACACTAACAATTGTATGCCACTTGTCTTGAAAAAAGTTCGGGAGTAACGACATCGCGGTAGGATCCTCCTTCACCACGACCACGCCTCATCGCACACCGCCATGCAAACACTCGACTACTTGGCGACGTTAGACGTGGAATTACTGGGTCACCCGCCCTATAGTTATAGTCCCGACCTTGCAACTTGCGATTTTTATATATTTCCGAAAATAAAAGAAAAACTTCGAGGAAAACATTTTATGGATATGATGCTGTGACTGCGTTTCAAAATGCCGTCGAGGAGACCCCTAAGGACGAGTGGGCAAAGTGCTTTACTCAGTGGTTCCAACAGATGCAGCGATGTATTGATGTAAATGGACACTATATTGTAAAGATATAATAAAACTAATAACTTGTTAATTTGTTCAGTTTTAATATTTTAAGAACTTTTAGTGCTACCCTCATGAATAATGTTGTAGCATGAAGTTTAAAAATTATTTTAGATAGATTTGTTCCACCCTTGCAAATCCGAACTGGCTGGTGTTTAATATTTTTAAATACCTAATAAAAATGTAATTTAACTTGAAACTTAAACCGACCAAGTTCTATAACAAAAATAACTAACTGGTACCCGGCGCATTGCTGCAGCAGAAGAAATAATTGCGCAAATATTTAAAGGAAGAGTTACATTGTTTAATTAGGCATGATAATACAATTTTTTACGTGGTAGAGCCATGCTGCAGCTATATTAGTTGTACAGTTGGAGCACGAATGGGTCGACTCGACCGAGGAAGGACTGCGCTCTCACAAAATACTAGCGTAAAATAGCAGCTTAATGCTGCTGTGTGAAACGGAGACCCATTTTACTGGAAAAGAGGCATTCCATCTTAGTCCTCACGGCTGACAACGCATCTGCATTTTAATTCGCAAACGAAGATAGATGTAGATGTCTATGGGCCACAGCAACCACTTACCATGTGTGCTCGTTTGTCACCCTAATTCTATTAAAAAAAAAAACAATCAATCATTGAAATTAAATGATATACAACTTTCAAATAAATTATCGGTACGCTATGCGCGCCACCTAGTGTAAGTTAATTGTACTATGCCTATAACCTTCGCGCCAGTGTAATCGACAAAGTTTTAGTGCGATCTAATGAACGGTATGGCAGCGTATAAAATTCGAACAAACGAATATTAATATTTATATATTAGAAGATTAGATGGGTGCTGCAGAGTTGATCACAACTGACTATGCCTAATTTTTCTAAAGGGTGTATAAAGTTACAAAATATTTACATTACCTTTTAACTCATTATTGTTAAATACAAACATATAAATTTAGTTCATATAGATAACGAATAAAAATGTCGACGATAAAACCCAAAGGAACTCCCAGAGGAATTCCCAGAGGTCAGAGTTCCCCAGGGCATTGTGTGTAATTTATTGGCGGCAATTATTTACACAATGGAGTTCAAAATTGTTCATTAATGACAATATTAATGTTCTCTTGATTGCCTCGTTGGTGCAGTGGTTGTAAACGTGACCGCTGATCGTGAGCTCCCGGGTTCGAATCCCAGGTCGAGTCAAAAAATCAGTTACTGAGATTTTCCGTTAAGAAATTCTAAGTAGCCCCCCGGACTCAGGTAGCTGGCGGTGTCTCACCCCCGTGCCTCGGAAAGCACGTAAAGCCGTTGTTCCTGCGCCTGATCTCTCTCCGGTCGTGTCGGTTTACCGTCCCATCGGACTATGAGAGTGAGGGAATAGAGAGTGCACCTGTGCTTGCGCATACTCTTGAGCACCGTTCCTGGTCTGCGCCGATGGCTAGTCTCCGTTGAGGCTGGCTGCCGTGACCGAAATTGGGTCTGGAGGTCATTATTATTGATATTATTATATTCTGTAGACTGATATTTGGTCACGGTGCGGCGACCAGTCTCGACCGAGACTAGCCGTACAGGCAGACAGGGTTATGGTTTATAGGGCACGAGTGTATGCGCAAGCACAGGTGCATTCTTAGTGATCGGCCAGGACAGGATTTCAATGACCGAGTGAATGGGCAAGCACAAGTGCACTTTCATAGTGCAATGGTATGGTAATACCACCAAGAGAGATTGTAGCAGGCACAGCGGTTTAATGTGCTTTCCGAGGCACGGGGATGAAACACCGCCAACTCCCTGACTCCGATCTGCTACTGAGAATTTTTTGACGGAAAACCCCATTAACTGCTTTTATCCAGACCTGGACATCGAAACCGGGACCTTATGATTAACAATCACGTTTATGACCACTAGATCGACGAAGCAGTCGTTGGTAGTCCGGTGGTCATGAACGCGATGGTGGCAGTTATAGTTTATTTCATAGGTTCCCAAACTATTTTAGTTCGCGGCGCAATTACAGATTTAGTATTTTGTCTCGGCGCCCAAGCTAGTCTAAATAGGTGATAACAAACAATGATATTAGATAAGCACGAAAAATTAAAATATCTACAATATGAAACTAAGTTTTATATTTATATTGACATAATGGCAACTTAGACAATGTGACGTGTGGGCTTGGTGATCTCCACACATTTTTTTCCAACAATGGGGTAAGGCTTGACACCGCTACTCTCATTTCATGCTCCACATTAATCTTTGAGCGATATTTTCTCTTTATTATAGCTACAGCTGAAAATCCGGTTTATTTTGTACACGCGAATAACGCGCCTTAGTTTCCGGAGAATGGTAAACAGGAGCGTCTCACGGCACCCCTCCTTACTCTCTATAACGCACCAAGGCGCCGCGGTGCACACTTTGGGAACCCCTGGTATATTTAAAAAATCATTAATATTGACGCATATGATGTGTATTCATTTTAATGTCCTTGTCTCACCTATGGAGTAAGTTGTTCGGAACACTACACTGGAAGTTGTTGACGAGTGTGTTTACCTAAGACAAATTGTTTAACTAGGTAAGTTCAACTTCGACCAAGAGGTCTAATAATCTTATGCTCACCAGATGTCGCTAGTTGACACTCAAGTGAAGTTTTTGTTAAAAAATGTCATTTCATTGAGAAGTTAGTTTTAAATAAAAGTTTATCAGTTTTCAGAGTAATAAATTAATACACAGAACAATGCGTCACTGATTTGCTCTTTAATTTTTTAGACATTGTTAATTCTTTTTTCTACTTTTATGAATATCTGTGGTTTGGTTTATTTATTTTTAATCTATATGTTATAAAATGTAACTAATAGTGTAGAAAGAAACATTAACCTTTACATTTTTCGAACAAATTAACTTCCTCGCTATGAAATCTGTCAAATAGGGGAAGTCCGGGCAAAGCGAATACCTTAAGATATTCAAGGCTTTATCAGAAAATTTATAAGAGATGGAAACAAAACAAATATCTCAAATCAGTCTTTATTAATTGCTTTTACATATATAATAATCATTTAACTTTAAAAGTAAAACAACTAGTAACAAAAAGTAAAATTCAAAAAATTGAGATAGTATTCACTTTGCCCGTACCCCCGGGTAAAGTGGATATGGTGCACGGGCAAAGTGAATAACTACCTTCTAATTACACAAAACTCAAAGTTACACTTAGTTATGGAATATAGACGGACAAAACTTAAATTCGCGTTTAAAGGACAAATCTTAAAAATTAAGACTGGCAATTATCACATGTATAATCTCCAATGCCTTCGAAAGCGGAACATTCTTCGTGACACCATCTGAAACAGGCACACATCGAACCCAATTTTCAATTGGATGATTATTTTCTTCAATATATATTTCACCGCAAAAAAAACATACAATATCTTCAAATTTCTTAATTTTCTTTGATTGTTTATTATTTTTAACAGGTTTTTTAGTAGTCTTTATTGAAACTTTTTTTGATTCTACATTTAGTTTTTTACTTATATTATTAACTGCATTTTTTTCAAATTTTAACTTCTGCTCTTCTTTTATAGGTGTACTAGTTAAAATTTCCGATTTTTGCAATTTGCGTTTACGAGTTGTTATTGGTTTCTCTGGATTTGGTATTGGTCTTAATACTACGGGACTGTAGTGAAAGTTTGAACATCCAGGTTCCGGATTCGGTGGGTCATCACAGCGAGTATTTTTTGAGGTCCCTGGTAACATTGCATCACTTTTTAAAGGATGCATAACATTAATATTTGTAGCATCTGGCTCCAAAGTAGAATAAGCTTTAAGTGACACTGTTTCTGGTTCCAGTGTAATAATGGAGCATACTTCACTGTGAATAATATTTTCTGAGGTTTTAGTAGATTCTTGGGAAACTACAATTGGTGCAACAGAGACTTGAGGTTGAGGTTTAGATAATTCGCAAATTGTAGCTTTTCCTGGAGGTAGAACTATTTCTGCATGGGGATCAACTGTCGAATTGTATTCTTGTGAAAGTGAGGGTGAAGGCGTTGAAGAGGCAGCGGAATCAGAAATATCTATTATTTGTATCGAATCTATGCCTACTGTGCTGACATTCATACTTGATCTGCCTGCAATCACATCCGCTGGTTCAAAGTCTTCATCACCAAAAGCATATTTGTTCACTGGCCAAATTCCAGGTCGTTCAAACCCATGAACTGCATTTATGGCGACTGCACTTTTCAGAAAAGCTGGTGATAACAGTCTGGCCACGTCGTACTGATTTACAATGCGTCCAGGATGAGCCTTTTGGAATGTATTAATCTCTCGTTCAAAATACGTTTTCAGTGGGCCGTAGACGGCCACATCCATAGGTTGCATTTTATGAGTAGTATGCGGGGCCAAGGATAAAATTATGACGCTATTCTTACTTGCATATTCCAAAGCAGGATAATATTTGTGGCTCTCATGGTTGTCCAAGAGTAGAAGTACCTTTTTGTCGGCGCTAGGACGTACATGTTCTACGAAGAAATGCATCCAATCAAGAAATACCTCACCTGAAGTCCAACCACTTGGCGTACAAGTACCTTGAGTTCCGGGAGGCGCACCGTCAAGAAGCCTGGGTTGCATTTTCTTTCTGGCGAAAATCAGGAAGGGTGGTAGAAATGATCCAGCGGCATTACAACACCCGATGACAGTCGTTAATTGACCTCGCTCCGCACTTGCAATTATGCCCACCTGTTTCTTTCCTTTTATTGATAGTACTCTAGGGGGTTTGTTTGATGTCGTCGAAATACCGGTTTCGTCCATATTATAACATCTAGATGCATCAATATTGTATTTATCAATTAAAGATTCAAGATTTTCGTAGAAACGTCTGACTTCATGTCTATTGAATCCTTTTGCTCTCGCAACCGATGTTGCCTCTGCAGTTCTGAGCGTAATGTCAGTGTGGCGTGACAAAAATGATTGTAGCCAATCATCTCCTGCTTTTTCATACTTGTCCCAACTTTTTGGGTAACTCAAATTATTTTTTTTTGGCATAGGTATACGCTAAATTCTTAAACTCATCTCGAGTTAAACCAAAAAACACGGAATCCATTTCTTTGAGATAGGTCATTAATTCTATCTCCTCATATTCACTGAACACAGGACGAAATCTGCCGAGTTTTGGAGTAACCTTGCCACTTTTGATGTGTCTGTACAAAGTTGCATAAGCCAACCCATACTTTTTAGCTGTGCCCTTCACCGATTCTCCGGCATGGCATAAATTTACAGCCATCTGCATGACGTCTTTATCCCAAGAGCCTTGATTAGTTTTTCTTTTGTATTTATGCACCATCTGCAACGAAATATGAGCTTTATAATACTGAAACGAAAAATCGTAACAGCCGGGCAAAGTGGATATCATATCCGCTTTGCCCTATTCACTTTGCCCAACCCGACCACTTTTAAGGTTAAGTTAGTTAATATAAAAACTATTGGTTTCAATTCCATGTTCGACATATTTTAAAAAGGCACTTTGATACGTAATAGAACTATATTACGCCCAAGAATGATAAGCAAATAATATAGGAAATATCATCAAAACACTTACCTCGAAATATTGTAAATTATTTTTCGAAAACACAATTTGCCGTTCTGTGGACGGCACACGACACAACCTCTCGCTTAAGTATTTGCCGCTCACTGAGACAAGATGGCGGAACGTTACTATGGCCGCGTGGTTAATGCTAAACGAATAGTTTGGTAATAGCGGGGACTATTCACTTTGCCCGGGGTGTTCACTTTGCCCGGACTTCCCCTACTACACGTCATTTTAAGTGGCACCACCCTGGTGACGAAAAAGTCATGGATGCCGTCATTGACGGCTTCAACTCGGCTTGGTAGCGTTTGGGAGTTTACGACACATCGCGTCACGTATTCCTCAAAGCCTATATTAGAAATAAAAGTGGATCTGAGGCGTGGTCCTTCATTGCTGGGTGTATAAGAAAGCTCAAGGTCACTCAGTAAACTATGGAGAGGTTTATGCTTGGAGTTTATGTAAATGTAAAAAAAGTAAATGCGTAAACATATATGTGCACACAATGCATCAACATTTATTTTGTAGATGTACACGCTAGAAACAGGAAAACTTTTATTTATGGATTTTTCCTCTTGGGTGCCCAATACGGCACCCACGGCATGAGATGGGGCGATGGCTTGTCTCGCCGTCACGCACTGGTGTCACGCCATCAAGCATTAGGTTGGTCATCGGAAAAAAATCTTTAAAAAATCAATGTACACTCTGTTTGTTATCTAGTCTGTGATCTCTGTGACATTTAAAACTTGATTCGCATTCATATTTATCATGTTATGTTATTTGAATAGTTATAGTATTTAATCAGTGAATCCGAGCTTACGGCGAGAAGCGCGCGCGTTTTTTTTTTATTTATAGTTATTGCTAAAATTCAACAAATATAACCATGGGGTGAGTTTAAATCAACAAACAAATCTAAGTATTTTGAAGTGTTTTAGTTTATTTAGTGTATGTGGAAGAATCAAAACGGAGAATAAATTACATTATTTTCCTGTTATTGACGCATTCGATTGGCAACGAGTGTCGTAAACTTGTGTTTGAATTTAATATAATATTTAAAATATTATGTTAATTTGGTGTGCATATATTTTTTTGATTTGTTTAAAAAAAAAATTGTTTTTGGATAATCATATTTTTTATTACATTAAAAGACTGATGAAGAGATACCGTGTAGTGGCGGTGTAAGAATACCCACTACCCCATATAGTCCCGTGGGTGTCGTAAGAGGCGACAGAGGGAAACAAATCAGGAGAAGGGCAGCAACGCCTTCCTAATAACGATGAAAATGTAAAACTGCGGGTGCCATCCGTTTGCCGAGTGTGGCAATTATGGCAATTTTCGCCCCCATCAGGCAATCTATGGGGGAGGCCTATGTTCAGCAGTGGACTTTAATATTCTGTAACGGCTAATGATGAACAGATGCGCCGTCAAATCTGGGGCCTAAGGTAGAAACAACACCACTGTAATAGATTATATATAATAACGTCTTTTGATTTAAAAAAAATTAAAACAATTGATTATATTGACTCTATTCTATTCCTTTCAACGTATATATTTAAATTGGTTAGAGTGATACCACCTATCTGTAATATATAACTTATCAATATTTCCAAAGTAATTTTCCATGACCGAATTATTTATACTTGAACAGAAAGATCCTTTATTCTCCATCTTTATTTTTTTTTATATCAGGTTGACAAACTAGCACACAGCTTACCTGATGGTAAGTGGATGCTGTGGTCCATAGACATCTACATTTATCGTCGATTAAGAATCAAAATGCAGATGCGTTGTCACCACTGATGACTAAGCTGGGATGTCGCATCTCCAGTAAAAATGGTCTCCGATTCTCTAAACTCACCATACGAAACACAACAGCGTTAAGCTGCTATTTCACGCTGTTATTCCGTGAGAGCGTGGTTCTTACCTGATCGAGCCGAGCCATTCGTTAATATAGCTGCAGCGTTGCTCTACCACGTGTGAACGTATATTTAACTCCTTAAGGCCAAAAATTCAAATAAGTTAAATAAGTATTCCGTATAATAGTAAATGAACACATTTGTACAAACAACAACAACATTTGTGTTCTTGGTGTTAATATAATATAATTCTATTATTAAAATATCTATAAAGTTAGAGCCTACCACGTCCCACTCCTGGGCACAGGCCTCCTCTCATTTCTGAGATGGTTTTAGGGCTAGGGATGTTGGTGGCCTTCACGTCTTCGAATTTTTTATTTTATTTCTAAGACATGTAGATTTCCTCGTGATGTTTTTCTTCGGCGTAAAGCACGTGGTAAATCAGCACTTAAAATTGTAATTAACATTTTCATTGGTGCCGGCGGGGTTCGAACCCGCTTTGCTCGCGTATTGTGATATTTACAACGAGCACTTAGCCTCCTAGCTACCACGACTTATAAATATACATAATATAGTGCGTGAGGGTAATATGGTCATCCGGTTAATATGGTCACTTTCGTATAACTCAAAAATTACAGCATAGTTTGCATAGATGGCGCTGTGATACGATAGCTCTTTATCAGTCAATCAAATAATAAGGGATCAAAAGGGCGCCGCTTTATCGACGCCATTTTGACTGTTGACATTATAGTAAATATTTTATTCGATTTCAGTATTGTATAGTGTAGTTAGTTTTATTTAAGTTGATTTATCGAAGTGTTCTTAATTATTGACAAAGCTTGTTTGCTATTTTTTTCTTAATGTATTCGTTATAGTATACGACTTTGTGTTTTTGTCTCTGTCCTCCCCCTGGTTTTAGTTTCATATGGTGGCAAAGCTTAACACCTAGGGAGTCGCGTTCTAACTTGTAGCACAAGTACTCACTACCGGGTCCAACGGACCCAGTACAATATCATAAATTTAATCCAAAACAGCTTAATAAATGTAAATGTTTATTTTCTAATAAGGATTTTATATGTATAAGGAAAATTACTCAAATATTGTAATCAAATACTAATATTTATTATTTTTAATTAAACAAAAGCTGTTACAAAAATATACTAAATTTCTCCACAGTGTTGTAACAAGTATTAGGCTAATCTTTATAATTTCTATAAATACCTATTTCAAACAAAGTCTTCTATGTTTTCTTACATATCTATAATGCACTTACTTAATACGGAATAACAAAGAGAGATCAATCATCATAGACTTTTTTTTTTAAATAACAAAAATATAATATCTTCTTTGGAGTAAAATCACACTTTCCAACATTCTACTGACACGTTTTACATAAAATTTTGCTTTGTACAAATATGTTTCACGTGTTCTCCACAGAATGGTACCTACACTGCACTTAATGCAAAAAAGCTTTGGTTTTACTTTCTTCCCGATACATAGGCGGCAACGTTCTTTTCTTCCACTCACTGGTCGATTGGATGCAGCTGTTAGTTGTACTCCTGGTATTATGTCACGGATACGGATTTTGATGTGCTATGGAATATTTGTAATAGAGTACGTGATGGTAATATGGTCATTCGGTTAATATGGTCACTTTCTTATACCTCAAAAACTACAGCCTAATTTGCATAGATGGCTTTGTGATACGATAACTCTTCATCAGTCATTCAAAAATAATGAAGTGTCAAAAGGCCGCCGCTTTATCGACGCCATGTTGACAGTTGATATTATAGTAAGTACGTGAGGGTAATATGGTCACCTTAAGCTTTATCGCCCTATTAAAGCCAAATTAGGAGGAGAACAGAGACAAAAACACAAAGTCCTATACTATAACTAATATATTAAGATAAAAATAGCAAACAAGCTTTGGAAATAATTAGGAACACTTCGAAAAAGCTACTTAAAAAAACTAACTACACTACACAATACAAAAATCTACTAAAATATTTAGAATAATATCAACTGTCAAAATAGCGTCGATAAAAGAGCGCCTTTTTGACCCTTTATTATTTGATAGACTTATCAAGAGCTACCGTATCACAGAGCGTTCTATGCAAACGACGCTGTAGTTTTTGAGTTATTATAAGAAAGTGACAATAGTAACCGGATGACCATATTACCCTCGCGTACTATAGTTAGTTTTTTTTAAGTTGATTTTTCGAAGTATTGCTAATTATTGCCAAAGCTTGTTTGTTATTGTTTTCTATATTAGGTATAGTATACGACTTTGTGTTTTTGTCTCTGTCCTTCTCCTAGTTTTGGTTTTATAAGGCGGTAAAGCTTAAGATGACCATATTACCCTCACGTACCTTAGTAATTCTTTCACGCAGGTGTGTTTAAGAGAAAGAGCCAATGTTTATATAAAATCTCTTTGTGTAAATTTATTAGAAGGCAATATGGCCTTTTTAATAAAAGTAAAGTAAAGTTGCAGCCTATTTACGTCCCACTGCTGGGTACAGGCCTCCTCTCATTTCTGAGAGGGTTTTAGGGCAAGGAAATGTCCGCCGCGCTGCCCCAATTCGTGTTGGCGAACTTCACATGTATTCGAAATATTTTTTTCTCATTCCTCAGACATGCAGGTTTCTTCACGATGTTATTCTTCACCGCAGAGCACGTGGTAAATCAGCACTTAAAATTGCAATTAACAATTTCATTGGTGCCGGCGGGGATCGAACCCGGGTTGCTCGAAGTACTGTGAAGCTTACAGCGAGCGCTAACCATCTGAGCTACCACGGCTCACGATTTTTGAATAAAGTATGCAAGTTATTCCGCCAATATTCAACACAATCTAAATCAGGACCTGGATGATCAGGTTCCGATCGGCGGATGTTTTGCCTCGGTTCTGAGTTTAATTCCCGTTCAGATTGTATATTTGATTCTGATGAGCTTGGGAAACTGAATATTTCACCTTCTTGTTCGGAATCTGATTCATGTTCGCTTACAGCTAAGCAGTATTTTGTTTTTTTATTTCTTTATTTAGATATTCATCTATCTCTCTAGGACTCAAAACCCAAATAGTTGCCATTTTCCATTAAAAAAAATCAAGTAAATAGATAAATAAATATAAATAACAATGAAAATAAAATGTTATCTTTCTAATTTATTACCATGACCATTTATGACCATTTATAGCAATGAGTTTTTACACTAAAATAAATATCAACCTCTTCTATGTCCCTGTGTTTTCCTTTTTAATGATACAATATCTTTATAAGCACTAGAACCTTTACAAAATGCTCAAATTTGCCTATACAATAGACCGCTGTCAACAGAGGCCTAGTGTTTAAGTTTGATAACTAATACTGAAAAAAAAAAACATAGAGACACAGTATATCCTTCTTATTCAGTTTATAAAATATATCTTTTAAATTGGTCCAATATTGGAGGAAGAAATGGTAGAGAGCCAAACCTCGAATTATGTCTTTTCTGCCGACTTCCAAAAAGGAGACGGTACTCAATTCGACTGTATGTTTTTTTTTTATGTGTGTTACCTCATAACTTTGTACTGGGTGAACCGATTTCGATGATTCTTTTTTTATATGAAAGCTGATAGTTCTCGTTTGGTCCCATATGAATTTGATCAAGGTCAGACCAATAGTTTTTGAGTTGTTCTTAAATAACTTATATTGAAGTCGGCTGTACAAAATTTTTAATTTTTAATTATTAAGCTCCGAATGAATGGATCTGCAGTTGTCCTTATAGGACGCCGAGCGCTCACAGAGCGACAGCGATAGCCCGCATTTCTTCTTAAGGTGACCACTACTTACAAGGAAATTTATATAGACCCCCTCTATGAGAGCAATGTCTAATGAAGCCATGCAGATTCCTGTAATAATTTCGTCATACACGTCAAAGCTTAATTAAATTTGTTTTTCGGTGATGTTGTGAGCCCGGTGACTCACATTCATCGCACTAAGTGCCGATTTTTCATTTTCCAGATAAAATATGTTACAATAAAATGTAACATAAAAAAATTAAAAATTACAGTTGTATGAATAAAATAATTCAATTGTTACACTTTTACATTCAGTCAGGTTATAATTTATTCGACTCCGTTCTTATTGTAAGAAGGATTGTCTTAAAATGGTGATTTGTACTTAAAATTAAGATACATATGAGTGCACTGTGCTTGCGCATACACTCGTGCACTATAGTCCTGTCTCTGTTGAGACTGGTCGCTGTGACCGAAATTCGGTCTGGAAGATATTATTATTATACACGGTGAAAGATTGATAATCGATCTTATCTCCCAATAAACACAAAAATCTAATTCAACCTATAATTGATTTCAGAATGCTGATATTCCTGTTGGGAACGGCGCTTCTTCCCAGTTTTGTTTCGCTTCAAGCTGCCCAAGATCTGGACCCCGATACCAGGAAATACCTGGATAATATCTTCAAAAGTGTCACTGGTAACTGTTAGGACTTAATAAAACTTGAACTCGACGGGATGATGATATCATAAAAAAAAAGTTGTATTTTTACAATTTGTTTTTACAAAACTTTATGTTTTTGTATTAAAGTAGCTTCCCGCGACTCTAGCGGAATTTAAAACTCATGGGTTGTAATTTTTTGCGCGGAACCCTAATTCTTTTTCTAAAATGAAAGTAGCTCAAGTTATTCTTGCTATATCAGCTAACAGCCAGCAAAATCAGTCCAACCATTTCGGAGATTAGCCGGAATAAACAGATAAAATAAAAAAAAATGTTTTTTCGTTATAAGTAGCGTTTATACTTTTATATGCATTTAGTAAAAACCTGTTATTTTGACATGGCAAACAGACGCTTCAATTTTATTTATTGATAAATTTGTTTCATTTAAAAACCATATTATTAAAAATATTAATTATCTGTGCACGCAACCGATAGCAGCCACAGAATAGCATCAGTCATTCCTTTTTTGTTTTTCTTCTTTTTCTTTTTTACGTTCTTTAGCGTGCAGTTTCTATTCGGCCGGTATATTTATTATAGAAAAGTACAATTAATAATTTGCAATCGTAAGCAGTAACAGTACCTAACATATATGAACAAGGTCTCGCAGGAAAAGATAAGTTTAGTTGATTTATTTATTGAAAATAAAACCATTGGATACATCTTTCCCTCACTATTGGAAGGATGAGTCATATTCGCCATGCTTGACGGTTAGGGAACGCTTAGTACGACGGTTAGTAACGTAAAAGGCGACTCGGTAATTCCACAAAAACATAATGTCTTCCGACAGATGGCGACCAGATGTGAAATATTAAGGACCAATAGACATGTGTCATTCATTCATTTCTAATGACCCGAATCATTCAAGTATTGATTCGTCTTACGAACCGGGTCGTTCGAGTCGTTCATTCAAATGGATCATTTCGAGTTTCAGTACTCTGTGATCTGTCCGGCGACCGACCTACCCGCTCGGTAGGTCGGTCGCCGGACAATACCATACGCTAGTCGTATTTCCTGTCAATCGTTTGATCCGGAACGTTAAAAAAATGCAATTGCAATCATCAATACTTTGATGCGTCCAGGGTCAAATGAACGAATCATTCACGATTGACTCATGCCTATAGACCGGCGACGGAAAGCAGCATCAAAGCTGCTCACGTCTGGTGATGTGATCCTCAATCCACCTGCCAAGCGTTCTAATGAAGCCAAGCCCAACCTGTAGCGAGAGAGGTCCACGTTCAGCGGTGGACTTTTACAGCCCGATGATGATGATCATGAATATGTGTGTAATTTGTTCGTGGTAGAGCCATTCTGCAGCTATATTATGGTTGTAGCAAGAATTGTTCGACTCAACCGGGTTGGGACCACGCTTAACGTGGTAGAGCCATGCTGCAGCTATATTTGTAGTATAGTTGTACCACGAATGGGTCGGTTCGACCGGGGAAGGACCACGCTCTCACGGAATACCAGCGTTAAATAGCAGTTTAACGCTACTGTGTTTCGTATGGTGAGTGTAGAGAACAGGAGACACAATTTACTTGAAAAGAGGCATTCCATCTTAGTCCTCACGGGTGACGATGCATCTGCATTTTGATTCTTCGTTGAGGATAAATGTAGATGTCTATGGGCCGCAGCTACCACTTACCATCAGGTGGACAGTGTGCTCGTTTGTCACCCTATCCTATAAAAAAAAACGCTCTCACAGAATATCAGCGTAAAATAGCTAGCTACTTGCACGAAATGTTTGACAAATTGTCGCGAATGCGATTGCTACGTAGTTTACATCTGCAAGCTGCTGTCTTTCAGACTCTCGGACACTTTATGCAGAAGTTTTTAACAACACTAAACTAAATTGCCATATCCTTCGCGACATTTATAGCTCTCATGTGTATAATTCTCTGCGATAAGTTGCGATAGTATGATTCGCGAGCTACTCGCGAGATATTTATTGCAGAAATAATTACAAGAATTCATGCAATATGTAAACAGTATTGCAAGAAAATTATGTAAGACTTCGGCGAGTGAAGAAAACTTCTGCAAGAAGTGTCCGACAGTCTGTCGTAGCTTGCAGAGGTATACTACGTAGCAAGGGCACTCGCGACAGTTTGTCGAACATTTGCTGCAAGTAGTTGCGAGTGCAATTAAATGCAAATCTCTGTGACTCGATAACTCAAATGACACGCGATAGATCTCGCTGCTTATCGGTTTAGGTTCGTATATTTTGCACAAGCGGCTGGTTGATTTTGTTATACCTAAATAAAAATAAGTCAACGACAAACACGTGAATGTCCTCAGAAAGATGCTAACTATTAAATTAATAGGGTTTTGTGAGTGTGTAACATAGGAACCCCTTTTCTATGGGTTAACCGCCATGTTGATTATAAAATAAAATTAAAAAAAAAACTCTATACTTAATAAAAACTGAGAATAAAGTGTACCGAAAACTGCATAATTTAAGAAGTCAATGGCAGAATGAATTCAAAAAATTAAAGATCAGGATGAGTGAAAGTGGGCAAGATGATGCATACAAATATAAATTTTCTATATAAATTCGCGACATCTATATATATAGCTCTCTAGCTTTATTGCAGAACAAATTGCAAGGATTCATGCAATAATATGTAAACAGTACATACATACATAATATACATAAACACTCACGCCTGTCACCCAGAGGGGTAGGCAGAGACTACGGACTTCCATTTGGCGCGATCCTGACACACCTCTCTCGCCTCTTTCACATCCATATATCTACGCATACACGCTCGTCGGTTAAGGGTACTCCTAATCTGGCCCATTTTCAATGTATCGCCGATCTGGTCGATAAACCTTCGTCTAGGGCGTCCCTTCCCGACCCTGCCGTTCACTTCTGCAACATAAATTTGCTTTGTCACTCTTTCCTCGTTCATTCTTTCTACGTGACCAAACCACCGAAGCATTCCTTTCTTAATCCTTGTCACAACGTCATCTTGCAAACCACACTTTTCTCTTATTACACTATTTCTCACCCTGTCATTCAGATTCAGCCCTAGCATACTCCTTAAGGAACGCATTTCTACAGCATTTATTCTACTCTCATGCTTCTTCTGCCAGACCCAACTTTCACTACCATACATTAAAGTGGGTACTAACACAGCATTATGAATTGCCATACGTGCCTTAGTTGACACATTCTGACTCCTCACAATAGCGTGTAGAGCCCCATTCACTCTATTTCCTGCGTTCACTCGTCGTTCTATATCCTTATCATATCTACCATCCCTGCTAAATAAACATCCCAAATATACAAACTCATCCACTTGCTCAATCAACTCCCCTTCTATTCTTATTTTACATAAAGTTTTACTTTCTTCTCTTTCAAAAACCATCACTTTCGTCTTACTTGCGTTCACTTTCATACCCCTTTCTTTCAATGAACAATTCATTAAAGTAACCATCATTTGCAACTCGGCCGCCGACGATGCAAATATGACTTGATCATCGGCGTACAAAAGGCATTTGACGGTTGACTCACCCATTCTCAACCCACATTCTTCAACTTTCAAAGTTTGCAAACAACTGTCCATAAATAGGTTAAACAGCCACGGGGAAGCCACACATCCCTGTCTGACACCTTTATGAATGCCAAACCAGTCCGAGTAGACCCCGTTGATCCTGACACAAGCACTAGAGTCCCTATAAAGAGACCTTAATGCCTGCATCAAGCCAGCGCTCAACCCAAATGAGTTCAGTGTTTGCCATAACACGTTCCTGTCCACTCTGTCATAAGCCTTTTCCAAGTCCAAGAACGCACAAAAAACTTTCTGGTTTTTAGCCAAAAACTTCTCCGCTATCATGCGCATGGAAAAGACTTGATCCGTACACCCCATCCCCTTTCTAAATCCAGCTTGCACATCCCAAATTTTTCCATCAGTTTCTTCCATAACTCTTTCAATTAACACCTTAGCATACAGTTTACCCACAATGCTAAGCAAGCTGATACCACGGTAGTTTTTACAGTCCTGCTGCGACCCCTTTCCCTTATATATTGGGACTATAACGGCTTTGCACCAGTCTTCCGGTACCCGTTTCAGTTCCCAACATAAATTAAACAAGGTGTGCAGCAGGCCTGCAACCACACCCTCACCAGCCCTTAGCATTTCGAGTGATACTCTATCATATCCGGCTGCCTTACCTGCTTTCATGCTTTTCATTGCTTTCATTATTTCATCTACACTTATCTCCCTACCTCTCTCCACTTCTTCCGGAATTTCTATTTCACTTATTTCAGACGACTCTTCACTCTTAAACACGCTTTCAAAGTATTCCTTCCATCTCTTTAAATTCGAAACTTCATCATTCAGCATGCAGCCATTCTCGTCTCGTATAGCATTCATTCTAGGCTGTTTTGAAATTCCCCTGGCAGTTCTTACGAGCTTCCAGAACATTTTAATATTTTCCTGGAAGTTATCAGATATCCTTCTATCATTTTTATCTATCCTTTCTTGCTTTTTCCTTTCAACAACTTCTTTTACTCTCTTATTTATACGTCTAAAGTTTGCCTTTTTTCTTTCAATCTCATCATTCATACCGCCAGAATTACCAGCTTTAGTTGCTAGTAAATCTAGCCATGCTCTCTTCTTTGCTTCAACTTCCATCCGTACCTCATCATCCCACCACAACGTATTACTTTTCCTTTCATTCGTTCTCTTACTTACACCGCATACTTCGGTGGCTGCATCCACAAGAACTCTCTTAATATTATTCCATACATTCTTCAATTCTAAATCATTCATACATAATTCATTCAACCCACTTATATTTTCCCTCAGTCTGCATTTATACTTCTCTTTCACACCTTCATCTTGTAACCTCTCTATTCTTATACGCTGTAACGCAGTGGTAGACACCGATGTCCGATGCCGCCAACGTCTGAATAGACCATTAATTCGGCATAAGACCAAGTAATGATCCGTCCCTACGTTGGACCCCCGGTAAACCCTTGTATCTACCACTGCGCTCCTCATTCTTTCATCCACAATTATAAAATCTATCATGCTTCTATCATCCCCTCTTTCCCATGTATACATGTGAATCCTCTTATGGCGAAAGAAAGTGTTCGCCACAAAAAGATTCTTTTCCACACATACGGTGAGGAGGTCTTCACCATTATCATTTATTCTTTCATCGCCAAACGTTCCTAATATCCTTTCATAACCAGACCTCTTCACCCCCACCCTTCCATTAAAATCTCCTAACATAATAATATTTTCATTTTCCTTACATTTCATCAACACCAGCCTTACCATGTCCCAAAACTGCTCTCGGATATAAGTGGGCTTAGACATATCTGGGGCGTACACCCCTAGCACAAACAACTTCTTTAAGCCCACTTTCATTCGTATCCACAGCAGCCTTGGGCTAACACATTCATACTCTTTCACACATTGACCCATTCTTTCTGAAAGGATGACACCGACTCCCTGGCATGCCCGCTCGGTCTCGTCTACTCCAGACCAGTAAGCGGTATACATGCCATGTGCAGTGACATCTCTTCCCTTTCGTTTCGTCTCGTTTACACATAACACGTCTATTCCTCTATCATTCATCATTTCGCATACTTCATCCATCTTATCATTCATTGCTCCACATACATTCAGCGTAGCCAGACGGGCCTCCGCAATCCACTTTTCGCCCCTCCGGGAGACAGGACGTGACGGGTGGCGAACCTCGTCGCCGGTTTTTCTCCCGGAGATTCTTCGCACCCCTGCCCCATTAAAGGGGCGCCGGGAACTCGGGGCCATTTCTTTTTCTACTAGGCTCATGGTGCGAACTAAGGGGGTGGTAGATTTTACGCCGCTACCATACGGCGAGGAGCCGAGTCTGTCGTTTCGGCTTTGTCGCTCGTTTAGCACCACCCGGGGGACACGTGTAGGGTGGGCCTAGGATTAGGTGGTCGAAGCCTACGGACGCGAGCGACTCATCCCCCTTATACATGTAAACAGTATTGCAAGAAACTTATGCAAGACTTGCGCAAGTGTTCTTGCAAGTGGAAAAACGGCCTTAGAATTTATTTGACACTCTCCCATGTTAGGTATATATATAATATGTAACGAAAACCCTGTGGTTCCCGTTAAGTACGTTATCAGGATCATTATTCAAACGTAAAGAAATTACTTTTTTTAAAACTCGAACAATAATTTATTTTATTTTATAAAAGCTTTTAGAAAAATTTACTTCAATGATGTGTCTTTCCTAGTATGAAGAGCACCTCCCGCCCTCCCTCAATTGCGTGCACTATCCCCGTCACCACTAATCCCAGCACCGCTACTCCCAACACCACTACACTAGGCAAGACACACCACTGACGATAGTACGACACGTGTTTCGCCTTTACACGAGGCATCCTCAGGTGATATAGACTCTACGGTGGCTAACCGCTAAGTGATTTGCTCTTCATACTAGGTAAGACACATCATTTTATTTTATAACGCGGATATTTGCAAAGTAAATTTTTCTAAAAGCTTTTATATAATGGATTTCCGCAAAGTAACGCCTGATTCTATTCATTTTATTTTATTTTATTTAAAAAAAAATTGTATGCAAATTGTATGTGGTTTTTTTATTACCTCTGCATTGTCTGGGGAGTAAGAGGATTGTCAAAGACCCCGCTTTACTGTATTCGGGCATAAATCTTTCAAATGCTTACACAATGTGTGTCATGTTTAAAACAGTTGTACGGGTGATATATAGCTTGATACAGAACTTCAGTATATAAGTGAAATTGAGTAACATTTTTGAGAACTTTAAAGCGTCTGTAAAGCGACACTGCCGAAGAAAAGTATCTGGGAGTATTGATGACTTATTTTAAAGATATCATCTAACATTTACGTAAAACGCAGCTGGGAGAATTAACGTGAGGTGACTAATGTTTTTATGTACCATGATTACCTGATATCTGGAAAATGACCCTCTCGCCGAGCTAGCAGGTAGGCATGCGATCGTCAGAAAATAAGTGACGTCTGGTGGCCCTGGGATCTTGCTCTATTAATTAAGCGGTGTTTAAATGCAACCCAATTTGAGAGCCACATAAATTTAAGAGATGCTCGAAATTGGCATTTTAGAGTACGGATATAGAGTATAGAAATTCTTATAAAATTGCTCAAGCCATTGACAAGTCGCTAACAATTTGACTGACGTTTCTGTGTTATCCATTGAGTTATATGTACTACGTACTAGAGAAGCCATTTCAGACAAAAACTGTGTCCTACTCTATGTTTTCGCGCATGCGCGGTAGTAGTAGTCGCGCATGTGCGAAGACTTTAATTTGATATAAAATAAGATATTAATATAAAATAAATATAAGAATTTAATATAAAATATCTTAATTTAATCTAAACAAACAGGTTATATTTCTAAATAAAATGTAATAATAATTATCTTATGGAATTCACAAATCTTCAATTTACGCAATATTTAGTTTGTATGGATTGCACTACAGAGCAGTTGAACATAGTCAATGTTCGGAATGGCTTCTCTAGTACGTAGTACATATAACTCAATGGTGTTATCATAAACCATTAAAATCCTAATATAATGTGTCTATCGAGAAAAATGTAGGTGTCTATGGACCTCGCGTACATTTTTTTTATAGGATAAGTGTGACAAACGAGCACAAAGTCCACCTGATGGTAAGTGGTTGCTGCAGCCCATAGACATCTACATTTATTCTCGATTAAGAATCAAAATGCAGATGCGTTGTCACCCGTGAGGACTAAGATGGAATGCCTCATTTCCAGTAAAAAGGGTCTCCGGTTCTCTACACTCACCATACGAAACACAGCAGCGTTAAACCGCTATTTTACGCTGGTATTCTTTGAGAGCGCGGGCCTTCTCCGGTCGAGCCGACCCATTCGTGCTAGAACTATACTACTAATACAGCTGCAAGCATGGCTCTACCACGTAACTCTCGCCAGGCCAACTCTGAATTTACATAAACAGCACCCATTTACTATCAGGTGGACTGGATGCTCATCTATCACCATTCATCAATATCAATAATCACTACAGCCTCTCCAAATTACTAATGCTGAGTGAACACGCACCGTTTCATTATTTTGGGTTATTATCAAGAAGATGCTACTGTCCTTCCCTGTTTCATTTACTTTTGTCACCTCTCACGACACGCGCAGGATCATATAGAATGTATATTCTTACATCGCCACTAGGATTTGTATAAAAAAAAATAATTTCACCAACAATGATTTCATTTCAAAATTCGTTTCTGTGTGTTTAGAAGATATCGACAACAACACATTGAATTGGTTGAAAACAGTCGTAGGCACCAATGATACGGAAATAAGCACCGAAAGTTCTTCAGAAACGGCCACCATTGCTGTTACATCGGCTCCAGACGACACCACGGGCAAACTTTGGAGCAAATCAGATCTCTCTGATCCAGATCTAGATGCGGACTTTGAAGGTATGTACTCAGATAATATAAGTGTTATTATGTTATAAATGAGATTTATTGGCTCACTACAGATTATAACGTCATAAAAATTAAATTTAATAAAGTAAACGGAATCATATAATTCGTAAAAAGCGTGCGCGAAGTGTTTTTGCAGTTTGTATCAAACAAAAATAATTGTTCTTACTACATACAGTACGTGATAGTATGAGCATTCGTTTTTATGAAGTAAACAGTCATACCATTGAAACTTGTTTTAAATACCATTTTATTAGTGTTAGCTAAAGTGATCATGAAACGGAACGTGCCTAGTAAATCCGCCATTTTGTCATAATTTTGTCAGAGACACAGATATGTTCATGCCGCTTAAAGGTGCTCCTTAAAATTAATTAAGAGCAATAAACGAGCGCATTCAAACTATTTGCTTTTACTAGGCGCTCGACTTGTGGTAAGTAAAGACTAGAAATGATTTGGAGATGACTCAAACTTTAGGCCTCGTCAGTTTGATAGGGCCAAAAAGTTTTCCTTACGTTCCTAGGGGGTCAAAATAGCCAAACGCCAAAAAAGTAATAAAATTCTTATTTCGGAAGTTTTTACACAGTCTTTACTTCCCGCATACCATTACATTACATTATACACATATGTATCAATGGATACATGCACTTTACGTTGGAACCTTGCCACTGATGATGTTGTTTTAATTTAAATGCCCAAAACTTACTAGTTTACTTGCCTAAATTGCTTTAAAATTGTGCCGGACGGGCGTAACTCTCCGGAGTAAATGTTGTCGAAGATACTCCGCGAGTCGCTTACGTCCTACACCAATAGTTTCCGGAGGATACTTTCACTGCCCTCTCTGTGTGTGCTGCTGGAAAACTGTGGACTGAGGTTCAAAATTAAAATGCACGATTTATAAATTCAAATAGCAAGGGAGTGGCCAGCGGTTCGACTGATTAATTAGTCGCGAAATTATATAATTATTATTTATTGATCACGGTTGTTGAACACGGTTGTTCAACTACGGTTGTTCACTATTGGTTGGTCACTATATATTTCAACAGATTCAATTAAAATGTGCGGTAGTATCAAAATATCTACTGGTAGTATCAAAATATCTATTGGTAGTAGCTGGTTTTCTAACACTACTGACTAGCAGCTATTAATCAACTAAAACTAGTTGATTTTATCACTTGTGTAACTGCGAATATCAGTTACCACTTTTTCCGTCTAGCTAACACTTTGCACTATATGTAACTGCGAATTTTCATTTACCACTTTTTCCGTCTAGCTAACACTTTTCACTATATGTAACTGCGAATTTTCATTTACCACTTTTTCCGTCTAGCTAACACTTTTCACTATATGTAACTGCGAATTTTCAGTTACCACTTTTTTCGGCTAGCTAACACTTTTTCACAATATGTAACTGCGAATTTTCATTTACCACTTTTTCCGTCTAGCTAACACTTTTCACTATATGTAACTGCGAATTTTCAGTTACCACTTTTTTCGGCTAGCTAACACTTTTTCACAATATGTAACTGCGAATTTTCATTTACCACTTTTTTCGGCTAGCTAACACTATTTTACTATATGCAACTGCGAATTTTCATTTACCACTTTTTCCGTCTAGCTAACACTTTTCACTATATGTAACTGCGAATTTTCAGTTACCACTTTTTTCGGCTAGCTAACATTTTTTCACTATATGCAACTGCGAATTTTCAGTTACCACTTTTTCGGCTAGCTAACACTTTTTTACTATATGCAACTGCGATTTTTCAATTGCCACTTTTTTCGGCTATGTGTAACTGCGATTTTCAGTTACGACCTTTTTCAGCTAGCTAAGACTTTTTCTAATTTACTATTACTGTTCACTATGTTCTGCTACTAGTCACTTCAGCTACTACCGAATACTACTGTTTGTCACTGGTAGTTCTTCCTACTATCACGTTGCTGGGTTTCGCGCCCATAAGGTAGACTTCGGCTATACTGTATAGTGAGCCGCTTGCCATTTTCCGTTATGACTCTTTATTTTAAAACATTTTCACTATGTAATTAGCATAAATTGCAATATTTTCTATATAATGTTAAATCTTACACTAATATGCTAAACATCATTAAATCGGCATTTTGGTCCTTTATCAGTATATGATAAAGGTTATTCAATATCATTGAGTTATATTTTCATAACGAATGGGTACATTAATTCTTTAATTTTTCTATAACTACCAAATGCGTTTAATTATACAAATTATTTCTTTACTATCGTAATCTATATACCATATTATGCTAACTAAATGTCATATTTACAACTCTTTTATAATACAAAAATATTCTCATTATTTTTAGTATAAACTATTGCGCAGTTAATTAAATTTCCAAAAAATTCTACGATATGACGCGCTGTGATTGGTCGATTTTTTCTTAAACGATTAAAGTTGTTTATATTAACTATTATCAAAACGACATTCTATACAATAAACACACTGTAAAACTATATTAATACACAATTTGCTCGATTTCGTTGGTAATTTCACTTTTTATACAAAATAATATTCTTTCATCACTTTGTTTCTTAGTCGTTAGGCCGTCGCGAACAAAAACTTGGCACTCGTATGTTACCTATGACAATACAATAATTTAATAAGTTTATTTTAGTATACTGATCAGCATCAATAAGATAAAATAAAATAATTATTCTAATTATCTTTGCTCAAGATTAAAGCGTGTTGTGGAAGTGTTTTTAATTATTATTTTGAATTCGTTGCAGACAGCGTAAAATGTTCAATGGACGACGGTTCGGATGGTCTCTGTGTGTTGTACCACCAGTGTGATGACAAAGGATTAATAGATAACACCACGCTTATAGACTTGAGGTATTTAATTTTTTTTTTTAACTACGTTAACCACGTATTTACCACGTTACCACGTCTTTATTAAGTCACTTTCTTGTCTGTCTGTCGTTCCGGGTGGAATCTTGCAACTCAAATTTCGAACACTTCCCGATGAGCTAGGGACTTGAAATTTTCCCCTGGTGTTGCAGTTGTTCATGGTCGGCGGTAGTCACTTACTATCAGGTGAGCCGCATGCTCAGTTGCCCCCTCTCCTATAAAAAAAATTATGAGTAATCATTGAATTATATGTACTACGTACTAGAGAAACCATTCCAAACAAAAATTGTGCGCTACTCTATGTCTTCGCGCATGCGCGGGAGTAGTAGTCGCGCATGCGCGAAGACTTTAATTTGATATAAAATAAGATATTAATATAAAATAAATATAAGAATTTAATATAAAATATCTTAATTTAATCTAAACAAACATATTTCTAAATAAAATGTAATAATAATTATCTTATGGAATTCACAAATCTTCAATTTACGCAGTATTTAGTTTGTATGGATTGCACTACAGTTCAGTTGAACATAGTCAATGTTCGGAATGGCTTCTCTAGTACGTAGTACATATAACTCAATGTGAGTAATAGACAACACCACGCTTATAGACTTGAGGTAAGTTGTTTTTTTATCATGTTACCATGTTTTTATTAAGTCATTTTCTTGTTTGGCTGTCTGTCGTGTGTAACTACAAAGGGTTAATAGACAACACCACGCTTTTTGACTTAAGGTAAGTTGTTTTTTTATCACGTTAATAGACAAGATAAGTATTAATAGAGAACTCCACGTTTATAGACTTGAGGTAAGTTTTTTTTTACCACGTTACCACGTTTTTACTACGTTACCAGGTATTTACCACGTTACGACGTCTTTGTTAAGTTACTTTCTTGTCTGTCTGTCGTTCCGGGTGGAATCTTGCAACTCAAATTTCGAGCACTTTCCGATGAGCTAGAGACTTCAAATTTTGAGCATAGTCCAGAATCGGATGACAATGTGGGAATATAAAAAAAACGTGGTATATTAATTTTTTTTGGTACATTTATGTCCTCCAGACCGAATTTTGGAGCGGATTCTCAACGGAAACTAGCCTTCAGAGCAGGACAGGATTATAGTGCACGAGTATGTCCACAAGCACAGGTGAACTCTCTGTTCGCTCACTCTCAGTCCGATGAGACTCCAATCCGACACGACCGGAGAGAGATTAGGCGCAGGACCAATGCTTTCATAGACACGGGGGCGATACACCGACAACTTTTCTAAATAAGTGGTATTACTCAGAATTTCTCGACAGAAAGACACCTCTAAAAAATGTAAAGGGGAAATTGCTAGCAACCGCTGAGCCATCCTGACCGCAGAACGTCTCGGCGGCACTGGTACTAGACATGTGTCAATCGTGAATGATTTGTTCATTTGACCCGGGTCGCATTAAAGTATTGATGATTGCAATTACATTTTTTGAACGTTCCGGATCAAACGACTGACTCGACTTACGACCAAAGATGTAATGTCCGACAACTAACCAAACCATTCGCGATGCAGTTTCTACCACGTTTGATACGTGCCGGCGGGGATCGAAGCAGGGTTGCTCGAGTAGGGGTGAGTGGGGTAATTACGAACACTTAAGGGGAAACTGAAATTGAATGAAACCATATTAAGTCACGAATGTTATTTATTACTTAAAGTTTACTTTAACTAATCAACCTTAAGTTCTGATAAGCAACATAGATAAATTTTCAATATAAAATCAAATATTGATAAGAAAACAAAACTATGGTTCGGGATTACCTCACAGCACGTGGGGTTATTACGGACATAATCTAATCATCACAGATAAATCCTTTTGATGTTCTTTCACCAATCTTCATGTGGAGGATCTTCATATTTTTCATCACAAACTAAGCAAAAAGCTTTTCTTAGTCAAAGTTTTTTGTTCTTGACAACCCGAATGGCTCTTTCTAAGTCTTCTAATTTGTATTTGGTCTCCGTCTTTCTTTGGTAATTTCGTGGCATGTGAAACATATTTCAGTAGGTATAAATAAGTTCGTGAAGGTACAGGTACAGGGCTGAAAGCAGAGAAACACACGAACAAACTTCCACAAATGTATTTCATCTAAATTCATCATCACTATCATCAGCCCAACGCAGTCGACTGCTGGACATAAATTATTAAATAAAAGACAATAATTTGATTGCTTAGGGGTAATTACGAACGGTCGGGATTACCCCACTGAAATAGTCCGTCACTACCCATCTGACACAGTAACACAAAACTATACTTTTTTTAGGTTAGAATAGCGTGATGCACGCGGCAAGACCTTAAAAACATTCTTGAATTAGACGTTAATTCATAAAAAAAGATACCGAATTTCTAAGTTACACCTAAAATATTATATACCTACTGTGAAATTTACAGCGAGCGCTTAGACCCTGAGCTACTACAGACCAAAAGACCTTTGGTAGACCAAAGGACTTCAATAGGCTGTAATAATGATGATAATGATAATGTTTTGAATTTAAGAATGAGATTTGAATTAAAGAAGAGAAGTATAAAACAATCTCATCTTGTCAAACAGGGCGGGTAAATGTCCGCATTACCTCATGAAGTGCTGTCTGCCTTCGGAAGCCCACAAGAAACCGACGAAGGTCACACCGTCACTACCGCAATCTGGTTGTGGCTGGAGTAACCCAGGCGCGAGCATCCTCCGCGTCAAGAGTTCAGGTCAGGCAACAAGCCAGGACAACATCAATAAACAAACATACGCCGATTACGGGGAATTCCCTTGGATGGTTGCTTTGATCAAGTAATTTTTTTACCTCCTTTCTGCATGAATATAGCTTACTTATTTTATTTAAATTAAGCTGGCTGGGCAAACATTGTTTTGCCCTTGATGAGAAAGCGCGATAAGTTTCACTTCGAATCTACTTTGGACTTGTTATTGTGTTATCATATTAATAACTTGAACACAGCCACACTTATCGGGTTCTTTTTCTGACTTTTGGCACTAACAAAACATAAATAAATAATAAAAAATAAAAAAAATGATTAGCATAAATAACATTTCTTTACTATAAGTTCACAATAAGCTAATTACACCAATCAATAAATCATTTTAGTTTATAAATATTGAATGTGTTTATAATTTGAATACAGCGCCACCTATCCGATCTTAACATGGCTATAATCCATTGTTTCTACAAAACAAATATATTAATCATTCAAGTCGATTAGAAGTTACATGATCACTAACAGATGCACCATTTACATTATTTAAAGCTTATCTTTTTTTTTAAACGTAACCTCCACACCTGGATTTTCTCCTGTATCGTGGAGAAAACAGTTTACATACAATAATTTCACAAGAACAAACATCCCGACCCGGAAGAACTATTTGTAGGCCATACAAATACTTGTTCCGTGCGGGATTCGTATCCGCGGCCCTAAGTGCTGCAACTAATTGCTAAGCGACTGCGCCACAGAAAAAAAAGCTATTTTTTTTAATCAGGCCCAATTCATTTGTCATTCGTAAATCTTCAATCAGATTTTTTAAGGTTAAGCATTGATATACTAAAAAACCAAGATACACACTCAGAATATCAAAACCGATCGCATAAAGTGAGATGATCATTTCAAATAGTTTAGTCTAACTTCAACCGATGTCAATCGACGCGACGCCATTGAGTACAAGACATAATAAAAACAAGTTATACAAGTGTAACATATAAATCAATACGCGACGGATTCAACTCGCCTGGGCAGTGTTCTTAAAACTTGAAAATAAAAGTGACAACTAGTGTGTGTTGCCAGTGATGACATATGGATCTGAGACGTGGTTCTTCACTGCTATAGCTTATTGTGTACTACCTGTTCCCCGCAACTTCGCCCGCGTATTATTTGGGGTTTTAATTTCTTTGCGCAGAACCCTAATTCTGTTTCTAAAGTAAAAGTAGCTTAAGTTACTCCTTATTAGATCAGCTATCTGCCCCGTGAAAGTCCCGTCAAAATCGGTCCAGCCGTTTCGGAGATTAGCCGAAACAAAATTAACAAAAAATGTATTTTTGTTATAAACACCATATATACTTTCATAAGCATTTAGTAAAAAGCTGTAATTTTGACATTACAAACAGACACTTCAATTTTATTTATTTGTATAGATTATTCGCGTAAATATAAGAAATCATTATCGTCTGTCTGTAATATCGAAGAAAATGCCTTTTATTGAGCTGACGCGGTTATTTGCATGCCGTTAAGACATGAATAAGCATTTTTCAATTGTCTGTCTGTCTGCCCGTCCTAATATTCGGAATGGCTGACTCGCTATAAAACTTTACGAACAGATAGACAGCAATGCCAGGAGTCATCTAGACTATATTTAATCCGGACCATTGGTAGATTTTTCTTGAAAAAAAGAAATAATAATAAAACAAATGGTTTTCGATAATCTCTATACATATAGCATCCATCGACTTCCTGCATGTCTTACCAGGTCGTCACTCCATCTAGCGGGGGACGCCCTACACTTAGTCCGCCGGTACGAGGCCGCCACTCGAGAACCTTTTTTCCCCATCGGTTGTCGGTTCTTCGAGCTATATGGCCGGCCCACTGCCACTTCACCTTACTAATCCGTTGGTCTATGTCGGTCACTCTGGTTCTACTGCGGATGTCCTCATTTCTAAGTTTATCACGCAGAGAAACCCTGAGCATAGCCCTCTCCATAGCTCGCTGAGCGACCTTGAGCTTCCTCATACGCCCAGCAGTGAAGGACCACGTCTCAGTTCCATATGTCATCACTGGCAACACGCACTGGTTGTACAGTCTGGTTTTCAAGTTTTGAGGTATACCTGACGAGAAGATGTGCCGTAATTTCCCGAACGCTGCCCAACCGAGTTGAATCCGTCGATTGACCTCTCGGTTGAAGTTGGACTTATTTGTCCCAGGTAAAAATAGTCGTCAACAACTTCTAGCTTAGTGCTCCCAACAACTACCGGCATATGTGTGACATGGACATTAAACATGATCTTTGTCCTATCCGTTGGGAAACACTATTGAGGTCATTGAGCATAGTGCTTAGGTCCTCCAGCGATTCTGCCATAAGGACTATATCGTCGGCAAATCGAAGGTGAGTGATGTACTCGCCAGTGATGTTAATACCGCATCCTTTCCTGTCCAGTAGCTTGAAAACGTCTTCCAATGCAGCGGTGTAGGTCATCACTGGAAACAAGCACTGATTGTACAGTCTAGTTTTCAAGTTTTCGATAATCAAGTCCAGCCGAGTTGAATCTATCGATTGACCTCTCGGTCGAAGATGAACTTACCTTAGTCGGACTATTTGTCCCAGGTAAACATACTCGTCAACAACTTCGAGCTTAGTGTTCCCAAATACCGGCATAGGTGTGACATGGACGTTATACATGATTTTCGTTTTGTCCATGTTCATCTTAAGACCTATCAGTTGGGAGACACTATTGAGGTCATTGAGCATAGTACTTAGGTCCTCCAGCTATTCTGCTATAAGGACTATATCGTCGGCATTCGAAGGTGAGTGATGTACTCGCTGTGGATGTTAACACCGTACTGTTTCCAGTCCAGAACTTTAAAAACGTCTTCCAATGCAGCGGTGAAGAGTTTCGGGGATATAACGTCACCCTGTCTTACACCTTTCTGCAATTGGATAGGTTTCGTACTCTGGTTCTGTACTCGGATAGCCATCGTAGCCCTACTGTACAAGCACTTCAGCACTTCGATATACCGGCAGTCAATTTGGCATCGCTGAAAGGACTGCAGCACCGCCCAAATTTCGACGGAATCAAAGGCTTTCTCATAGTCCACATACGCCAAACATAGTGGCAAATTGTACTCCTCGGACTTCTGTACAATTTGCCGAAGGGTATGTATGTGGTCTATGGTGCTAAAGCCTTTTCGAAAACCGGCTTGTTCGGGAGGCTGGAAGTCGTCAAGTCTGCGCGCGAGACGATTCGTAATGACTCTCGAAAACAGCACGTAGACGCGGCTCAGAATATAATATATATAATATACTAGCTGACCAGGCAGACGTTGTTCTGTCTTTCCGACGACCCTTCCCATAAAAAAAAAAATCCTTAAATTCGCAATAAAAAAATATTGAGTGGACCAAAGTTGGACCAAACTGAACACAGTGTGCAAAATTTCATTGAAATCAGTTCAATAGTTTAGGGAGTTCATCGCGGACAAACAATGTGACAGGTAATTTTTATATATAAAGATATATAAAAATTAATTGCAGTCCGTTAGTCTCGCAAAAAATCGAAACTGGCTCGATCGATTCTGATAAAATATTTTTTTGTAAGTTTGAGTAAGTCTCTGGACGGTTTAAATTTACATTTGGAGCTGATAGGTGGCGCTGTTGTCGAGATCCAGAAATCACCCGCGCGAAGCCGGGGCGGATCGCTAGTCTTAAATATAAATAACGTAGAAACTTTAAATATAGGAAGCACGACGGTGAGGACTGGTCGCAGAAGAATTACCTGGGTGGTGGTACCATCATACATCCGTCCGTGGTGGTCACTGCTGCTCACAAAATCGACAAGTATATTCCAGAGCAGGTAATACCTTCATATTCACCAATCTACTAGAGATTCATCATTCACCATCAGTACAGTCTTTCACAAGTCCACTGCTGAAAATAAACCTCCATGGGACGCCACAAAGCACGGTCCCGAGCCACCTGCATTCATTAACTTCCTGCATGCCATGTCACTCCATCTAGTGGAGGGACGCCCTACACTACGCCTACCGGTACGAGGTTGCCACTCGAGAACATTTCTTCACCATCGGTTGTAGGTCCTTCGAGCTATATGGCCGGCCCATTGCCACTTCAGTTTACTAATCCGTTGGGCTATGTCAGTTACTTTGGTTCTGCTGCGGATGTCCTCGTTTTTAAGTCTATCGCCCTCTTATATACTGCCGCCAAACACGAGTAGAAGTTGTTTGCGCTGCTGTTGTTTGTGTTCCGGTTTAAAAGGTACAGAGAGCCAGCACATTATGAACTGTGAAGCATTATTCCATCTTAGTCACCAAAATGAGATAGAAAACGAATAAATAGTTGAGTTCACATGCATCAAAATAGTATTACGAGCTTGGGGTTCGAGACAATTAAAAACTGAGTGACTTACCAAAATTTACACTTTAATTACAGAACACTAATTACAACTTAAAACCACAGTAATAATAAAACACAATTGTACTACTGATCACTTTAGTTCGCAGATGTATCGCTTCGAAGTATTCGCTTGTATCGCCAATTCAACACAGACTCGGGTCACGTTCTATACGGGCCTTATATATCAGATAATTCATATCTCAGATAATTCCAGAACCGTCCACTGTAGAAACATCTAGAATGTTCGAGTACATACCGGTCCAGACTGACTAATTGTCGATAGTTCTAGAAAGTTCTTCTATGGAAATTTCTAGAAGGATCTTGACTCTCCTAGTACTGCTACTCGATACTAGAAGGCGCTAGTGGTAACCAGTGTCACCATGTACCAGGCATTAATTGTGGCACGCAACAATAGTAATGGAAAGATTTCTTCCACCTATCTTATGACCTACAAAAATTTCCAGAAGTAACGTTATATATATGTAAATAACGTTGTATATGCCTGTATAAATAACAGCTGTTTTGGCGCGCCGCTCACGTAGCAGTCAGTCACCGAAAGTCCACCTCACCCGAGGATGCCTCGTGTAGAGGCGAAACACGTGTTGTATTATCGACGGCGATGTGTCGTTCCTAGTGTAGTGGTATTGGGCGTAGTGGTACTGGGATTTGTGGTGACGGGGATAGTGCACGCAATCGAGGGACGGCGTGAGGTGCTCTTCAAACTACATACGACACATCATTTTACCTCTTTACGCGGATATAAGCAAATAAACTTTTAACTACTTTAAGACTACAACTACGACTACAAGAGCTAAGTGACCTTGAATGACGCACGCACACATTTACACAATTTCTGTATAGCATCCATGAAGCTAATAAAAACTTTATATTTGCTTCATGATAGCATCAGGCCTCCGCCGGTACTGTCGGTACACAAGCGTTTACGCACACATGCGTACACATTATATTCAGAAATAAGAATATGCGATTTTTAAAAAAAAATATTGATTGGACTACAAAATTAAAACAATATTACGTTAATATATTGCTTGTAGAATAATCTGACAAAAAATCAGAATGATTGCATGTATATTAGTATGGTTTTTAATCGTTAAAAGAATTTTTAGCGGTCTTTTTGATCTTTGTGATTTTTTCTATGGTATCAAATTAGTAATATCCTGTTTGCAAAACACCTTTCTAAATAGCATATGTCCTGAAAAATATCATATTTTTTCTGATTTACTGCCGTGGCTCGCAGACTCGTACTTTAAGGCATTATAAAAGTATAGTTATATAGTTTCCTTTTCCGCAAAGTAACGCCCGGTTCTTTTAATTGTATATTTAATTTACGTGTTTCTCGAAATTACGCAATTTTAAGTTTCAAACTTCACTTTTAAATAAATTCGACTGCGCCATAATATTATAATAATAAAGAAGACGTCTGCAAATAAGACAACGGCTCGGTTTTATTATTTTTCTATTTCACCTTTATAATAATACTAGCTGTTCCCCGCGACTTCGCCCGCGCGTAATTTATTACGATTGGATTTCATGGGTTTTAATTTTTTTTGCGGGGAACCTTAATTCTTTTTCTAAAATAAAAGTAGCCTAAGTTACTTCTAATAACATCAGCTATCTGCCAGTTAAAGTTCGGTCAAAATCGGTCCAGCCGTTTCGGAGATTATCCGGAACAAACAGACAGACAGGCAGAAAGACAGACAAACAAAAGTTTTAAAAATCGTGTTGTTGTTATAAGTACCGTATGTACTTTCATACTGCATATAGTAAAAAGCTGCTTTTTGGACATTACAAACAGACACTTCAATTTTATTTATATATAGATATAGACGACAGTACCCAGAGGTGACACCGCATCTGTTGCGTTCTGTGCTTGAAGCTGGCTGCTGGTATCCATGGACATCAATAGCCACTCATCATTACCATTACATCCTATTAAAGTCCACTGTTGAACTGGCCTACCCCATAGATTGCCTCCTAAAGGGATATTTGTCACAGTTACCACGCTTGGCCAACGGGTTGGCAGCCCCAGCTTTTTGTTTTTAGTCGTTATTAAGAAGACGCTGCTGCCCTTATCCTGATTTGTTTCCTTCTGCTCCCTCTTCTGACACCCACGGGATGATACGGGGCAGTGGAAATTCATATTTCGCCACAACACGGCTAACTTAACCTTAGGTGGACTATGTGTCTTTTGTCACTTAATTTTTATAAAAAAAAACCTGTACGCTAACTTATATTAATAGGGTTTGCTATAACGCCACGTTTCGCAAGCGTATTGGCGATCACCAGACGCCAGATGTCTTCTCTTGGGTCTGGTTGAATAAGTACATCTCGAAGATAGAAAGAAAATTCTCGAGTGACAGAGTACCTAGCACAACATTGAGCGACCTTTGTTAGATGAAATGATAACTTTATGAAAACTAATTTGACTTTACACAAATTCTCTTATAATTTATTTTTAATTTATCGGCGACAATCTCTACTCTATGCGACTGTTTGACCTTTGATATCAACCACATACTATCTTAGGCTGTGATTGAACGCACTTATGAAACACTTAATATGTTTGACTTTGGCATTAGAGCAATTACATAAATGTCCTTGCTCTGAGACATTGATAGTATTAATGTCAACAAACGACATAATTTGTTCTCTGGGTTTCTTGCTGGTTCTTCCAGGGACTTGAGTTAACGCAAGAAATTTCGCTGAGTTACCCATGTCTACTTTAAGTTTTAATATACAGATAACCCATAGGTTGATCACACTTCCACCTGGTGTTGCAAATCGCAATGTCGTAGAGTAACAAACACTTATTCTCTGTTGCCTTTAAGTTTGTACTATTATCTATTCTACGCTTTATGACGCCCAGAAGACAGACGCCGGCAATTTATTCTACTTTTTTGCTAGGCTGTTGTACGCAAAGTCGCAAATTTTTGTGCCGGATTGCGTAAAATATCGACAACAAAGGGATGAACATAAAACAGATATTTTTGGTTTGTTAGATAAAATGTCGGGCTGGAGAGTGGGACACGCAGACGAATCTGGAGCTATATCCTTATCAGGAGCGGGATGTACAGAAGATTGTCACCCACGAGGAGTACTATAAGAGTAAGTTGTATTACGGAAAGCGTGCAAGAATATCCACTACGTCATGTCGTCGAGTGGATTTTGTAATACTGGGTTTAGACTCTCGCCTCGCGCCTCGCGTGTTGTTGCGAGGTAACGAGTGCCTGATTACACTCTCGCGATGCGTTCAGTTTGCGTTGAGCCAGCAACGATGAAAGACGTCGAAATAATAGCGGCATCAACTCTTGCCTTAATAAGTATTTATCGATGCTTAACCCTTTTTAAAAAGAAGGAAATTAAAAAAAATACGTCGTTGAGGAGGAATATGGTTGATGATATCTATTCAACGGAACAGAACCTTTTCAGTTTCATAATTTTATATAAATTGCTAGTACCTATTGTGCAAGATTAAATAACATTATTTTATTAAAATTGTAATTTTAAAACAAAAGTAATTCGAATGTTATTATGGAAGGGCGCCGTAAACAAACTGAAATGAGAGCGCGAGTGTAAACACCACGCTCGCGTCTAGGCCCTTTGCCTCGTGCTCAAAAAACCGGCTCCGACGCGAGCGCCGCGAGTGGCGAGGCGAGCCACGAGCTAGCGTTTACACTCGCGCCTCGCCTCGCCGCTCGCGCAAGAGTGTAAACGGGGGGTAAGAGGCGACGGAGGGAAACTGAAACAGTAGATGAGCAGCAGGATCTTTCTAATAACAATTCAAAATAAATTAAAACTGCGGTTGCAAACCCGACTGCTAGACGTGGCAACAATGACTAAGTACTCCCTATGGGACAATGTACAGGGGAGGCCTGTGATAAGCTAGGCTGTAATCGATGGATGGATAGATGTATTATATAATTGTGAACCCAAGGCATTGTAGATAAGGTATCACTTTTCCAGCAGGTAGTTCTATGTATTTATTTTTTATTTTTATTTTATAGGATAGAGTGACAAACGAGCAGACAGTCCACCTGATGGTAAGTGGTTACTATGACTCATAGACATCTACATTTATGCTCAATAAAGAATCAAAATGCAGATGCGTCGTCACCCGTGAGGACTAAGATGGAATGCTTCTTTTTCAGTAAAATGGTTCACTCACCATACGAAACACAGCAGTATCAAGCTGTCATTTTACGCTGGTATTCTGTGAGAGCGTGGTCCTTCCCCGATCGAGTCGACCCACTCGTGCTACATCTATACTACTAATATAGCTGCAGCATGGCTCTATCACGTATAACTGGAACTGATGGAGCCATATTTCTATATATATAAAAATCAATTGCTGTGCGTTAGTCTCGCTAAAACTCATAAACGGCTCGACCGGTTTTGATAAACTTTTTCGTGTGCGTTTCAATGGGTCCCTAGATAGGGTTGCCATCACCTAAAATGAAAAAGCCGGACTCGGCGCTCCAAAAAGCCGGACTTTTGGCCCTAAAAGCTGGACAATAATTTTTAGCCAAATATACCTTTCTGAGGCCATACAGCCAAAAAACTCACCAACTCCAACCCCCCGAGAAAAAAACTAAAATACACCGTTACGTTAATTGTTTATTAATCAATCACAACACAGTTTCAAGTGTATATACCTACGTTACTTATTATTCTGCAAGCGATGCGTGCAATACGTTACACTAACAAAAAACCTAACTAAAGCCGGACAAGCCGGACACATAAAAATTTGGCCGGACGCAACCCGAAAAAGCCAAACATGTCCGGCTAAAGCCGGACAGATGGCAACCCTATCCCTAGATGGTTTAGATTCACATTTGAACACGCTAGGTGGCGCTGTTGTCGAGTTCCAAAAAAAATCCGTGTGAAGCCGGGGCAGATCGCTAAATTTTTATAAAACTGTAGTGACAAACGAATTTACCTTCCATCATAATATCGTAAGAGGCGGCAGAGTTAAATGAAGCAGGAAATTGGCAGCAGAAACTTCCATAGAATATTTCAAAGTAATAAAAAAACCGCTGTTATAACCCGCCTGCTAATCGTGGCAACCATGGCAAATATCCATATGACGCAGTCTCTGTACTTCACTCCAGCAGAAGGCTTTTGGTAGGTTGTAAAGTATGAATGATATTCTACCGACTTCAATAAGGAGCCGGTACTCAATTCGGCTGTATGTTTTTTTATGTGTGTTACCTCATAACTTTTTACTGGGTGAACCGACCTCGATGATTCTTTTTTTATTTGAAAGCTCGTGTTTCCCATGTAGTCCCATATAAATTTGATCAAGGTCAGACCAATAGTTTTTGAGTTATTCTTAATAATTTATATTGAAGTCGGTTGTACAACATTTTTAATTATTTAATTGCAAGAAAATTTTAACGCCGTATTAAGTATGTAACCGAAATGGAACATATAGTTTTCTTTAAATATGAAAAAAAGATTTTTTTTCTATAGAATAAACACGTACATAGTCCAGCTGATGGTAAGTGGAAGCTGTGGCCCATAGACATCCACATCTATCCTCGATTACGAATCAAAATGTAGAAGCGTTGTCACCCATGAGGACTAAGATGCAATGCCTCGTTTCCAGTAAAAAGGGTCTCCGTTTCTCTACACTCACCATACGAAACACAGCAGCGTTAAGCTATCCTTATCCTTAAAATGTCACCCTTATCCTATAAAAAACAATCATGTGGGCCTTGTTCATACAGGAATTCTAATTAAAAATAATTTTTTGTCCTAACGCATAAAACATGTGATTCAAGCACCGGCATACAACGATATCTCCCTTCTGATACTGGAAAAGCCGTACGACTTGAGGGACGCACCCCACATTGGAGTAGCGTGCCTCTCACCTGACCTGCCTGTTCCGGGCAAGCAATGCTTCAGTATGGGCTGGGGGAAGGAGTTCCAAAAGAAGGACAAGTATGCTGTTATTTTGAAAAAGGTAAGATTGTAATATGAATCAAATTTTACGGATTTTCAACCGACTTAAAAAAAAGAGGAGGTTCTCAATTGAAAAATAAAAATTAAAAAGTTGTCGAATTCGACTTTGATGATTCTTTTTTTATTTGAAAACTGGTGCTTCTCATGTGGTCCCATATAAATTTGATCAAGATCTGACCAAGAGTTTTTTTTCCACAATCCTTAATAATGCGTATTTAATTGACTTGACGACTACATTGATGATGTTCTCATTTTATTTATATTGAAGTCGATTGTACAAAAATTTTAATTATACCACTTGTATCGCGTTTAATTTAAAATTTTTAATTCCCGACGTTTGGTGCGCTTCACAATGAAGCTTGTACACTCCTGCACCATGTAAAAGGACATTATTACACTCGAAACTTCGGGAATTAAAAAACTAAAAATCAAACGCAATAAAGTCCGTAAAATTTGATTTATTGAATGTTCTGTATTACTTATTATGTATTATTAGGTACACACCGTGTAGTGGCGGTGTACGAATATCTACTACCCTATTTCATCCCGTGGGTGTCGTAACAGAGAGAAACCAATCAGTAGATGGGCAGCAGATTTTTCTTAATAATGACTAAAAATAAAAACTGCGGTTGCCAACCCCTTTGCCAGGCGTGGCAACTACTATATCTCAAATGTCCCCCCTATGAGGCAATCTATGGGGGAGGCCTGTGTTCAGCAGTAGACTTTAATAGGCTGTAGTGGATGGATGTAAAGAAGACAATCTACCAGGAGCACATGACCCACTGAGAGGTGAAATTTTCAAATCAACAGTAACATTACAACTATAGCAAAAATCCTATGAGACAATCTATAGGGGAGGCCTATGTCCAGCAGTGGACTTTAATAGGCTGTAGTGGATGGATGTATAGAAGACAATCTACCAGGAGACATGACCCTCTGAGAGGTGAAATTTTCAAATCAACAGTAACATTACAACTATAGCAAAAATCCTATGAGACAATCTATAGGGGAGGCCTATGTCCAGCAGTGGACTTTAATAGGCTGTAGTGTATGGATGTATAGAAGACAATCTACTAGGAGACATGACCCTCTGAGAGGTGAAATTTTCAAATCAACAGTAACATTACAACTATGGCAAATATCCCCCCTAAGAGGCAATCTATGGGGGAGGCATGTGTTCAGCAGTGGACTTTAATAGGCTGTTAGTGGATGGATGTATAGAAGATAATCTACCAGGAGCCCATGACCCACTGAGAAGTGAAATTTTCAAATCAACAGTAACATTACAACTATGGCAAATATCCCCCCTATGAGGCAATCTATGGAGGAGGTTTATGTTCAGAAGTGATCTCCGTTACTTTTTTTTTCATTTTTAGTTTACTTTTGCTGCACTACCTCCCACAAGTTTATCTCTGTATAGCCTAATGGTTGACTGGGAGAGAATGCCTCAAGGCGTTAAGTCCGCCATATGTACGATTTTTCTTTTGTGCATAAATAAATAAAAAACTTTTATAGGCTGTAACGGTAACTGTAATATGTAGTATTCCCGTAATTATAAGAAATCGTTGAAGTAAACATGATCTGAAAAGGTGATGTCAGGGTTAACACGTTCATGCGAACAACGTATATGTACGTCACATATTTGTAGATATGATATGGACAACGTATTATTACGTTCAGCAATAACTCGATTTATTGAGCATAACGTTATGGTACGGTGTCTGGCCATACTAATGTTTTAAAGTTGGGTTACTGTGCCACAACATATCGAATTCTCAAAATTGTAGTGCCACATCGAACCAATTTTTTTTGGCTTCTTACATGGCGTTCCTCCCTGATACTAAGTACCCACTTTGTTAGCGCACAACGTCACTATACGTCGTTTCGCAAAAGAAGTTTCACGTCAGTCGACTTGTGCGCGTCGCGGGGCTAGTGCGTGCGCCAATTTTATGTTCACATGGAATATTGACGCTAAACGTTATCTTACTACGATATATATATTATATAAATATATTTTACTTTATTGTAATAAGTCTGAATATGTTCAAAATACATATTTTGTATTTTTTTGTTTGTTTTAGATATATAAAATGAGTCAAAAAAAGGAATCTTCAATGAAAATCTATGAGCTTTCTTTATCCCGGGAAACCACGCCAGTCCCTTTTGTTAACGATGGAGAGTTTGGATCAGATGCCGATTACGGCCCAATTGGTGATAATGATGACGACAGCTCCAGTGACATTGGCATTTCACAGTTTGAGCGGGGCAAACAGCGCAAAAAGTCATTATTGCATGTCAAAAAGAGTACTTGTTCCAATTTACGATCTGCTTCTGATGTTAGATCTACATCGGATTCCGCATCAGAAAATTCTTATAGCACCACAGACGATTCAGAGTATTCTAGTTATGAAAGCATTTTTGACTCTCATAAACGAAAATGTAGTGACGTCTTAGGACGTCAGCGCAATATATTTCAATACTAATATTATCAGTTATTGCACAGCGTCATTAGACGTCGCTTTAGTTTGTATGAAAAAATTATGTGCAATATCACATAGAGCTACTATATTGAAGTGTGTGCATGAACGTGTTAAAAACCAACCACTATCCCATTTCGTTCCGTGGGTGTCGTAAGTAAACACTAGAAGGTAGAACACCCTTTCTTACGTGGTAGAGCCACGCTGCAGCTATATTATGTTTGCAGCACGAATGGGTCGGCTCGACCGGGAAAGTACCACGCTCTCAAAGAATACCAATATAATACCAATAAAATAGCAGCTTAACGCTGCTGTGTTTCGTATGGCGAGTGTAGAGAATCGGAGACCCTTTTTACTGGAAACGAGGCATTCCATCTTGGTCCTTAAGGGTGACAACGCATCTGCATTTTGATTCTTAATCGAGAATAAATGTAGACTATGTCTTTTTTTTTTATGGGATAAGGGTGACAAACGAGCACACAGTCCACCTGATGGTAAGTGGTTGCTGCGGCCCATTAATTTTTTTTTTAATTTTTAATTAATTGTCTCGTTTGTCACCCCTATTATTTAAAAAAATATTCCTGATCTCAGGTTCAACTCCCGTATGTAGCTTTCGAAGAGTGCCAAGCTTCTCTAAGGAAGACAAGGCTGACCGCACGGTACAACTTACATTCGTCCCATCTCTGCGCCGGCGGTGAGGAAGGTGTCGATACTTGCAAAGGGGACGGTGGATCGTCTCTTGTGTGTCCTATATTGGTAAGTTTTCCATTTGAAGTTTACTACTTTTTACCATCACATCATCCACGAGCCACAACATCTACTTACCATCAGGTGGACTGTGTGCTCGTTTGTCACATTTATTCTGTTAAAATATTTGTATTTTTACTTATTTTAGGAGGACGGTGAGTTCACAAGGTTTGCTGTTTATGGAATGGTGGCGTTCGGGGTCGGTTGTGGTAATCCGATTCCTGCAGTCTACGTGAACATTCCTCACCTGTACCGTTGGATTGGAGCGAAGATGAGAGACGAAAACTTCGACCGTTCTTCTTATAGATATTAAAATACCTTTCTTGAAGATAAAAGTGAATGCAGTACTAGTTAATGAATATCTCATATATGTGTTTTTGTGGAATCAAACCTTTTTAGGGTTCCGTACCCAAAGAGTAACCAACCGGACCCTATTACTAAGCTTCCGCTGTACGTCCGTCCGTCTGTCCTGTCCTGTCAGCGGGCTGTATATCATGATCCGTAATAGGTAGACAGATGAAAGTTTCACAGAATATGTATTTCTGTTGCGACTAATACAACAAATAATAAAAATTTAAATTAATTAAAAATTATAAGGGTCTCACCTACTAGAATCGTGTATTACAATGGTACGGAACCCTTCATGTGTGAGTCCGACTCGCTCTTGGCCGGTTTTTGTTGTTGCATATCAAAGAGATTTAAATATATAGGTTGCATATAAACTTATTTCTCTGTTTTCTCTCTAGATAATGGCACTAGAACAAATATTTTTTTACGATAAAATCTACATCTGTCACTGCCATGTTGATTTTATCATAAATTAGTTATTTTAAAAATTTGAAACTTACTTAAATTAAAAAAAAAAAACAGAGGCAGCCATAAGGACTGTCGACAGAAGTGAAAACTCAAATGTACACAGACGGCTATACCACATGAGTAAAGAAACCGTACCGTACAGAGGCAAAGCTTCATACAACCGCGCTATGATAATTACACTACTACAAGCTTGAGGCGCGAGTGTGCGTGAGCACTGGCGGCTCGTCACGTACAGAGAGAAACTGATTTCAACCGGCTCAGCCAGTGCTCAAACTCAAGGTTGTGCAAAGAAAAATAAGTGTCAAGTTTTATTTTTAAAGAACTGTTCCTGTCACATGAAATATAAAAAGGTGTTATTATGGTTTACTTGTACTGTTTGTATGAACAATAATATAACAAATAAAAATATATATTTTTTTTAATTACCCCAAAGACTAAAAGAAAAATTAAAATTACAATTACCTAAATTGGTAAGTAGTAACATGACTATAATTTATTATTTTATATGTGGTAGATAAATAACTCATTTATAAGTGATCTACCTGCCTATAAGTTTTTTTTATAGGACGAGGGTGACAAACGAACACACAGTCCACCTGATGGCAAGTGGTTACTGTGGCCCATAGACATCTACATCTATCTTTGATTAAGAATCAAAATGCAGATGCGTTGTCACCCGTGAGGACTAAGATGGAATGCCTCGTTTCCAGTAAAAAGTTTCTCCGGTTCTCTACACTCACCATACGAAACACAGCAGCGTTAAGCTGCTATTTTACGCTGGTATTCTGTGAGAGCGTGGTGCTTCCCCGGTCGAGTCGACCCATTCGTGCTACAACCATAATATAGCTGCAGCATGGCTCTACCACGTACAAAAGTAAGTAAGTGACTGAAAAGTTTTTTTTTTATAATGTTTATAATTGAATAATTAAGTTTATATATTAAATAAGCAGGTTCATGTTTTTTTATTATTAAGTGGCGAAGCTTGCGAAGTCACTTATTGATTTCACGATGTCTGTCCGTCTGTCCGTCTGTCCCACGATTATCTCGAGAACGGTTTCGAATTTTCAAATTCTGTTTTCAGCAATCGATTACTGATCACCCAGGCATCTGAACTTCCTATTTTGAAACTGATTGCTCAACGGCAACCGTTAGAAACCACTACAAAGCTGATTACTTCGCCACTTTGCTATGCTGTTAGCTTGCTAGGTTTATTACTATTTCAGATGGCAAGAGTGGTTAAACGCTGTCGGAGGAGATGATTTCCTTTCTAAGCTTTTTTATTATAAAAAACGCAACAATATAGACTCTGTGACGATCACTTCAAAAAATCCTGTAATAAGTTTTCTAAAAAAAAAGAACTATAAAATATTTATTTGGAAATGCTTTACCAACACTCAACTTGCTGACAAATGATGGTGCTTGTTTGAGTTCCAGCCAATGTGCGAATGTATCTGAAGCATGGAGTTATATGTACTACGTACTAGAGAAGCCATTCCGAACATTGACTATGTTCAACTGAACTGTAGTGCAATCCCTACAAACTAAATATTGCGTAAATTGAAGATTTGTGAATTCCATAAGATAATTATTATTACGTTTTATTTAGAAATATGTTTGTTTAGATTAAATTAAGATATTTTATATTAAATTCTTATATTAATTTTATATTAATATCTTATTTTATATCAAATTAAAGTCTTCGCGCATGCGCGACTACTACTCCCGCGCATGCGCGAAGACATAGAGTAGGACACAATTTTTGTTTGGAATGGCTTCTCTAGTACGTGGTACATATAACTCAATGATCTGAAGTGTGTATGTATGTATGTGTGAATTGATTGAGCAAAAATTTTGCGAATATTTTGATCTCGAAAGAATCATTGTAAATATTGGCAATGAAGTATTAAAACGTGTGCAAGACTGTATTGCACGCCTTACAACGTGAGGGAGTGCTCTACTCTCTATCTCAAATTCATATTATGGCTGGCTATATAGCACGAAGAACCGACAACCGATGGGGAAGAAAGGTTCTCGAGTGGCAACCTCGTACCGGTAGGCGGTGTAGGACGACTAGATGGAGTGACGACCTGGTAATACATGCAGGGAGTCGATGGATGCAGGTGGCTCAGGACCGTGCTTTGTGGCATTCCTTGAGGGAGGCCTATGTTCAGCAGTGGACTTGTGAAAGGCTGTAATGATGATGAATGATGATGAACTACAGACACTGAATTATAAGATTAGCTCATTTTCTAATTGATTCACTTTATATATAGCCGGTGGGTCTTCTCGCTTAATAGAAATGTAAGCAATAGATTGAGATATTATAGTATTAAATAAGATTCAATATATTCTAAGGATGATCCCTATTGATTTTTGTAATTGAACTCAACACCGTTTAAAAGTTATTAATGAAAGTCGATCAGATTCCCTGTTTTTTTTTTCTTGTAATAATTATCGTCACTATTTTTAATTCTTTTCATCAAAGTTAAATAAAACGCTACCCAGTTGACATCGGCGTAACACATTATAGCTGGCTTTAGCTGACGGTGAAACCGTTTCACTTCCACCATACCGTTACGCGCTGGGTGATACGCGGTACATTTTCGATGTTTAAATCCAATAATTTTCCATAGATAATGAGAAAGGGTGGATTGAAACTGTCGGCCGCGATCTTAACAGACGGTCTCCCGATCTCCCGTGCAGTAAAGTACGTACCACCTACCAAAGCCTACCTAAATCCTATCTCAATGTGGCTAAAACACACTTAAGCCGCGTATCCACCAAAAATGTTGACAACATTTATGTTTCCAACTGTTTACAATTCAACAAAAGTTACCTACATTTGTTACCAATGTTGCCGATAAATGTTTCCAACAAACGTCACCACCGAGGGAACAAATGTTTGCAACAAGCGTATTCCTTTGATGTTGCCGCCGCAAATGGAAACACGGTTCCCGACATTGTTCCAAGTTTTGTTGCCACACTAGGTAATTACAGAAACATTTGTTACCAACACGTGTTGGCGAAACAAAAGTTGGTAACAAAACTTTGGTGGAGATGCGGCTTTAGCCATCATACGTGATCAGCAGCGTGAGTCTGCGTAGTTGACAGTGAATCCCCACACCTAGCTCCTCCCACTGCAGCCAAGACTCCTTTAGCCGTCACAAGAGATCAGTATATAAGTCTGATCGACTCACAGTGGGAAAATGATCATCCACAACTACCTAGGAATAAACTTTCACTTATCTTTTTAGGCTCACGGCAACAGACATTCCGCACAAATCTGTAATATCTTTATATATTTAAACGTGGTAGAGCCATGCTGCAGCTATATTAGTAGTATAGATGTAACACAAATGGGTCGGCCCGACCGGGGAAGGACCACGCTCTCATAGAATACCAGCGTAAAATAGTTTGACACTGCTGTGTTTCGTATGGTGAGTGTAGAGAACCGGAGACCCTTTTTAATGTAAAAGAGGCATTCCATCTTAGTCCTCACGAGTGACAACGCATCTGCATTTTGATTCTTAATCGAAGATAGATGTAGATGTGTGCTCGTTTGTCACCCTATCCTATAAAAAAAAAATATAAAATTACATGTCACGTCGTTTGTCCGCGATGAACTCCTCAACCGATTTTAATGAAGTTTTGTAAATGTGAATTGCTTGCACCAACTTGAGAGAGAGGGTAGTTTTAGATAAGTGACCCTTAATATTTTTTATTACCAAAGATTTAAAGGGAAAGGGTGTAATTATGTATGTATACATATTTATGTTGTGAGGTAGCGTAGTGGAGTCTTTACTAGGGCTTTAGGGTTGATAGGCTTTTATTAGGTTTGTTAAGGTTAACTCGCAACCCATTCTCTGTAAATAGATTGTTTGTGTGCACGGTATCACTGGTATCGCCGTCCACGCCGTTGTATAATACGATTTATGTGTGTGCAAAATTACTCGGTAGTATGATTCACGCACACGACGTTACACTTGATAGCCTGTTAAGGAGATGTTTTCTTTTGTTATCTTTTTTAGCAATTAAAATTAATGTTACTGTAACCGTGGACCGACTTGCGCGTGTCATTATTTGTGCTGATTAAATATTGTTGATACAACGGCTAACGTTAAGCATGCGGTGAGTTATTTATTCTCTGTCAGTAAATATTGCAAATTTGATACTTGTGAAATACATTCCCAGTTTCCTTAGAGAGCTCTCCAGAGACTTAAAAGGGGAATAGCGACTCTTACTTTCTACTTTGTGACGCAAATATTATTTGATTGATTTTATGATTAAACGTGTAGTGACGATGTAAATACGAGGGTGACAGTGAGAGTTCTTAAAAAATCAACAATTGAACAAACTAGCAAGTTATTAGTTTTATTATATCTTTACAAAATAGTGTCCATTTACATCAATACATCGCTGCATCCGATGGAACCACTGAGAAAAGCAGTTTACCCACTCGTCCTTAGTGGTCTCTTCGACGGCATTTTGAAACGCAGCCACTGCTTCCTCGGCGTCCATAAAACGTTTTCCTCGAAGTTTTTCTTTTATTTTCGGAAACAAATGTAAATCGTAGTAATTCCACGTCTGACGTCGCCAAGTAGTCGATTGTTTGCTTGCAGTGTGCGACAAGGCGTTGTCGTGGTGAAGGAAGATCCCACTGCGAGGTCGTTTCTCCCGAACTTTTTCCAAGACAAGTGGCAAACAATTGTTAGTGTACCACTATGCAGTAACTGTTTTTCGATCCTATAAAACAATTGTTGAGTTATGACCGGTCCTTCCGAAGAACGAGGCCACCATCTTTTTTTCCACGCTTCGACCTCTCTTCACTTTAATTGGCAACTTCTCGGAAGGAAACACTCAGACAGAAGACTGTCTCTTAGTTTCAGGATCATAACAATAAATCCAGCTTTCGTCACCCATAAGTATGTAGAACACAGCATTTGAGTCACCTCCGTTAAATCTTTGAACGACACACGATACCGATCAACACGACGGAATTTTGGGCCTCAGCAAATTATGAGGTATCCACCGGGCACAAAGCTTTCTGACCGCTAAATGTTCTCGGAGGATTTTGTGCACTTGACTCATACCGATGCCTAAGCTTGTCCGCATCTGCTGATAAGTCACTCTTTTGTCAGTCTCTATCATACGCCGCACAAGACTGTTGTTATCTTTTGTCGTCGCCGTAGAAGGCCGTCCCTCACGCAGATCATCGGTGAGATTAGTGCGAACCTTAGAGTATTCAACTAACTGTTAGTTGAATACTCTAAGGTGCGAACACGTTTAAACTCATTAAACCAGTTGCTAAAAGTGGCACGAGATGGGGCCTCATCGTGAAAGACCATTCGAAGTCTATCATAACTTTCTTGTTGACTTGAATGATATATGAAAGTCATAAAAAATCATTGTATGAAAATTTTGTTGCGCTAAATTCATGCTGACGAGATACAGACAATTTTCAATTTGCTGCCAAATCGTACACAAATGACAAATTAATAAAATACATACACAATGATATTGGCAGAGCATTTTCAAAATTTCAGCTTATTTTTTTATTATAGCGTTTACAAGTGGCCAGTTCTAAAAACTTTCAGTGTCGCCCTCGTATATATGTATGTCGTAGCCAACGTGACGGTCGCTGGTCTGTGTATATTGTATAAATGGCTGCCTTGTTGGTCTTGTGGTTATAGTATTGCCACTGTTGATCATGGGGTCCCGGGTTCGAATCCCGGGTTGGACCAAAAAAATCAGTTATTGAGTTTTTCCATCAAGAAATTCTCAGTAGCTGTCCCGAGTCAGGAAGTTGGCGGTGTCTCACCCCCGTTCCTCGGAAAGCACGTAAAGCCGTTGCTCCTGCGCCTGATCTCTCTCCGCTCGTGTCGGCTTGCCGTCCCATCGGACTATGAGAGTGACGGAATAGAGAGTGCACCTGTGTTTGCGCATACACTTGAGCGCTATAATCCTGTTCTGTGCCAATGGTTCACGCCGTCGAGACTGCTCGCCGTGGCCGAAATTAGAGGACATTATTATTACTAATTATTATTATATAAATGTACGCGGAGTTAGGGTGGCCTAATGGCCACCCCAGCCGCTCCTTACTACCTGACCTAAGTGGTTGCTGTAGCCCATAGACATCTAGATTTATCCTCAATAAAGAATCAAAATGCAGAGGCATCGTCACTCGTGAGGACTAAGATGGGATGCCTCTTTTCCAGTAAAATGGGTCTCCGGTTCTCTACACTCACCATACGAAACACAGCAGTGTCAAGCTGCCATTTTACGCTGGTATTCTGTGAGAGTGTGGTCCTTCCCCGGTCGAGCCGACCCATTCGTGCTACAACTATACTACAAATATAGCTGCAGCATGACTTTACCACGTAGTTGAACGGAGCCGTTTAGTAAAAAGGCTAGGCTGTTAATTGAAAGGTTAATTAAGCTAGTTTGCTGCGACATATCCACTAGTGTCCACATAGGCAGCAGCGTTTACCTAATAACAACTGCAGATTAACTATCCATAGGCTTGGGTAAAAAATATTAATATCGGAAGAACGATATTTCCTACATAGTTATCAATATTTATCATCGATATTTATAATGCGATATATCGATGTTCTATATTTGTTTTAGAGTATCGAATTCGTATCAATTTCGATATATTTTAAAATGATACATTTATTTTATAATGTAATAGACAATGTAAATTATCAGAGAAAACAATTAAGCAACAAAAGCAACTACAAAATAATTCAAATGCTGTTTTTTTTTCGTTGTCCAAACGTCCAGTATAAAACTTTGGCCTTCATCATGCAAATCATGACGATATATTAATACCTATTTATCACGAGATAATTATCCATACTGTTTAAAAATATCGATACGATAATTATCATTTTTTTCACTTGCCCACCCCTACTATGCCATACAACCTCCTATGAGGCTATCTATAGGGAAGACCTATGTTCAACAGTGGACGTTTAATAAGATGTAACTGACGCAATTAAGCAATTATTATTTTATTTATATTACCTATGTATTTAATCACCGTTTAATAAAAAAAAAGCAATATATTCTGTGGTATCTACCAATTATATAATTTGGGAGTAATTTGTTAGTTATACAATATAAGCTTATAAAGAGCAAAAATGTAAAAATTTCCTTTTTAAATTTCAGTGTATAAAATTAAATTTTACTTTTGATTATTTGATTTGAAAAAAAAAACAGCAAATGTTTCTAAATGCCGCGCAAGCTTTTTAGCGTTATAATGGTTAAAATAATCTTAGTAAGCAGTTTTAAAAAAAATATTTTATAATGTTTCACCAAATGACTTAATAAAAGAAAATATTTCAAAAACCATGTTATTATTTTGAGTTGCGGAGGCTGTACTTTTTTTTGTACCATAAGTAACCTTTGTCTGTTATACATTTTTGAATCAAGACCATTTTGTCTATGATATTTAGTTGTAGACCAAAGAGAATATAATCACTACGTTTTGTTGTAGACGATTGCGGACAAAATACATTGATATAGCGATGGGCGATTGCTGCTAAAAAACAATCGACTGAATCCATACTTAATATTATAAATGCGAAAGTGTGTTTGTTTGTTTGTTTGTCCTTCTTTCACGTCGCAACAGAGCGTCGGCATGGCATGCTTTTTTGTATGGGGATAGTTCGGTGGCTGTAGAGTGACATAGGTTACTTTTTTCCGCGAAAAAACATCTCATTCCCGTGGGAAAATAGAATATGTTGCAAAAGTTTGTCCTTCTTTCACGTCGCAAAAGAGCGTCGGCATGGCATGAATTTTAGTATGGGGATAGTTCGGTGGCTGTAGAGTGACATAGGCTTTTTTCCGCGAAAAAACTTAGTAAGCGTTATTAATAAGCCTTAGTAATATTTATTGAACGGAAATGAATACAGTTCTTATACATATTCTTATATGTGATTATGAATGAATATACCGATTCATTCATACAATAAGAAAAATTGTGCAAAATTATAAGAAAATTCTTATTAACTAACTTATAGATAGTTTAAATTTATTCCGCTAGATGTCGTTACTAGGTTTTTAAAACGCGGTAACGAAATGTTTACTGACGTACTTAACTCCCGCCGTTGAGCCGCGCGCGCGTCAACTTATAGTGCATACGGTACCTATATACGCTTAAATTGTTTCTATTTCGTAGCTTATTCGACTACCTGGTTTTGATTTCGGTTGTTTGTTATTTGCTTTGTGATTTGGTTAAGGTTGAATGGATTTATATTGGCTTTCATTTTCGGATTTGTGTATTTTCTTGGATCGATTTTGTTGATTTGGTTGGTATTCCTTTTCTTTATACATATTTAGACTCTGGCTTTGATTTTGGATTTTGTTTATTTGGAATCGTTAATTGGTTTTCGTTGTTTTAGGTTGTTTAACAATATTTCAAAGGAATATTAATAGTATAGATAGTGTAGACGGTACCTATACACTTACTTTTTTTTTGTTGGTTATATTTATATTGACTACTGCTTTAGATTTCGGTTTTCTGCGATTTGTTTTGTGATTTGGTTTAAGTTGATTCAATTTTTTTGGCTATCGTTTTCGGATTCGTGTTGTGTCTTAAATTGGTTTTGTTGTTTTGATTTTAAAAAATATTTAAAAGGAATATTTATACCTTTACGATATTTTGGATTTGCTTTTAAAAAAATATTTAAAAGGAAATTTAATTCCTTTTAGGTATTTTAACGTTTTTTTTTTATAAATAGGTTTTTTGTTACTTCATAATGCCTCGCAAACGTAAGTCCAGCCTTTCAAGAGTATCTTCTCAAAGACAAGCGAAAAGATTAGCTCGATCGCTAGAATCTTTAGAAGATGCTGAACTGAGAAGGCAAGAGCAAGAAGAGCGTCAGGCTGCTTTTAGAGCATCTGAGACACCTTCTCAACGTCAGCAAAGGCGTCTTGAACAGACAGAGCGTCAGGCTACTTTAAGAGCTTCCGAAACACCTTCTCAAAGTCAGGAAAGGCGTCTTGAAGAGGCAGAGCGTCAAGCTACTTTAAGAGCTGCTGAAACACATTCTCAAAGTCAGCGAAGGCGTCTTGAACAGGCAGAGCGTCAAGCTACTTTAAGAGCTACTGAAACACCTGATCAAAGTCAGCAAAGGCGTCTTGAACAGGTAGAGCGTCAATCTACTTTAAGAGCTACTGAAACACCTGCTCAAAGTCAGTAAAGGCTACTCGAACAAGCGGAACGTCAGGCCGCCTTAAGAGCCGCGGAAACACCTGATGAAACTCAACACAGACTCATTGAGCAAGCTGAACGTCAATCTACTATAAGGGCATTTGAAACACCAGAACCGACACAGGCGCGAAGAGATGCAAATGCACAGCTCCTCCAAGCTGCACTTCGACAAAATTTTCAAAGAAACCATTGGTCGGTTTTTAATGACACAGCATTCAATTATGATCCGTTGATTGATTATAAAAATCACAGGTTAGTTTTTATCGGACTGATGGACAAGGCGTGTCGATTTTGCAGCGCTTTAAAATGGAAAGATGAGACCGCAGGCATGTGCTGTTCCAATAGCAAAGTGTCTCTTCCGTTACTTCCATACGGGAACCAGAAGAACCTTTGAAAACTCTCTTTTTATATGATGCTAATGAGTCACGGCGCTTTATAAACAGGATCCGGAAATATAACTCATGCTTTCAAATGACGTCCTTCGGAGTTGACCGGGAAATAATAATGCCGGGATTTTCGCCTACATTTACGGTGCAAGGGCAAATTTATCATAGAATAGGTTCACTTTTTCCAGCTGAAAACGACAGCATAAATTTTTACAAGTATATTTTATGGGTGATGAAGAAATTGAGGTAGATCGTCGCTGCCAATTTATCCAGGGAGTTGAGAGAGACACAGTGTTTAAAATTGAAAGATTCTTGCATGAACGTAACATTTTAGTCAAAACATTTAAAACTGCTTTAGAAAACCTACCTTAAGAGGATTATAAAGTCGTCATTCACGCAGATCGGACCCCTCGAGGAGAGCATGAAAGGCGCTACAATGCACCTTTGATAAACGAAATAGCAGCCGTAATTAGTGGTGATCAATTTTCTTCACGAGACATTGTCTTGCGAGCACGTGATGATACGTTGCAACGGGTAGCCGATACACACAAGTTTTATGATGCTCTGCAATACCCATTGATTTATTGCAAAGGACAAGAGGGTTATCATTTTCAAATTCCACTCATTAACCTGGTCACAAAGGAGCCTACTCCGAACAAAAAAGTATCATGTATGGATTTTTATGAGTATCATATGATGTTGCGAGAAAATGATTTTAACCTCTTAGCCCGGTGTAGACAATTATTTCATCAATTTTTGGTAGACATGTATGTGAAGGTAGAAAGTGAATGTCTCCGTTATATGTATATCTTTAAATCAAAAAAAAGCTGCGCGTTGAGAATTATAAACATTTACAAGATGCAGTTTCTAGCGACGCCAATGTAAGCCCCAGAGATTTAGGTAAAATGGTAACTCTGCCAGTTAACAGTCCCCGCTACCTACATGAATACACACAAGACGCATTCGCCTATGTACGAACTTACGGAAGACCTGATCTTTTTGTTACTTTTACTTGCAATCCCACATGGAAAGAAATAACCGAGGAGCTAATGCCGGGCCAAAAAAGTACTGACGGACACGATTTAGTTGCTAGAGTATTTAGATTAAAAGTACAAAAATTAATGTATGTAATTAACAAAGGGAAAATTTTCGGAGAGGTGCAGTGCTTCATGTATTCAATTGAATGGCAAAAAAGAGGATTACCGCATGCCCACATTCTAATATGGCTTATAGAGAAGTTGCGGCCCAGCCAAATAGACGACATAATAAGCACCGAGATCTCGGATCTTGAGCAAGATAAAGAATTGTATGATACCATCGTCCGAAATATGATTCACGGTCCATGTGAAGCACGAAATTCAATATCGCCATGTATGAAAGAAGGAAAATGTACAAAGAAATTCCCTAAACAGTTATTAAAAGAAACAGTGGAAAATGACAATGGCTACCCTTTTACAGACGCAGAGCTCCCGAAGATGGTGGCAGGAAAGTTACAATTAAATCTCGCACTTGAGCGTTCGAAACCGTAGATAACAGCTGGATTGTCCCGTATTCGCTCATTCTATGTAAAATGTTTATTGCCCACATTATGTAGAAGCATGTAGCTCTGTCCGCGCAATCAAGTATATCTGTAAGTACATAAATAAAGGAAGCGACCAAACAATATTTAATCTCAGGAGTGAAGGTGAGGCAAATCCCGTTAATGAAGTACAGACCTTTCAAGCAGGGCGTTATGTCAGCAGTAACGAGGCAGCGTGGCGTCTCCTTGGCTTCCCTTTACACGAAAGGCACCCAACAGTTACTCACCTTGCTGTGCACTTAGAAAATGGAAAGCGTGTATATTTCACCGAAAGAAATTTCCAAGAAAAAATTGCATCACCGCCAAAAACTACACTAACAGCCTTCTTCTCTTTGTCAAACCGACCCCTTTGCAAAAACGTTGTTATATTCTGAAGTCCCCTGCTATTATACTTAGAACACATCTAGAAAGGAGTGAAAACGCCGTATTCAAGGCGCGCCTGTTGCAAATTGGCCCGGTGTAAAGTCATCAGATCGGGTCGTGTGTATACCGTCCATGTAACGATTGCTGCTGCATCATGTTTGGGGTCCCACAGGATATAAAGACCTTAAAACTGTCAACGGTCAGGAATGCGCAACTTATAGAGAAGCATGTGATGCTCTCCATCTTTTAGAAAACGATAATCACTGGGATGAAACCATGGAGGAAGCTGTGCAGTGCCAGTCACCAGCCAAAATTAGAGATATTTATGCAACTCTCATATCTTCTTGCGGGCTATCTAATGCATATGAATTGTGGGACAAATATAAGGAGTACACGGCGGATGATATTTTGCGAAGGTTATAGCAGACACACGCGAACATGACATACAATGAGCACATTTATAATGAAGCACTTGGAAAAATTGAAGATAAAGTAATGGCAATGGTAGGCAAAAAATTAAGCGACTTTGGAATAAGCCCTCAGCGAACAACCGAAAATGAACTAAGTGATGAAATTATACGTGAAACAAACTACGATATACCAGCTTTGCAGCAGCAAGTAGCCGAATTTGTACCCCGCTTGCTTCTCGAACAAAAACGAGTTTTTGACAAAGTATTAGGACAAATTGAATCTGGAAATGGTGCACTTTTCTTTTTAGATGCCCCTGGAGGAACTGGGAAGACATTTTTGGTAAATTTATTATTAGCGCAAGTACGGAAAGATAAAAACATTGCTGTGGCCGTAGCTTCCTCCGGTATAGCCGCCACGCTGCTAAGCGGGGGCCGCACTGCACATTCTGTTTTAAAACTCCCTCTAAATCTAGCCCTGCAAGAATCGCCGATCTGCAACTTTAGCAAAAATAGTGCACGAGGTGTAATGCTACGACAATGCAAACCTTTAGTGTGGGACGAAAGTACAATGTCGCATAAAAACGCTGTAGAAGCACTAAATCTAACGCTCCAGGATTTGCGCAGCAATACCGATGTAATGGGAGGAGTGGTGGTTTTACTGGCTGGTGACTTTCGCCAAACTTTACCTGTCATTCAAAAGGGCACACCTGCAGATGAAATTAAAGGAAAACAAGGTGACAAAATTCAGTTTAACTACGAATATGAGAGTGCATTTGTATAATGATATCAATGCTGGAAACTATGCTGACACACTATTAAAAATTGGTGATGGGCGGTTGGAAACGGATGCTGAGGGCTGCGTTAAATTGACGAGAGATCTTTGTAATTTAGTACAGAGTTATTCCTAATTAATTGCGAGCGTTTATTCAGATTTAACGAACAACATGCATGAAGACAAATGGTTATGTGAAAGGGTGATTCTTGCACCAAAAAATGAGAACGTTAACAAAATAAATTCAGATATATTAAGCGAAGTAGCAGGAGAAATAACAGAGTATTTGTCAGTAGACACAGTTATGGACACAGAACAGAGCACTTCATATCCCGTAGAGTTTCTAAATTCTCTAGAGTTGTCAGGTGTGGCCTCACATAAGCTTCAATATCGTCCCAGTCATGCTAATGCGAAATTTAGATGCTCCTCGGTTATGTAACGGGACAAGGCTGCGTGTGACACATCTTGGACGGAACATAATTGGTGCTACAATTTTGACAGGCGTAAGGAAAGGTGAAAATGTTATTATACTACGGATCCCTATAATTCCCACAGATCTTCCTTTTCAATTCAAAAGGTGGCAGTTCCCTATTAAGCTCAGTTTTGCAATGACAATTAATAAAGCGCAAGGGCAAACGTTACAGGCAGCGGGGGTCAACTTAGAAAAAGCGTGCTTCTCTCATGGTCAGCTGTATGTAGCATGTTCGCGTGTGTCAAATGCCCAGAATCTCCACATTCTTTCCCCAAATGGAAAAACATATAACATTGTGTACAGTAGCGTCTTAAAATAGTGTTCAGTTAGTTTTTTTTTTCCAAAATTCCCATAATCAATTAATTGGTATTCCCACAGATCTTCCCTTTCAATTCGAAATTTCCTATTTAGCTCAGTTTCTTTTCAATTCCAAATGCTGCACCTCGGACGGACCTATTAAGCTCAGTTTCCTTTCAACTCAAAAGGCTGCATCTCTGACGGATCTTTTATTTGGCTCAGTTTCCTTTCAATTCAGAAAACTGCATCTCTGACGAATCAATTTAGCTTAGTTTCTTTTCAAACGTCTGCATCCCTGACGGATAATTATGCTCAGTTTCCTTTAATTAAAAAAAATATCCCATTTCCATTTGGAATAAACAGGCTATTTTCATGTTTTCCTATACGCTGCGTTTCAAAACATTTAAATAGGCTGACGTATCAATTTTGCTCAGTTTCCTTTTAATGCCTGCATCTCTGACAAATCTATAAAACTCAGTTTTCTTTCAATTAAAAAAGCAATGGATAGTTCATTTCCCAGTGACCATGTGGGCGAAGCCGCGGGTAACAGCTAGTCGAAAATAATTGTGCTATTGCCCTTTCGATTGTCGATTTAGTAGTTCCTCACCATGATTATTCGAATTATCGACAAACTACTAACTGTACGCACATCGCATACTGCAATCCGCCGCTATGTAATTGTAATGTATGCGTGTGTGCGTTGCGCGTCGATGCAACGACGTGTGCTTGTGCGCGCGGTGAACTGCGAAAGGTCACGCGGAGCGGTGCGTGCGGGACAATGTTGAATGCGTCGATTGTTTTTAAGTATTACTTAAGGCCGGCCACATACATACGGAATTCCGTTTCGGGATTCCGTTTCGATATTCCGATTCGGGATTCCGAACGCAGCAAGTCCAGATAAAATCAAGGACCCGCCACACATGAACGGTAATTTTCCGTACGGAATTTTCTCCTATTCGTGATTCCGTATGACCGCCTGTGCGTTCGGAATCCCGAACCGAAAAAAGCCCTTCCGAATCCGTCTTGCATATATTTTGTATGAGTCGCAACACACATTCGTAAATTTCGTACGGAACGCGCTCAGTGTTTGTCGCACGACCGAAGCGAGTAGGTGTGTTTATGTATGTATTTACATTTAATCTTATATGTGTATAACTTTTCGTAACCTTCATCCTATTTCATATAATAATTCGTCGAAAGAGTTTACAGACATCCATATTAAAAAATATCTCTGAATAGATATGCCTTTTACATAATATTGACTATATTGCAAGCTTAGGGTGATAAGGGGTTACACCTAGTAAGAATGATACAGCAACAATGGTATCACAATCAGTAAATCGTCGTCATTATTCGCTGGCAGAATGTCTAGACTCAACTGTTAACGTCCCTCAACTGACCGTTATTATTCCGAACTTAATAAACGATGTGTGTGATGCATTCACGGAATCCCGGGAAAACGGAATTCCAAACTGGACGGCCACACACATTCGGAATCCCGTTTTGCCCGCAAAATTTCGAACGGAAAACTACCGTACGCGTGTGACGGCTCCTTGATTTTATATGGACTTGGTGTGTTCGGAATTCCGAACGGGTCGGCCACACACATACGGAATCCCGTTTTGCCCGCAAAATTTCGAACGGAAAACTACCGTACGTGTGTGACGGCTCCTTGATTTTATATTGACTTGCTGCGTTCGGAATTCCGAATCGGAATATCGAAACGGAATCCCGAAACGGAATTCCGCACGTATGTGGCGGGCCTAATACATATTTTAATTTGTTTAGTTTAGTTGCAAAGAGAATATAATCACTTGTTTAGTTAGTTATTGACTTTTTTAGAGAAAGGTCACGCGCGGGTTATGAATGAGCGGCTTGACGCAATGCCTAAAAATCATAATATACATACATACATACATAAACACTCATGCCTGTCACCCAGAGGGGTAGGTAGAGACTACGGACTTTTTTTTTTTGGCGCGATCCTGACCTCTCTCGCCTCTTTTACATCCATATATCTACGCATACACGCTCGTCGGTTAAGGGTACTCCTAATCTGGCCCATTTTAATGTATCGCCGATTTGGTCGATAAACCTTCGTCTAGGGCGTCCCTTCCTGACCCTGCCGTTCACTTCTGCCACATAAATTTGCTTAGTCACTCTTTCCTCGTTCATTCTTTCTACATGACCAAACCACCGAAGCATTCCTTTCTTAATCCTTGTCACAACGTCATCTTGCAAACCACACTTTTCTCTTATCACACTATTTTTCACCCTGTCATTCAGATTCAGCCCTAGCATACTCTTTAAGGAACGCATTTCTACAGCATTTATTCTACTCTCATGCTTCTTCTGCCAGACCCAACTTTCACTACCATACATTAAAGTAGGGACTAACACAGCATTATGAATTGCCATACGTGCCTTAGTTGACACATTTTGACTCCTCATAATAGCGTGTAGAGCCCTATTCACTCTATATGTTATTGAATTAATAAACTTTTAAATACGCTTAGCTTAATAAGACTTTATACTATTGAGTCCTTTACCTATTAAAGTATGAAGAAATGTTTATTGAATTAAAATTTCATGCGTAAAATTTAAGCAATAAAATTAACATAATAAATAAAAACTACTAAATTAACTTAATAAATAAAAATTGAATACAAAAGTAAGTAATATTTTAACTGTTAATTTTATCTGTTTAAAAAATTAACAAATAAATAAATTTAACCATTAACGCCATGTCTAGAATGGATGTTCCCTCAATCGATGGTTTGATTACAATACAAAACAGAAAATTTAATGATCTATTGGCGGCTCCGTGTAATATATTGCATAATTCAGGTCCCAAACCAACAAAGAAAGATGAAAACCATGCTCAACTACTTGACACGCATTCACGTACACATTTTTCATCTTTCTTTCTTCATCAGCCCGTAAAAGTTCACTGCTAGACTAACAAATGTACCTAGAAACTATGTTTTGGAACGAAGTTCCTTATCGGGCGCGTCTGATAAGGAAGACGGTACGAATTTGACGGATGGGGGCTAGGCGAGAAAAAATATAAGATTTTTTCGTCACGACCCCTTCTGACGTAGTGTAGACGGCCTTGGCAGCTATAAGGAAGCGAGATGGAATAATATCCATCTCCCTCGCACTTTTTGTTGTCTTACCATAAAAGAAATGTTGTTTTATTTTAAATGACGCTTCATTTTAATTTGCGCTAGTTATTAATTTATTTGGGTTTGTTAATCAATAATATAATACGTTAATCAATAATAATATACTACGAAAGGAACTTCGTTCCAACCGAGTGTTACACAACACTAACGCATGTTTTTTGTTGTTTACAAATGATTTGAGAGATACATATTATCTGTCCGTGAATTCGTGTTCTTACAATAAGCTGAGCATGGTTTTAACTTGGTTTTAGCATCACTTGAAATGTCCGCAGGGCTCTGTCTTTATTTCTTTGTTGATCAGTGTCCCAGCAACTAGTTACTTCTAATTCTAACGGAGACCGTGTTCCACTTTTGATTTTAAAGTTTTTACATCTTCTATATGGGTGGCAAGCACGCTTCGAGGTCCATCTCCCTCTAACGAGGTGTATGAAGTAAGTGCTTCCCCTTTAGACTCGGTCCATTTTTCGACACCAGCGTTCTTTGGTAGGATTGGTACTATTCTTAAGCCGGACACCACACAGAGCGTATAAAAAAATGCGTACCTAACTGATGGTGAAGAAATGCAATATTACAGGGACTTATCTTTCTCACTGTCCCAAATCTTCAACATTTAAGTATATTTCTGATCAAGACAATTATTAATTGAAGTACTTTTAAAGTGTGTAAATAATTTTTTTTAATTTTAATTGCCAGTAATGACCTATGGAACTGAAACGTGGTCCTTAACTGCTGTCCGTATGAGGAAGCTCAAGGTCGCTCAGCGAGCTATGGAGAAGTCTATGCTCGGGGTTCCTCTAGAAACAGAAACAGAAACAGAAACTTTTTTATTCAATATAGATTATAAATAATACTTATTGAAAGTCACTCTTTTGTTTGATTACCACTGGTTCGGAAAAAACTCTATTTTACCTCTGCGTGATAAACTTAGAAATGAGGATATCTGTAGTAGAACCAGAGTTACTGACATAGTAAGCTGAAGTGGCAATGAACCGGCCATATAGCTCGAAGAACCGATAACCGATGGGGAATAATTTAAAATTTATAATTTATAATTAAAAATTAAAAATTTTGTACAGCCGACTTCAATATAAGTTATTTAAGAATAACTCAAAAACTATTGGTCTGAACTTGATCAAACTCATATGGGACTACACGAGATGTATCAGCTTTCATATAAAAAAAGAATCATAGAAATCGGTTCACCGAGTAAAAAGTTATGAGGTAACACACATAAAAAAAAAACAAAAAAAAATACAGTCGAATTGAGTACCGTATCCTTTTTGGAAGTCGGCAGAAAAAGATTCTCGAGTGGCAGCCTCGTACCGGCGGACGAAGTGCAGGGCGTCCCCCCACTAGATGGAGTGACGATCTGGTAGGAATTGCGAGAAGTCGATAGATGCAGGGTTCTCAGGACCGTGCTTTGCCACTGAATGCCACAGCATTCCTTGGGGGAGGCCTATGTTCAGTAGTGGAATTGTGAAGGGCTGTAATGATGATGATGTAAACAATTGTAGCACATTTTAACCGACTTTAAAAAGGAGGAGGTTCTCAATTCGGATGTTTATATATATTTTATGATTATTCAGGGTTGTTTTGCAATAACCGGCCTTTGCAGAGAAGGTCTAATCTGTATAAATAAAATGATAGAAGTTTGCAGTCGTGAGCGCATCACGGAAAAACTACTGGATACATTGAGTTATATGTACTACGTACTAGAGAAGCCATTCCTAACAAAAATTGTGTCCTACTCTATGTCTTCGCGCATGCGCGGGAGTAGTAGTCGCGCATGCGCGAAGACTTTAATATGATAATATAAGATATTAATATAAAATAAATATAAGAATTTAATATAAAATATCTTAATTTAATCTAAACAAACATATTTCTAAATAAAATGTAATAATAATTATTTTATGGAATTAACAAATCTTCAATTTACGCGATATTTAGTTTGTATGGATTGCACTACAGTTCAGTTGAACATAGTCAATGTTCGGAATGGCTTCTCTAGTACGTAGTACATATAACTCAATGACTGGATAGATTTCAATTAAGTTTTCTAAGTTTTATTTCTTAGACACATAGCCCTTAATATTGCAATTAAAGTTTTAATGAACAAAGATTTTTATAAGCACTACGTGTTCAGTGATGTGTGTTTTCTTGCTGCGGAGAAGTAGGGCAAGCGAGATCACACAACAATTAATTAATTGTACTGTGGCAGCAACTCGCCGGGTAAATAAATCATTTGTGAAATATTTTTATTCTGTCTAGTATTCGTGCGCGTTGACGTGTTAGTACATAATCGCGTAGATGTTTGTGGTTACCAACGTTTGCTATAAACTGTAAACACATCCAGAAATACATGTAAGATCGGGTTCAAGGTCTCGGAACGAGTCAACTAATTTATCAATATGGTTGATAACACCATACCAACGTAAAATACGAAGTAGAAACTAATTTCGTCTTATTTCCTTATTATTATTACGCTTTAGTTTGTATTACTGTTAGAATATAATAGAATAGAATAATTTTATTTAATATAGATTACAAGACATTTAAAGTCATTTTTTTCCTGGGAAGAACTAGCAATAAACCCATCGGGACGTTTTTTCTCTTTCAAAATAAAAATATACAATAAAACAGGTTGTACAGACTAGATACAAAGCTTATTTAAGAAAAACCTTGCAAGCATCTGCCTCATTTCCAAGAGTTATTTGTAACAATGTTTTCATATATATATATATACTTATATATACTTTTTAATATCTATAATATACCGTAGTTATTTTTTATAGCTTATTAAACTTTGAGAAGTTACATTGTGCTGAAGAGTTCACTGCCTTTATCAAGCATAAAAAAGTAATAATAAAGTCATAAATTACATTTGACATTTTTCCATAATGACATCTTTATCGCATAAATGTTTATTGTTTACGATTACAAATACTTTTTTTAATTACTTGTAGACGCAGGCGAGGATGCAAAAAACAGAAATTACAATTAAATTAATTTAAACATCATAATTTAATTTTGCACGCCTCATAACGCGAAGCGTTATTAGGTAGTGCTTTGCTGTCGATACGTCAAGGTCAAGCAATTTTGTGTTCTTAAAATGCCTCTATCATAACTATATTGCACTTATACGATAATATGAGTAGCCGTATTTTTTTTATAGGATATGGTGACAAACGAGCACACAGTCCACCTGATGGTAAGTGGTTGCTGTGGCCCATAGACATCTATATTTATCCTCGTTTGCGAATCAAAATGCAGATGCGTTGTCACCCATGAGGAAGATAGAATGCCTCTTTTCCAGTAAAAAGGGTCTCCGGTCCTCTACATTCACCATACGAAACACAGCAGTGTTATGCTGCTATTTTACGCTGGTGTTCTGTAAGATCGTGGTCCTTCCTCGGTCGAGCCGACCCATTCGTGCTACAGCTATACCAGAAATATAGCTGCAGCATGGCTCTACCATGTATAAAAATCAAGAAAGAATAAATCAAGAAAACAGTTTGAAAAAATTTTACGTGGACGACCGCACGTTGATGTTTTATGTGGTCACAATAACTCTCGAAAAAATAGACGTATCGAGACCGGGTTGTATTTATTAGCTTCAGAATTAAATCAACTGGTTCCCCATTTTATGTCAATGGCCTAGTACGCGTAGTTTATTAATAAAATTATTTTCAATATTTATAAATATTGTTGCTATTAAAAATTTTAAGGCGCTTTCATATTTTTTTAGCACTTGATAGACAAAGGATAAATGTACCATCTGTGGTACATTTGTGCAATAAATATTATATACCCCTAAGGCATTACAGCCTCTAGCCTATATTGATTATATACTGTGTGATATCGATTTATTTGGTAAACATTATTATTTTCTTTCCCTGTAGGTGACACTACCTGTTAAAATAATATAGCGCTAAATTTGAAACACGTAAATAATATATTATTTTATAGGTCAGAAATACAATTTATTTTTTCATCAAAATTAAATGAAACGCTCATGAGGCGTGCACTTTTGAATTATAAATTTAAGACGCGTGACAATTGTTTGATGTGAAAATAAAAAGTTCAAAAGCCTTTCAAAAGTGAATTCACAATTAAAAAGAGTATTCACAATTTTTTCTATCACCAGGGCGGCGCCACTTAATAGTAAGGTGTAATATTTGATAGATTTCATAGCGGGGAAGTTAATTGTTCGAAAAATGTAAAGGTTAATGTGTCTTTCTGTACTATTAGTTATATTTAATATTAATTAGATTAAAACCCTTCCTCCCCCTCCGGACCTTTACGTAATTAATGAATGACCCCTTACAACACCCACGGCATATGGGGTTTCTTTTACGCCGTAAAGAAACCCCATATGCCGCTGCTATTTTACGTGGTAGAGTCATGCTGCAGCTATATTAGTAATATAATTGTAGCACGAGTGGGTCGGCTCGGACCACGCTCTCACAGAATACCAGCGTAAAATAGCAGCTTAACACCGCTGTGTTTCGTATGGTGAGTGTAGAGAACCGGAGACCCTTTTTACTGGAAAAGAGGCATTCCATCTTAGTCCTCACGGGTGACAACGCATCTGCATTTTGATTCGCAAACGAGGATAGATGTAGATGTCTATGGGCAACAGCAACCACTTACCATCAGGTGAACTGTGTGCTCGTTTGTCACACTGTCCTATAAAAAAAATCTTAGTCCTCAGAGGTGACACCGCATATGTAGCCTTGTGTGTTTGAAGTTGGCTGCATCAGCCACTTACCGTCAGGGAAACTTTAAGTTGTTTTTCACTTAATGTTACAGCCTGTATACGTCACACAGCTGAGAGGGTCTCATTTCTGAGAGGGTTTTAGGGCAAGGAAATGTCCTGCCCCAATGCGTGTTGGCGAACTTCACATGTCTTCGAAATATTTTTATTTCTCAGACATGCAGGTTTCCTCACGACGTTTTCCAGCACGTAGTAAACGTGGTGATGGTGGCACTTCAACTTAAAAAAAATAGAAGAATAATAAATCCAATCTCTTACAGGTGGCTAGAGGTGTTGCTGCTTTGTCTGCTCTGCTGCCAGTCGCTCGCTAAAGAATACGAGAATGGAAGCGACGACGCATTTTGGATATCATGGTTAAAGAACTACACCATAGAACCGTTCATCATAGGCTCACGGAATGGAGGTATTGAGACAAATTAGAAATATAGTACGTGAGGGCGATATGGTCATCTGGTTAATATGGTCACTTTCTTATAACTCAAAAACTACAACCTTATTTCATAGATGACTCTGTGATACGATAGCTCTTCATCAGTCAATCAAATAGTAAAGGGACAAAAGGGCGCCGCTTTATCGACGCCATTTTGACGGTTGACATTATAGGAAATATTTTTGTTGATTTTAGTATTTGTGTAGTTAGTTTTTTTAAGTTGATTTTTCTTCTAAGTGTTTTTAATTATTGCCAAAACTTGTTTGCTATTTTTTTTTAATATCTTAATTATATTACACGACTTTGCGTTTTCATCTGTCTTCCTCCTAGTTGTGGTTTTATAGTGCGGCAAAGCTTAGATGACCATATTAACCTCACGTACCTTACTATATTGTTAGAAAACACACAAGCACAGCCTAAGATCACCTGATAGTACATGGGTACTGTGGTCCATTGACGCTTATGTATGCCTATCATCGTTTAGGGATCAAACATTCAGATTGAGGCCTAAGATGGCATGCCTCTTTAGGTTGATAGAGATTATAGGTTCTTCGAAAATTCATTCGGTGACATAATTTTTTATAGGTTTTTGTATACATGATACTACGATATTGCATGCCTTAAGCGCAAAGGGTGTAGGTATATTTTACTAGCGCCTAAAAATCAAGATTCCGACGTTTTGTCGCATGAAATCATTTTGAATATATAAATTATATAAAAAGCACATTGTCAGAAAGATAAATGATTGTTGAACTTATTTTATTTAAACCGATTAATTGCTATTTTTACATAAAAACAGTGGTTTTAGTGGCTTATGGCGTAGATCTATCATGTGCGCATAACTCAATCTATTTTCTACCGACTTCAAAAAGGAGCCGGTACTAAATTCGACTGTATGTTTTTTTTTTATGTGTCTTAGGTACCTCTTAGGTACCTCTGTCTTAGGTAGATCTATCATGTGCGCATAACTCAATCTATTTTCTACCGACTTCAAAAAGGAGCCGGTACTAAATTCGACTGTATGTTTTTTTTTTATGTGTCTTAGGTACCTCACCGGTTAGTAACTTTTTACTGGGTGAACCGATTTCAATGTTTTTTTTTATTTGAAAGCTGGTGCTTCACATGTTTTTACATAATTTGATCAAGGTCTGACTAATCGTTTTTGAGTTATTCTTAATAATTTATATTGAAATTTATATCGGTTGTACAATTTTTTTTATTTTAAATTATTATTTAATCTCTTCATTTATCATGGAATGCCATTTACATGGAATGTAAATGGCAGTTTAATTTTGTTTTGTTTAGTCATAATTAATTTTTTTCGGCTGAGAAATCCCGAAAGGAGATGTATGAAATTGGGTGCTTGACATCTTTCGTAACAGTTATACAAAAATACGTAGATAATAAAACGATAAAGTATAAGCATAAATAAATGGTTTTTGTTTCTGTAATGCTTGGGACAATCATAAAAACATTTTTTTAACTGAAATAAAAAGCTAATGCTTTTGCTTTAGCAAAAACGAAACGTTTTTAAATATCTTTCTGTGTTCTGTCTATGGCAATAGATGATGAAGGCTATTTTATAATAAAATTGCCTTGGCCTTACCAAAATAAATTCATAATATTGAAACTTTGATGCGAATCTGTAGTAACTAATATTGAATAAAATATTTAGAAAACGATTGAATAGGCTGTATGGTCATTGATCATTGCATATTTGCTACGTTTAAGAGGCGGGACTTCCTCGAATTATTCTATCGATAATACTTTTATCGATATATTGTTTATCGATATTTTTACATAATAAAAGCTAGTTCTCTATACTGAATTATTTATGACCAATACTTTTTTTAACCTGGGGATTGAGTAAAAATGCCGATTAGGATAACAAATCATTGTATTTTACACGCAGAAATTTGTAATTATATCTCTACAGTTATTAGGTACAAAAATATGTGTAAAAAAAATATAAAATTAAAAATTAATTAAGTAAAAACTAAATGACGACTCCGTAGCGCAGAGGCTAAGCGTTTGGCTGCGGCACTGCAGGACCGAGGCCTCGTTCCCGCACTGAACTATTGTTGCTATGCTGTAAAATAAATAGTTTGCGTCTGGACGCTTGTTTTCAACTTTAGTTTTTTTAAAGGGTATACAATTGGGTTTATTAACACTAATTGGATTAGATTGCTTTTAACTGTAACAAATACTATGTACAAATCGCTAGGCTTTTTCACAGAGGTACCTACGTACATACTACTCGCAGAGATCGTATACTTATTGTCGCTTTCAAAATGAGTGCTCATTATGGCTAATGTTTGTAGATGAATCTATTAAAAAACTATTTATAACCAGGTAATTACAAATAACTTTGAGTTTAGTTTTATAATCGAATTCTTACCAATATGTGCATATACTTTAACAGTGGTAGAGCCAAGCGGTAGCTTTTGCTGTCGCATGGATGGGCCAGCTCGAACCGGGGTGGTACCACGATCTCACAGAATACCAGCGTGAAGTAGAGGTTCACCTCTGCGTTGCGCTTGGTGAGTGCAAGTGGCCGGAGGCCCAATCCCCCCCCCCCCCCCCCATCAACATCGTAGTGGAATTAAATACAAGACTACCCCAGGAGGGTACCAGCACCCTTGGAGAATCCCTCGCTGAGCATCCACGACCAAACTACTTCACTCCTGAGCGTGGGTGCTCAGGCTGCCCCGCGTATTCGGGGGGGGGGGGGGGGGGCAAAATTCCGCTCGTGACTAATGCTGCTCGGGGCAAGCGGAGCAATACAACCAAGGCGACTCCTGTCACGCTATCCGTGAATTTTTGTAACATCAGGGGACTTCATTCCAACCTTAACGATGTCCATTACCATCTAGAGACGGCGAAGCCGGCCTTGCTCTTTTTAACCGAGACTCAGGTGTCCTCTCTGGCTGATACTTCATATCTCTCCTACCCGGGATACAAATTGGAACACTCCTTTGTGCCCCGGGCTGGAGTTTGTGTATACGTCAGAGAGGACATCTGTTTTCGACGCCTCGGCAGCCTTGAAGGTACAGACCTGTCCATTCTATGGCTGACTCATCGACCACGTCCAAATGGCTGCAGACTCCGTGCTACAACAGGTCCCATCCGCAGAGATCGTGATACTCGGTGATTTCAACGCCCACCACGCTGAATAGCTTGGTTCTCGTTTAACCGATCATGCGGGTAGATCTGTCTACGACTTTGCTTTGGCATATGGTCTAACACAACTGGTTACTTCGCCTACGCGGATCCCAGATGTGGAAGACTATATACCTTCCCTGTTGGACCTTCTGCTGACCTCTCATCCGGACGGATATCACGTCTCCGTCGATGCCCCTCTGAGCTCTTCGGACCATTGTCTCATCCGGAGCACGGTGCGACTCACGCTCCAATCGCAATTGTGATCTGCAGCGGTCTTTTTTTGCATCCTACCCTTGGGGGCGACTTTGCTTCTCGCCGGAAGATCCCAGCGTTGTTGCCGATTCTGTTGCTGATGTGGTACTTCAGGGTATGGAACTTTTTATTCCATCCTCTGTGGTGCCCATCAGAGGCAGATCCCAGCCATGGTTTGGTCGCTCCTGTAAAATAGCATCACGCTATAAGCAGGAGTGCTACCGGGCCTGGGCTGATGCATCAACGTCTCGGGACTTAAAAACCAGCGCACTAAAAAGAAGTATAATTCCGCCTCCAGGTCCTTTAAAAGCGTCATTGCCAAAGCAAGGTCTGAGCACATCAGCAGAATTGGCGAGAAGCTAGTTCGCCTTCCTTCGGGAATCCGTGCATTCTGGTCTCTCGCCAAGGCTGTCCAAGGGAACTTCTGTCAGCCATCCCTTCCATCTCTGCACAGAGAGGACGACTCACTGGCCCATGCCGCAAAAGAGAAAGCCGATCTGTTGTGCTCTCTTTTTGCGTCTAACTCGACTCTAGATGACGGGGGGAACATACCGCCGACCATCCCGCGATGTAAGTGCTCCATGCCGGATGTGCGATTTACTCAGCGCTCGGTTCGCAAAGCACTCTTCTCCCTGGACGTTAGCAAGTCGAGTGGGTCCGATGGAGTCCCTCCCATTGTGCTGAAGACGTGTGCTCCGGAGTTAGCACCGGTTTTAACGCGTCTTTTCCGGTACTCCTACTCCCAAGGTGTAGTCCCGAATTCATGGAAGACAGCTTTGGTCCACCCGATCCCTAAAAAAGGCGACCGCTCAGACCCGTCCAACTACAGGCCTATCGCCATTACCTCCTTGTTCTCCAAAATAATGGAATCCATTATAAACTGCCAGCTCATGAGGTACCTTGAGGATCACCAGCTGATCAGTGACCGTCAGTACGGTTTTCCTCGGGGTCGATCAGCAGGTGATCTTCTAGTTTACTTAACTCATAGATGGGCGGAGGCAGTAGAGTCCAAGGGGGAGGCATTGGCCGTTAGTTTGGACATAGCGAAGGCCTTCGATCGGGTCTGGCACAAGGCACTTCTTTCGAAGCTTCCTTCCTATGGGCTTCCCGAGAAATTGTGCAAATGGATCACCAGTTTCCTTGCTGATCGGAGCATCAAGGTCGTAGTAGACGGTGCATGCTCTGATTTCAAGCCTATCAACGCTGGTGTTCCACAAGGCTGCGTGCTATCACCAACGCTGTTTCTCCTGCATATCAATGATATGTTGCTAACTGGTAGCATTCATTGCTATGCGGACAACAGCACTGGGGATGCCTTATATACCGGCCGTGCCAATATTTCTCGTGAAAACGTCGCCGAGTACTGGGACAAACTTGTGTCTGAAGTCGAGTCTTTGCTTAACAAAGTCTCGGATTGGGACCGACTAAATCTAGTCCAGTTCAATCCCCAGAAGACACAAGTTTGCGCGTTTACCGCTAAAAAGAACCCCTTTGTCGTGTCTCCTCAGTTTCAAGGCATTCCCCTTGCTGCCTCAGCTAGTATCGGAATCCTTGGCGTCGACATATCGAATAGCGTGCAGTTTCGTGGTCACTTGGAAGGGAAGGCCAAATTGGCCTCTAAAAAGCTTGGCGTGCTCAGCAGAGCGAGACAGTATTTCATGCCGGCACATCGCTTGCAACTTTACAAAGCGCAAGTTCGGCCCCACATGGAATACTGTTCTCATCTCTCGGCCGGGGCACCCCAGTGCCAGCTCCTTCCATTTGACCGCATCCAGCGCAGAGCGATTCGAATCGTTGACGACCGAGTTCTTTCCGATCGGCTCGATACACTGGCACTGCGTAGAGATGTTGCATCTCTTTGCGTATTTTATCGCATCTATCACGGGGAGTGCTCTGAGGAATTGTTCGGACTAATACCAGCCGCTCAATTTCACCATCGCACGTCGCGACAAAACTCGCGTTTCCATCCATACCATCTGGATGATTGGCGGTTCTAAACTGTGCGATTTAGAAGAAGTTTTCTCCCTCGCACAACTTCTTTGTGGAATCAATTACCACCAGCGAATTTTTCAAACCGATACGACTTAGGAACCTTCAAGAAAAGAGCTTACACCTTTCTAAAAGACTGGCAACGTTTCTGCAATTCCCCTGGTGTTGCGGTTGTTCATGGGCGGCGGTAGTCACTTACCATCAGGTGAGCCGCATGCTCGTTTGCCCCCTATTCTATAAAAAAAAATACCTTTATATGGATATTATCTTTTGCTACATGTAAATGAAACCTAATTAACATACACATAATAGTGGAAGTTTAAATTAACTCCACTGATGAAATAACGTTCGTTTTAGTTGGATTTCTAAATCCTCGGATTTGCAATGTTTGCCACAAATATGTTTTAACATGTGAATCTTTTCAATTGGTGCAACTGTATCGCCCATTGCTTGCATCTGAAAAATAATATAAATTAAATCACATTTTTATTGAACAAAAAAGAATGCTATCAGTCACAATTGATGATGTAGTTTCTAAGTATATTTGGTTTCGGATTGCCATCCCATCGAACTATCAGATTTAGGAAATTGTGTGTTTGTATTTGTGCACACAATCGTACACAATTAAAACCAGTCCCATGTAGATGGCTAGTTCAAAAATGTAGTCGCGTTAAACATCATATTACAATTAAAGTTGAACTCACCACATACCTTTCATCATCTAAGGGAAATATTGCTACGAATAGCCTTTTGTTGTTATTATTTCTTCCGCTTCTTGCACCATTTAATTGGCAAGTTTTATAATGCATACCTATTTATTTTTTTAACAATTGTGTAAATGAACAACAGTTTCTATAACAAAATTTAAAGCAATCTTAATAAATAAAATACATACAAATATAATTGTTTGATTTGACATTTGAACCTATTTGATTTGACAATGTCATTAATAGACATATTACGAAAAGCGGAAAGAAGAGATAACCGTCATTAAAATTTGACCCCTGTAGTACATATAATTTTTACTATGGAAGTTGCGCCAGCCTGTTGGTAACTTCGAGTTTCAGCTTGTCATGCGGCACGTGTAGAATCTACTAGTTAGTCTGTGATGCAGCATACGCATTTGGCCATTGTATTGTAGCTATTTTTTTTATTTTTTATAGGATAAGGATGACAAACTAGCACACAGTCCACCTGATGGTAAGTGGTTGCTGCGGCCCATAGACATCTACATCTATCCTCTATTACAAATCAAAATGTAGATGCGTTGTCACCCATGAGGACTAAGATGGAATGCCTCATTTCCAGTAAAAAGGGCCTCCGGCCACCTGCACTCACCAAGCGAAACGCAGAGGTAAACCTCTACTTCACGCTGGTTTTCTGTGAGGTCGTGGTACCACCCCGGTTCGAGCCGGCCCATCCGTGCGACAGCAAAAGCTGCCGCGTGGCTCTACCACTGTTAAAAGCTATTTTTTGGATAGATTTCGTGTTTTTACTTTCGTGGATTTATTTAACTTGGATTTTCTCTCGGATCACAGGACAGTAGTTGCGCCCACATAATGAAAATAATGTGGTACTTAAATTTTAAGAGGAATAGAACAGACAATCCTCCGGCCTTAGATGACGTTTTATTGATAATTGCAGAAATTAGTTAAACAATTAAAAAAGGAGTTTTATTTTACTTTATTTAATAACAACTACAAAACTGCATGCTTATGTGTTTTTTTTTATTTATTCACACAACTTATCTCAAGAACGAGTGTTTTTACTACATAACCCACAAATTATAAGACAAAATAAAAACGAAAACCCCCAGGCCCTGCAAAAATATGATTTTTGATATAAGTAGCAAATATTTAAATCTTCAAACGCCGAGCCTAAGCTTTTATGGAATCAAGTTCATCTTCTTTCTGTGTTTTGAGCAGCCTTGTAATAATTTATTTTACTAAATACACTTTGTCTCACTCGCACTCCGGGCTAGGCCACCGTCGTGAGTGGATTACTGTATCGTTTGCTTACAGCAGCGGTAATAGGCAGCAAAAATATCCGATCGCTGTAGAAATACAAAATATTCCAAAAACCAAATTTGATACACACTTGACCAAGGTTAATTTTTATAATCACAGATTTTATTACAATATTTTGTTTCGCTAAAAGCACGAAGGATTTATATATAAATATACTTTACGTCTTCGACTTTATGGAGTGACCTGAAGGTGTGCTTCGGTGTCTGCTACTGGAAACCCTCGACGAGTAGAAATAGGTTTGACCAGATTGGCCTCGTTTTGTTAGTTATGATGAGAATTTATCTCCGGATTTCATAGAGTGACCTGAAGCTGTCATTCGGTGAATGTTACTAGAACTCCTCCAAGAGTAGAACTAGGTGTGCCGACCTTCGGACTTGATAGATGGATCTGAAAGTGTACTTTGGTGCATGCTACTGGACTCCTCGAACAATAGAACTAGGAGTACCAAGTTTGGCCTCGTTTTGTTATTTATAATGAGACCTTACCTTCGGACTTTATAGAGTGACTTGAAGGTGTACTTCGGTGACTGCTACTGGAACTCTTTGATGAATAGAACTATAAAGTACAATTTTGTTTTAATTTTTTCACGATTATTATAACGTGACACAAATGTTATATAACTAGTGAGTATTTATCTCTAGTCAATAAACTAGGACGAAGCCAGTATCTATGTTTTTTCTTTTATCGATATTTAAAAGTACAAGAGTCGCTGCAGCAGCTAGCAAAACGTCCTCTTGTGTTGACATTGTGAAAAGCACTGCAGAACGACAATCGACAATGTCATATAACATTGTTATAATGCATTGTTACTCTAATGTGTACAGTATTGTTATAAAGATAAAGATATATTTATTTGCAAAAACATGTGTAGATAATAATACATTTGTCAATAATATATATTGCAATGTTGACAAACAATGTAACATAATGTGGACGTGTTATAAAACTAAAGTTACACAACATGTTACTTAATCTGTACCCTAAGAGAGAAGGTCTTTACTTGAATAATAATGTGTTGTGTGTATATCGGCATAGCAATATTTCATCAATTTCTTTTTTCTGCCGACTTCCAAAAAGGAGACGGTACTCAATTCGACTGTATGTATTTTTTTATTTATGTGTGTTACCTCATAACTTTTTACTAGGTGAAGCTATTTCGATGATTATTTTTTTTATTTAAAAGCTGATACTCCTCGTGTGGTCCCTTATGAATTTGATCAAGGTCACGCTAATAGTTATTGAGTTATTCTTAAAAACTTATGTTGAAGTCGGCTGTACAAAATTTTTAATTATCGTTAATTAGCTCCATGGTGCAGTGGCTGAGCATTGAGTTGGGGCACTGAGTCCCACACGGAACAAGTACTTGTATGGCCTTTAAGAAACACAACAAAAACAAGTCCTGTCTTCGGCGGGAGAGATAATGGTCTGTGTAGACCTTTTTTAGATGATGGAGTGATATTATAACTAGCGTAAAAAAACTGCTAATACTGGGATGCTAATAAATAATAACTTAATTGTTAAATTTAAATCTATAAAATTTGTTACAGGTGATAAAGATTCCATACCCTACGATAAAATCATAGGCATTACGAAAGAGAAGTTATCACAGCCATTGAAGAATGAGGAAAGTAAGTAATCCAGCATTGTAAGGTTAGAGTGTGAAAAACCGCGCTTATGGGGTCGACACACACGGTCAGTTAAACTGATTCAGTTGAACTGACGTACATAGAAAAACTGGCCCTGAGCACATGAATAAAGAAACCATACAAAGGCAAAGCTTCTAAGAAGTTGTCAAATTTTTTACCTTTTTTAGTATAGTAAATTGTTAAATGCAAGAAGCTTTAAAAATATGTTTTAAAGACTTCAAAAAAAACTCTTAGTTCTTCTAATACATTGTTTTTTTTTTTAAATACGGTTGTTTTCAATCTCTCCGACCTTAATATACTTTATTACTCGAATAAAAAGTTGGCAATTCTAGTTGCACATGAATTGAATTTCGTTATTTTTAATTCTTAATTTAAAAACTTTACATTATAAATATCTATGTTATAGACATCTACTTCGTTCGCCTAAAACCCAATTTTTTCTTCATGGTAAAAAAGTCAATATATCATACGTTAGTAATTTAAATTGTTTTTCCAGCCCTGAAAAGCGACAGTGAGACGAGCGCCTTCCTACAAAATATAGTTGAGATATTAAAAGTAGAACCTCCAGCTGAAGTGGAAGATGGGACAGGTTCGATCCAAGGTAAGATGAGTATGCGTTCACTCCTCCCTTTCTGTCCTCGGAATAGCTCATCCATATTGATAGTTTCCTTATAGCCAATATTCTACGAAGACCACAAATTCCGAATCCTGAAGAATTCGAAGTATGTCCTTCGCGTAAGGGATATTACAGTTGTTAGAGTAATATCCCTTACGTGGAACTGACTTTGATAGCCAACGGAGCTGGTATATATTTTCTTCTGTGTCTCTAAGTCTAGTGGAACAAATGGCACTCACTTTCAACGGTCCCTGTCGAGCCGCCGTCGTTGCTTTCACAATTGGTGAAATCGGCACTGCCGAATGTCTATCCATATATACTGTATTGCACTATGAACTCACCGGGACCCACGCAATTATCTTTCAAAGACATAATAATATAATGATATACCACCATGTGATGACGGCGTCACAGAATACATCATGTCCCATTTCATCCTGTGGGTTTCGTAAGACGGAGGTTACACGCTCATTCTGGCGTCAGTTCAATCCATGATTGATGTCAGAATGACGGGAAACTGACTATATACGCGTAGACTGATGGATTGATGGTCTAGAATGATCAGCATTAGTTATTTAAATATTTTAACAATTTTTGGCAGTCTGGTCAGACTGATTCCAGACTGAACGTGTGTTTAATAGCTATCGGTCTGATGTCAGCACCGCCATAGATTACTGTATATATACTAGGTCACCGCTTAGACAAAGATGGAGTCGCACGCCTTGTCACCGCGTACGCCGACTCACCCGCCACCCCCGACGTCCGATTCTCAACCATTAGCCCCGGAGAAATAATTTATTACAACTTTTTTTTCTTTTTAAATGTTATCCCCACACTAGGATTTTCTCCTGTACCATGAAGGCAGTTTACAAACATAAAATGCACAAGGATAAACATTCAGACCCGGAACAAGTATTTGTATGACCTGCAAGAATTATTTGCAGGCCATACAAATATTGGTTCCGTGCGGGATTCGAACCCGCGGCCCCCAGCGCTGCAACTCATTACTAAGCCACTGCGCCACGGAGCCGTCACTTTAGAAGAGAACTTTAGAAGATTTACCTATTCTTTGGGATAAAACGAATAACCAATATGTTAATAAATATAAGAGAAACGAGGCGCTTCAGAAACTATTAGTAATTTTGAAAAAAAAACCGCAAGCTAATGTAAAAGACGTGAAAAAGAAAATTAATACACTAAATAATTTTTTTCTTATTAAAATCCATACCTAATGCGTATATGCGTGTTATCGCGTAAATGTTTTCGGTTGTGCCATGGGCATGCAACTTAGAACATTATTTTACGAACAAAATGATACGTTTTATGTGCTTCCATCTACATTCCGAAGCACTAGGCTAGACTTATTTTAATCTCACTAGAGGGCACTTATATAATAAGTCTATGCATACGCAAAAATCCACGCGCACTACGCAGTTAGTAGCGGTCACTGGTTACGCTTAAATTGTTATTAATATTTATTGAACATTATTTATTTTTAGAAAATGCCATTTTATCCGTGTTTTCAGAGAATGAAAAACTGCTAAAATATTATTAAAATAGGAAGGTAAATTTCGCCACAACGCACAATGTTATAATAGCTCAGGTGGATAATCGGGCGGTACCGAAATCTTCAAAAATAGTGTCGAAAATTTCAAAGTTATCTGGACACTATGGAGTAGACAAATTGATGACTTACCCAGGGAAAAAACAATAAATAATCTGACTTTTTTTTAAGTTGTAGTAATTTTTTAAGATCCTCTAAAATTTGTCACTGTGTGTAACATTTTTAGGGACCTACTGTGACTACAAATTTGCAAATATCGCTGTTATCTTTTATTAGTAACCTCCGTAGCATAGCTATTCATCTTAGTTCCAAATAAAACGAAAATGTCTGAAGTTTTAAGAAAAAATAAAATTAAGTTGATTTTGTGTTTCAATTTTAGAAAATTTTGACGAGTAAAATTTGATAATTTTTTGCTTTTTCCCTGAGCCTGGGTAGTCATTAATTTATCCACTCCCACTGAACCCACTTTACATTGAATTTTGGGACATTTTGTATAAATGCATGTATAAAGTTTGTGCTTAGATAATGGTTTACTTTACAAGTTTTGCTAGTTTTGTGTAATCCTATAGAAAATTTTTCTAATGCCTAGCTAAAGAGTGGTCCAGCTATAAGGTTCTTAAACAAAATTCAAATTGTTACTAGTAGATAGATGTATTTATATAAATAAATATTTACCTAAACAAAAAAAATATTGTCACAAATAAAAAAATATTTTCATTTTATGCATCTGTGTGTGTGCGTGCGTACTTGCATGCGTGCGTGTCGGCATTCATGTGTGTATGTATACTGTAATGCCAAGTTTCAATCTTTAAGTCCCCATAAAAAAGGTTTCGTTCTACCTAGAGTCATTATTAAATATTATAATATACTTTCAAGAACCCAGTATGATGATAAAGCGACAACATTCCTGGTGATGAGTCTTTTCCACGATAAAGAAACCCTGCTGAAGGAAGGTGAAGTTTCGACATCATTCATCTGGAGTGGACTGTTTTTTCTTTTATAGAATAATGGTAAATAACGACCACACTGTCCACCTGATGGCAAGTGAATATTGTGGCCCATAGAAATCTACATCTATCCTCGATTAAGAGTCAAAATGTAGATGGAATGTCCCCTGAGAACTTGAAGGAATGTCTTATTTCCAGTAAAAAGAATACCTGGTTTTCTATACTCACCATACGAAATACAGCTGCATTAAGTTGCTATTTTACGCTGGTATTCTGTGAGAGCGTGGTTGTCTTACCCGGTTGAGTCAACATATATGTGCTACAACCATTATACAGAATACATAAGTCAGCAGCCAAAATAGGTCCCTTTTGGTCTTTTGTTCACATGCTTTTCTCGATTGTATCGTCTCGTTTAAAAAACCCGACTGCGTAAGAAATAACAATGGTAGAAAAATTGTTGACAAAAATGATTGAAATCTAAAAAAATATCTTATATATAAAATGATTTTAATTATTTTTCTATGATTTTTCAAATAAAAATTTATTTTAATTAAAGCCACAGAAAAAAAACATACATTTTTCAGAATATCAAATGACTTTAATCATTTTACACTATTCAAATGTTGCCATTTACTATATTTATACTATTTTCGTATACACTTTGTAAGACGACTACCAACACAACATACAAAGAAAATATTTTTATAGGAAGTTATTATTAGTAATAACTCTACTACCAATAATAATAAAAATAAAAGTGATATGGTTGAAAATAAGTCTCTTACAAAGAACTTCATGCAACAATACATTATCTCAATCATAGTACTATGTAACGATTCCATTTAATGTTATGGCAACATTAGCTAAAACAAAATGACACTGTATGGCACAAAGGCCCAGAAGCCATGCCAGAATTATACATTTATACGCAATACGCATAACTTTTTTCAAGTGACATAAGACATAACCTAAAAAGGTCCAAATCTAAATATCTTTTTTTGATGCCTTCTCAGGATAAAATTCTTTGACAAAGTTACTCAGGGACTGACGCTTAACATTTTAAGATATTTTTGATATATAGACGCTACCATTTTTTCTCAACTAAATTTATGTATGAAAGTCTGCCATTGTTCTTTTCTAATAAGACCTTTTATTGGTATATTTTACATACTTTTTATCGTACCTGCAAATTTAGCAATTTTTCAAAACAACTAGACATGTGTCAATCGTGAATGATTCGTTCATTTGATAGGTTTCGCATGGAAGTATTGCTGATTGCAATTATAATTTTTGATCGTTCCGGATTAAACGATTGATAGGACCTACGACCAAAGAGCATAGTAATGTACGACGATCGACGACCGACCTATCGAGCGGTATATATTATGTTTGTATTCTGCCGCCACAATACAGGAGAAAATCCTAGTGTGGAGGTTATAAAAAATATTGAGCACTCTCTGATCTCCGATATATATATATCGGAGATATATATGCATATATATATATATATATATATATATATATATATATATATATATATATGCATATATATAAGTCAATAGACAACTAAGTAATTAGCCGTTTATTTACAGGTTAGCATTTTTACTAAAGGGCACCGTTCAACTAGCGGCCTGAAAGATATTCAACCGATGTGTGTTATATACAACAATGCACATATCTTGTAATATCAGCGATAATAGATTAAGGTGCGACTGGGGTGGCCCTTAGGCCACCTTAAAGTTGCATACGTTTATATGATATAGCACATAGCGCATAATTAGGCGTAAACCAGCGACATTACATAACATGGGCACCATATTAATTACATTCAACGAGACAGTCACTGGTCAATGCCTAATTATGCGCCATTTGCTATATTATATAAACGTAGGTATTACAAGATATGTGCAATATGATATTAGACGCATTGGCTGAATATCATTTAGGCCACGGCCGCTCAGATTACATACAGATTATAAATTGTGTAATAAAGATTAAATAAGTAACTATAATGACCAAAAGTCTTCATAATCTTTTAGGTTAAAATTTGATATCAATGTGTACATAGGTATATTTAGATTCAAGAGTTGTATTAAGTGTTGCTTGCAAAAGAACCAAAGAATCTCCAGCCATATGTGGCAATAAGAATTAAGGAATTTACCGCTGACTATCCTTGGTTTTATGTCAAGACAACCAATCAATAATCCTGCAGACCGTATATCTCTTTTGTTTATTTTACGTGGTAGAGCCAAGCTGCAGTTATGTTAATTGTATAGTTGTAGCACGAATGGGTCGGCTTGACCGGGTAAGGACCACGCTCTCACAGAATATCAGCGTAAACTAGCAGCTTAATGCTGCTGTGTTTCGTATGGTGCCTGTAGGAACCGGAGACCCTTTTTATTGGAAAAGAGGCATTCCATCTTAGTCTTCACGGCTAACAACGCATCTGCATTTTGATTCGCAAAGGATAGATGTAGATGTCTATGAGCCACAGCAAACACCATCAGGTAGATTGTGTGTTCGCTTGTCACCCTTATCCTATAAAACATAAAAATTATCGAGGAATTTAGTCTCCCCTTTTCCAAGGTCACATGGACCAAAGTTAATGAATATTTGTTTGAATTTGAACACAATTTGATTAATTTAGAGATACTGCATGATTCACATGAATTAAAAACAAAACAATGTCAATATGAAATCTAGCTTGAGACTTATTTATAAATAACACACACACATACACATATATTTCCTCCATAGTCACTGTCATTCTTCTGTCTCATTCATATTCTGTTTTTATTTTTTGCAGAACCGGATTTAATAGAGATACCGATTGATTTATAGGAGAATATTATATAAATGGTTAGTTTTTTTTTTTTTATTAAATAAGGTAAGGGTAGGTACTGTCTGTTCCTCTCTTTGTTTTAATCAATGGCTGTGAGGTATTCCACCTTACATTCTCTACCTTGTCAGAGAGGTCGATACGCCGCATTTGTGGACACCAAGAGATATCGACTAGTGAAATTAACAGATCAGTCAAACAACCTCTGCACAGCATACCACTCCATCCATTATAGCCTATTAAAGTCCACTGCTGAACATAAAGCTCCCCCATAGATTGCCTCATAGGATATTTTCCATAGTTGTAATATTACTGTTGACTTGTAAATTTCACCTCTCAGTGGGTCATGTGTTCCTGGTAGATTGTTTTCTATACATCCTTCCACTACAGCCTATTAAAGTCCACTGCTGAACATAGGCCTCCCCATAGATTGTCTCATAGGAAGGATTTCGCCATAGTTGCTTTTTACGCCCGTTTTTTTATTATTTCGTGTTGTTAGCAGGAAGATGATCCTGCCCATCTCCTGACACACACTTAATACGTTTCCAATCCACCAATGACAATGAGGCCTACACCTAGTTTCAAGTGTCCGTGAACTTTAGTATTCATATACTATAATTAGAAGATGTATAGTCTGTTCGCTAAGATAGTGTTGGTTCACCCGGAGGCCCACTTATTATTTTGTTTTTATTTTTCTTTTTTTTACCGTGTTTGTTAAATAAATGCTTTTCTATTCTGAGAATAAAATAGAATACTATTTTATTCTTATGATTATTGTTATAAACTACGAATATAAATGATAAACACAAGTTAGGTAGCAAAGAATCTATCACTACGGCGATTCGTTTTAAAATGCCAAATTCTCCTGCGGGTGTACGCCGCAGGAGACACGCGCCTTTGACAAGATGCGACACAAAAGCGACCGTATCTAAGCGAACAGATTATATTAGTAGTTAAAATTATTTGTAACCCGCACTTTTATATTTGACTGCTTCGTTGATCTTGGTGGTCATGTGGTCCCGGGCTGAATCCCGGGTAGGGCTAAAACATTTATTAAGTCAAGGAATTCTCAATAGCAGCCAGGAGTCAGGAAAGTTGGCGTTGTTTCACTCTCGTGCCTCCGAAAGCACGTGAAAGCCGTTGGTCTTGCGCCCGTTCTCTCTCCGGTAGTGACTGATTACCGTCCCTTCGGACTGTGAGAGTGAGGGAATAGAGAGTGCACCTGTGCTTACGCACTCACTCGTGCACTATAATCCTGTCCTTCAAATGGCTAGTTTCTGTTGAGACTGGCGACCTTGACCGAAATACGGTATTGAGTAGGTACATTATTATTAGGAACTAACTCAATTGCCTCTTAGGCGCCGTCCTATTGCCATCGATCGCACGATTAGAAATCGTGTGTTTTTTGGAGCGATGCGATCACTATTGAATTGGTTTTTAACAGAGATACACAGGTTTTGCTGTCGAGCAATATTTCTTTAATAGTGAATAGCATTGAAAAAAGAAAACGTACACCACATAATATACTGTATAAAACCAGAAATCAGTGCGGTGAATTTCACAATCAGTATTACGACGTACGGCAAAACGAAGAAGATTTTTTTTAATTAAGTTTTCTTCAAATGTCACCTTACGAATCCATGCAATCGAACCGAACGATTTATATTTACACAAAATGGCAGGCCGTCAAGCCGAGCGTACGCCGTGGTACCCCTCCCTTGATTCCGCCCCGGGAGCGCCATTAGGACATTCAGTACTGATTAGTATGTTTGATCGGACGATCGTCTGATCTATACGATGCATCAATAATCGCACGATGAAAATTAGACAATTCGGTCGCATCGCATGATCGCACGACCTTCAATAGGACAATCCGCAGATATGAGTACGTACGCACGGTTGCACACTAAGATGTTTTTAAAGTATAGATAATGGCAATACGAAAGTCCGGTAATTGCCCGACTCGCTTTCAGTCGGGCACGCTCTCGCGTCGCGGCTATACCTTCGCTACAGCGCGTAAATCTTCTAGTTATTCGTGGTAAAAATGCCTTCCTGTGTTTTTAGGTGGTGCATAAATTACACGGCAACTGTTAGAGACAAGAAAAACGTCTCATTAATATTTTGAATGTAGATGTTTTGTTCATAATTGGTTTTATTATTTCAACACTAACCGCTAGTGTAAACTTTGCGGCGAGCTAGTGTGTTCATTCCCATATCGGTATGTCACGCGCTCGTGCCAATGAGCGCCCAGCAGCAATCAATACGCAACTAATGATGTATATTCATCTTTTTCTAACGATAGGTATGCCGTATCATTTGTCTCTTTTTCTTAGCGCAACGTGTCATAATAAATAACTGTACGTAGATATAGTACTACCTGCGCCACTTTAAAATACAATAATGTTAGTGTGTAACCTGTCTATCTTTTTTAATACGTATTTGGTTACACAATCATTTTCGTCGGACGTACGCAAGATCGCGCGGGCGATGGCAATAGGACGGCGCATAAGTGTATGATAGTAGGAATAAAGTAACCAAAACTTAAAGTAACGTAAAGTAGTTTTTTAACGTGGCAGAGCCATGCTACAACTTTATTAAAGTTGTAGTTACGAATGGGTTGGCTCGACCGAGGTAGGACCACGCCCTCACAGAATACCAGCGTAAAAGAGCAACTCAATACCGTGTTTCGTATAGTGAGTGTAGAGAACCGGAGCTCCTTTTTACTGGATTGAGGCATTCCATCTTAGTCCTCAGGGGTTACAACGAATATGCATTTGGATTTTTATCGAAGATAGATATAAATGTCCATGGGCCACAGTATACACTTACCATCAGGTGAATTGTGTGCTCGTTTGTCGTCTTTATTCTATAAAAAGAAAAAACTAAACAGATTGTTTTTTTTTTCAGAGTATTACATACATCGACACGGTGCCTAGGTTGAAGTTTGTTGTTAATATTAAATCTATTTAATAGCAGCTTTCTAATGCAATTTATATTAGCGTACAACGATAAGTCAATGAACTGAAAAATATTGTTGCGTGTTAGAATTAGTTTTAAATCACAATGAATAAAATAAAACTGTGTTTGTATGAGGCAGTAAATGTGCGTTTCATTTGATTTCACTTAGTTTCACTTAGTCACTAAGTTCATTATCTATACAAATACTAACTGGCCAGGCAGACGTTGTTCTGCCCTTTCCGACGACCCCAAGAGTCTAAAGGTTTAAACAACTTCTAGTCCATTTTTATTAAATAATGAGATTATTATATTTCCTTGACATTTTAAAGTATTGTTATGGCGGTCTGGTAATTTATAGCTATGTTGATAAAAGTCAGCAAAGTTGTTGCGTTGCTTAAGGAGGACTACAGCTAATGCTTCGTGGCTCAGAGGCTAAATGGGAATGGTTCGACAGTCCAAAGGAACAGACATATATCAAGACACCAATTCCACCACAGAAATCGTAATAATTACGATTTCTGTGAGTTCCACCATCAAAAGGCCTGGTTCTGGAAGAAAGTCATGTACTGAACCACGGGATAATCGTTTTCTAGTGAGTCAAGCGTTGAGAAATTGCAAATATTCGTATGCGGACCTCAAGAACAATCTAGAAGAAGTAAGAAATGTGTAAATTAATCGATGGACGTTCAGGAGGCGGCTTCTCGCTTCAGTCCTGCGCCCCTAAATTACTCCCGAGTTGGCAGGCTTAGCTTTGCTCGAAATTGTGTGTCATGGACTTAAAAAGACCGGGATAGGGTATTGATTTTCCGATGAAGCCGGGATATCTCTGCACAGTGAAGACTAACGTGCTACGAAGACGAGGAGAACGCTTTCAAGAGGCATGTTTTGAAGAAATCACACCTTACGTTGGAGGTTCCGCCATTTTTTACTTTGATCGTACGGAGTTGGTCTTCACCGAAAACGGCACATTGACTGAACACCAATACATAACGGAAATTCTAATTCCTCATGCACAATTTGCTTTGGCGTTCTTGGCGAAAACTCAATTGTAAGGGACGCCAACGCTCGCACTCACCGGTCTGGCGATGTGGAATTGTATATATGCTATAGGTCGGAATACGTCATTTGGATTGGCCAGCTCGAAGTTCCGACGTAAATCCCACAGAGCTTCTCTGAGATCGTTCTGTAGCGACGAGTGAGACCAGTGCAACAGGTTCCGCAGACCATCGAAGGGCTAAAAATGTGATTAACACTGAGTGGGAACTTATTTCTCAAGAAACCATAAGATATAATAAACTCGTACGAGAGTACGCGAGTTCGTCTGGACGAACGCAAGCTGTGAATTCAGCTAGAGGGGGTAACACTCTATACTAAATTTCTTTTCATCTGTTAGTACTTTACAAAAGAAAAATCAAACATTAATTTAATGTAATGTTATGATAAAACTGACAAAAACTATTCCTTGCTAATTAATTTACAAAATTATGAGTATAAAACTACCTAAAATTATCAAACAACCTAACAATAAAATTGGTTCTTTGTTTAGGTAACCTAACCTAAACGCTTTTTTTTTGCAAGAGTTTTTATTTATTCTGTGTCTGTGGGCTGTCCCAATGGATTTTCGCAGTGTTCAGAGGCGTCGAAATGTTTTTAAATTTTTCAGATATGAAAATTTCTTCACTTTATTTTACGTCCACCGGTAAACCAAGCACTTAAAATTTCAAAGGGTTTGCGGCGGGATTTGAAGTACAGGTTTTATGCTTGTCTTGTCTTGTAATTTGTGGAACCTGATATGTTCAGGCTTGCTATGCACCGATGAGCAAGTTTTTATTATTATAGTATTCTCAGACTTTACCCATCTAGAGCGGGGGATCCCGTTCTTTTCACATAATGTTTTTTTTCCTATTTTGATATATATATATATATATATATTGGTTTAATACTTTGCCATATCCTCAAATGATTAGAGTGTTGCCTTTAGCAACAGATGCATGTAAACAATAATTTTGTCATTTTTTAAAAGTAGATTTTAAATGTATTTATAAAACATAAAACAAATTGTAATGGGCGGCGGTAGTCACTTACCATCAGGTGAGCCGCATGCTAGTTTGCCCCTCTCCTATAAAAAAAAACAAATTAGAACGTGGAATGTGATGTTAGGATATCGAATTTAGATGTAGTTTATTTCCCATAACTAATGAGATAATAGTCTCTGAATAACGAAGAAAACCGCACTATCGCAAGCTTTGGCTCGAGGTATCGCCTTAAGGCATTAAAAGAAAATATTTTATCTTTAATTCAAAGTCTAAGTATGTCTTGTTGTTTTGTTATCTTTCAATCATAGACATAGTATCTTATTATCTACGCTTTCAATAAGTATTATTTATAATCTATATTGAATAAAAAAGTTTATGTTTCTGTTTAAAGCGAATATCTGTCAAAATGGCGGATGTCCGTCAACTGCTCCCATTATGCTGCTCTTATCTGCTGCTTTTATTTGGAAATAATGACATGGTTTATACAATAAAATATAATAAAAAAGTTTTGAAGGTTTTAAAAAAAGAATGATGCCCATTTTTCACCTGACTATGTATAGAAATGAAATAAATCTTAAAATTCGGCTAATTGTAATGTAATTGTAAATTAAACACGCTTATCACAATGTTAAAAGAAACGCAGGAGAAAAATATTTTTTAATATTTATTTAAGCATATTCTAAGTCAAGGGTAAACGTATTACCACCATATTTTGAACGCATCTCAACTATCCTTTTTCTAGGTCGTTCCATTTTACACACTGCTTAATTACGCTCTGTAAGTCAAAAATCTCTGCCTTAATTGAACTCTGTTTCTGAGTTTTAAACATTATTTTATGTTTTATTTAATCAGTAAGTATTTCTTTATTACTCTTTCTATAATACAGATTAATTAAAAATAACATAATAATTAAATAAATTAATCGTGTAGTATGTCATCGAGTGCGCTCGAGTGAAACGGATTGTTTTGACATTTGACAATTTTATTGGCATCGACTATGGAGTTATGGAGTGTAGAGTAGAAGGAGAACCATCTTATAAGGTGCGAAAGTTGAAAAAGTGTCCCAATATATACTGAAAATAGAGGTTCCAAAACCTACCACAATAACGCTGGCGTCTGAAAAACTACGATATGAATATAGCTGTTGTAGACGGAGTGAAGTCAGCTGAATTAAAATATTTAAAAAATTTCATGACTAGAGTAGTTAGTAAAATGCCAGTATACAAAACCTCAACTATTTACGTAGTACAAAACCAAGCGGATTGGTCGGTCCTTGTTTATTTCTCCATCTTATTCTAATAAATTTTGGCGCTTTTTTTTAAATTTATCCTATGCTACTGCAGCGCCACCCTTATTGGACCATATATGGAGTGTAGAGTAGAAGGAGGACCATCTCTATATAAGAAAAGTGTCCCTAAAAACGCGTCCAATAAGGGTGGCGCTGCAGTAGCATAGGATAAATTTAAAAAAAAGCGCCAAAAGTAATTAGAATAAGTCGGAGAAATAAACAAGGACCGATCAATCCATTTGGTTTTGTACTACGTAAATAGTTGAGATTTTATATACTGGCATTTTACTAACTACTCTAGTCATAAATTTTTTTTAAATATTTGAATTCAGATGACTTCACTACGTTCACAACAGCTATCTTCATATCGTAGTTTTTCAGACACCAGCGCTATTGTGGTAGGTTTTCGAACCCCTATTTTCAGTAAATAGTAGGACACTTTTACAACATTCGCCCCTTACAAGATAGTTCTCCTTCTACTCTACACTCCATAGCATCGACGCAGGATCATTCATTGTTGCCACAGAGAATACGAGTATAATCACTCATTGTGTTTGCGTGTCGTTGTATATTGTGCTATTTTGTGTGTTTTTCATGGATCATATAGAATAGAAATATGTAGGGATACACAAGATTTTTCTCAGTATAATCTCAGAGGAAGTAGTGATAGAACATTAATAAGAGATAGAAAAATTAAGTATTTAGTAACGGCAATTCCTAACCTAAAGAGTAACATTAAAATTTTTAGACTTCGTAGCGTATAAATCGTTAAAATGACTATTGATAGTGATGGGTCAACTCGAGTTAACTCGAGTTGCGTTTAAGTCGAGTTAACTCGAGTTGGATCTCCGCACAAACTATATAGAAACACTACGCGTTCAGACGGACGTCTCTGGTACATTTAGTTTGGACCGCAGAGCAAATCAGAACATGACATTTCGTTTTTTTTAAATATGAATTGGATATAGGCAAGGGAATAATTTTATTTCAGCCCAGTATAATTATATATATATTATATATAGGTATATACCTACTTAATATTTTTATATTCATAATTTTAATTACTATTTTTATTATTATTATTTTATTATGAAGGATTCGTAGAAATAAAATGCATTGTATATATTTTTTATTATATGATTTATTTTTTTAACTTTTTTAAACTTGTTCAAGGTTTTTTTTTGGATTGGTGGCAATGTACACTTTTCGATTCTAATGATATCCGTGCCTTTCAGAAACCTGTGTGTGGTACATGCTATAGAGTAAACATATAATTCCTTCTTTGCTGCTTGCACTTGAATATTTTCAGTGAAAAGGTTCTCTTCAATACATTCGATATCCAGTGTATTGAGCTGGAAAAAGGAATATTTAAATATATAAATTACAAGTATAATATGCACATATTAAACTTGTTGCTCATTGTAATTGTTGTAGTTTATAAATGTTTGCATAGAAAATGTCAAGACAAGAAGAGGCCATTGTAATCAGATAAAGTTACTTTCACATAAATCTAAGAAGCTTTCACAATTCAGAAACTTCCAATAATTTTTGAACATAATTATCATTGATACCTAAGATAATTAAGTACACTGTAGCAATTTTTGATAGAAGGTTGGGAGGATAAAAGTATATTTTGTAAAGTAGCCAATTATCTATTGGAGTCTATGTTCATGTTCTACTGCTGGGCACAGATTGTCTCATTTCTCAGAGGGGTATGAAACAATGAGTTGGGCAAGGTGCTTATTGGTAGACTACATCTTTAAAATATTTTTATTCCTTAGACACACAGATTTCGTCACAATGTTCCAGAACATGATAAATTAGCACTTAAAATTGGAATTAACATTAATTCATTTATTTCAGGGTGTAGACAGAGATCAAATTTGCTCAAAAATATAAACATATTACTAATACTAATAAAAATATTATCTGAATTAAACTTTTTAGAATGGCGATTGCTTTGCAATTTCAATTTTACATGATTATTACCTTAATTTTTTTACTTCGTTGGGAATCACATGGTCATCATTTAGTTTATCTAACAAGCGCAATTGAGTATGCTTGCAGTCCTGTTTAGTACACATCATCTTGCCATTTTGATACATTTCCATCAGTTATTATGTGTTTTGACAGCAAAATTATTCCTCATACCTTTTTTTATGATGGCTGATCAAATATCACACTAAATTTATTTGAACTGTATCATCTGAAATAAAAACATAAAAGATTGTTTGTCATTGTCATTCAGACATCCTTGATTTTGTAATTATTAAGACTAAGAGGTGTGCGATTGTGCATAAAATAATGTTGACAATTAGTTATTTAAAATAATAGAATTCCTCATTTACTTCAGCCATTAACTTAAAATTTTAATAAATTATTATAAAAAGAATTTATTATTGTTTTATTCATCATTCATTCATTGCAGACTATCATAAAGCTACTGGTAAACATAGGCCTTCATAGGTTATCATATAAGGTGTACATTTTCCATAGTTGTAACACTTGGCAGACAAGTTGGCAACCAGTTTATTATTATTACTAAGTTGTTATCAAAGAGATCACTTGAAACGCCAGGAATTAAGTAGTTTTATTTAAGTACAGTACTCCTGTACATCTTTATTATAATTTTTTTAAATTTTATATGAATACTGAATATACTGAGCAGTTACATTTATTAAGGAATAATTAAATGTACATACCTTTGTCATCTTTGATGATAAACCTAACTCAATTTACTCCAAAGATTAGTGTTGAGTTTATTCAACCTTTTTTTGCCTTATTAATGTCAGATTTAGCAGTATGAAACCCTTTATTCAAAAATTTTGTGACCAAGCAGGCTTCTTGAAATGGTTCTGGAATGCAGCATACTTTTAAGTTTGTCACAGTTTATAAAGTCCAACCACTTGTTTCTTTGGCCTTCGTCAGACTCTTCTCTGTTACTTGCACAATTGGGAATGAAACACTTAAAAATACATTTTAAAACTAAAATTTTTATACAAAATACATTAAAGCTAAAGAAAACGTCCCGTCGAAATATATAAGCTATAAAACAATAAACATCCTTTCGTAAAATAGCAGTAAAATGCCAATAAAACTTTATTTATAACTAGCTGTGCCCGCGGCGTAGCTCGCGTATACAGGTTTTACATAAACAATTTGTCGTTTAGGTAAGAGAATATTAAACGATTTATTTCATTACTGTATCAATAAGTGGTAACTAAATAAATCATTATCATCAAAGTTCTAAGTCGTTTATGATAGAGCTTCTGTGTAAACGACGTTAGAAGTAGGCTTAGCCGGGGTGTACACAAAAAGGTTACGGGGGCTACTAACGCGGGAAAAAGCAACATAGAGTTGGCCATGTGCAAAACAGTCAGTACTGAGGTACACTCCTACAACGCGTAAAGTTTGACCTTGCGCTTTATTTACGGTCATCGCATAACACACGCTCACTGTAACTGGGAACTGAATGCGCTTAAAAGGAAAGTTACTTCTTAATAGAAGGTTTTTGGGCAGTGCTGCCAGATAAAAAAAAACTAATTCAGCTCTAGGACAACACAAAAAGCGCTAGATTTCATGAAAACAGCGCTTTAAAAAAGCCCTAGATTTCGCGCTAAATTAACTACAAACAAAGTTTGTGTTTTTTTATATAATCATAATAAAGAAAACAACATTAAGTTTTTTTTCTGGCAATATTTTTTTGATGTATCAATACTTCGCAGGACATCGACTTATATAATTATGGCAATTGCTGTCAACAGTAGTTAGTACTGTACGAACAATAAAAATGTCATTAATTGTTTTAAAGTGCAATGTATTTCGCAACTTAGTTTCAGATGTCAGCATCTGATTGCGGTTGCTACACAGTTTCTTTGTGTTATAACTTCTAAGTAACTTTTAACTTAGCTGTGCTCTAAGCAACTGACTGAAACTGAATAAAGCAAAATAAATGCGTTGCCAAAACCATGAACAAAAACTTTAATAAAGGGGTTTCCCCGCTTATAGTCGTCGGTAAAAAAATCAAGTTGATCATCCTAAAGGGGAAGCCAGGAGATCCATAGCACAGGGTATCCTAGTTTGGACTCGTCTCCCATGCTCTTTGTTTTGTGGAAAAAATATGTTTGAAAAAGATAAACTGCAATGTACTATTTGTGGGAAAAAATAATAAAGGTCATTATTATTATTATCGGTAATGTGGACTAACAGTGCTGCTATAAAAGAGTTAATAACCCGCTAGTCGCTAAAATATTGAAATGTGTGCTAAATACACCAAAAAGCGCTGGATTAAGCTAGGGCTAAAATTTCGAAATGCGCGCTATACATTCCAAAAAAGCGCTAAATCTAGTTCCCAAAGCGCTAAAGTGGCAGTACTGATTTTGCGTATATTATAAATACAATATCACGACATTTCGTTACAAAATTTTTATTTTTGGTCGGATTCCGTTGTATGGCTTCGATGGATACAAATTTCTTCAGTAAGTCTCAATACGATTCATCGGCGAAAAATCTCAACACAGCAATTCAGAAAAGTTTGTAATTTGTACAACTCCATCTATTACGTCCTTTGTGTGAGAAAACATCCTTTTTAAATCTCTTTTTGTGTTTTAAGTATAAATATATTAATTATTATGGAACGTTTTTTTTACACACAAATCCGAACCTACATTTCAAAATAATAATCATTACTTTCGATAGAATTAACCAATTTTAATAAAACAAAGATTAAATGTAACTCGAAGATACGCTTTATGATTTTCTTAACGATTTCTTTGAAAATAAAAGATGTTTACTTTAGACGTGATGCGTTCATATAATAACAGACAAATAGACATACAGACAATTCTAAAAATTATAAAATGTTCTTATTTAATTATTTTCAGTTCCCCATAATGATTTTAGCCACCAAAATATATACCTATACAATGTACAGAAAGAGACACAATATGTTATCATCATTTTTATTATATGTATATATTTAAAGAGAGATGGCGCTGCTAACATCAATTCTAAAAATAAAAGAGATTAATTGACGCGATTGATACATTATATAAAACGCAAGAGTACTTATAAATCAGTGCCTGCACAGTAAGCAAAAAATAAAGTTTGACTCTCGCCAAAACCAACGATTTGTTAATAGCTCTTTTAAAATTTGATTTACCACATAGAGTACTCGGCGGTAAAGAATAAATTGAGTTTATCAACACGCAGTAGGGCAGCGAGTAATATAATAAAGATTAGCAGTAAATATGAAAACTCATCTACAGGAAAAAAAAACATTGCAATTGCATTACATTTTCACAACACCACCATCTATCGAAGAAATGGGAAAACTATTGTGCTTCAGATTTAGTTAAAAGGTTAATATATTTTTGTATAATATATTTAATACGTTTTTTAATACTTTTGTTTACTGCGTTTTAGATATACATAATTATATCATTATTTTACATAATTTAACTATGATTTATGATATGATATTAGTTTAAAATGCACCTGATGACTCAAACAAAGCCACCGTTGAGCAAATTCGTATCTATACTTCCCTACCCATACTTCAGAATATTTATCATAACTTTTGATGGAATGAACTGATTTTAATGAAATAAAGACTAAATGTAACCCGAAGATACACTTTATAATTTCCTTAACAATTCTTATGATATAAATTAGTACTTTATACGTGATACGTTAACAAACAAACAGACAGACAGACAGACAGACAGACAGACAGAAAATTCTAAAAATGGTAGAAATGTATTTAATTACTTATTTTTAGTACCCCTCAATCACTTTTATTACAAAAATATAAAATGTACAGACATCTGCAATTTACAGTTTTATTATATGTATAGATTTATAGTTAGTTCATACTTCATAGAAAAACAAAATGAAAATTTCCAAGAAAACTTCTAACTTGACAGCTACGCGACAATAACAATAACATGACAAAATGGCGGCAGCGGGAAGGGGCAAGAGATGGGAGGGACAAGGGAAACGTCATGTTCTGGATTGCTCACTGCATTTCATACGGTCAAAGATTTTTGCTCAAAGATTACCAGCCGTGGATCTCCGTAACTCGAGTTTGGGCTGCTGTATATTAATGGATCAAATGCACAAATTATAAAGTTGTATGTACAAGACAGATAGGACAGTACGTCGCCGTAGCGAGTTTGGAGGGCAAGCTTTTTACCGCTAGATGGCTACCTTGTTAGTGTTGGATGTATAGATTATCCATGATATCGATAGATTTTGCAGCGATAGGGATGTGCATTGAGTTTATCGATTACTTTTATTTTCATTATTCTTTATTTGTTATATTAATAAGGGAAAGGAATTAAAAAAAAAAGAACATATTTACAAGTTTCATTTTTTATATTTTCTTTGTTTTAACCATTTTATATGTGCTATTTTTTGAACATATGGTGCATCGTTAAAATTAATTACAGAATGCGATCCATTCAATATTCTGTTTATAGTACGGCACCAGTGAAACACTTGGATTTTAGCCCCAAGAAGTAAATTTTTTTTTTTATTTCGTCATGGTGCTCTTGGCAGCCTATCCATTCCAAATTATTTTGAGTAATAAATTTTTCGGATATATTTTTAATAATATTTCCTTTGTGGCAAGCATTATTTAATACCACATTACTTAAATCAACTAATTTTGAAAATGCTACAATAAATCTTGTACTAGGGTACATAAGATTTTTCCCTTTAAGGTGCTTTCGCTCCCTGTGTCTAATTAAATCATGGACACTAAGCTGCTGATCCTCATTATTTAAAAATGTTTTTTTGCAATTTTTACATTTATTCTGACACAGTTTTCTTATAATATATCCTGAAGTGTAACTCCTCGCATTTACATTTATTTTTTCTTTAAATATGGAGGAGACCATATTTCCTGATAAATTTACTTCAGATGAACAACTAAGGTTTCTATTATCATTACTATCGGAAACTGGTTGTTCTTCTGAAGCAAATTCCTCATTCAATAAAGTTGTTATGTTTAACATGGTCTCCCCTATATCATCTTCACAATTAAAATTTTTTTGTGTGGATGGCCAGCATGTCCGTCATTAATAATGATTTAAAAGAGTTTCGGAACGTAAATGTATCGGGGTTGGTATATCTATAATTATATGCTCTCATTTTGCCAAAGAAATTTTCAAGGGGGTCTTGATTTAGGTTTCTCGTGTAAAAGAAACTGACCCCCTCTGATTGCATTATTTCACTCACTCTTATTAGGCTTTCTAGTGTTGTAACCCAATTGTTTAATGTTGGTACATTTTTTATTGTAGCTTTTTCTAAAGAACTTTTTGGAATGAAATGCATTTTTTTAACCTCTCAGACCTTGACATTTTATTGGACATATTTAGTTAGAACTATGGTCAAGCCAAAGAGTATAGTAGGTCAGGCCAGACGATTTTTTAAAAAAATGGTAAAAATAACTTAGAGTCATTACTATGTTCATATCCAAAAATAAAAAATTATCAACAATTAAAATATCGAATTATTTATATGAAGGTCAAGTGAGCGCTAGAGTGACGACGATTGCAAGACGATTTGTCGATAAATGAAATGTTTCGAGAAATTATCAATTACTGTGTAGTGGCGGTGTATGAATATTCATACTATTCCGTGGGTTTCGTAAGAGGCGACTGATCCACTGTTCAATACAACAAGGTACGTGTACCGTGGAACAGAACGTGGCAACTATAACAAGTATACCCTCTATGAGGAATATAGTGGAGGCCTATGTTCATTGGGGGTTTTTATAGGATGTAACGGTCCATCACCAGCAGTGGAATGAAACTGTAAGGAGAGGGAGGGATTAATTTTATTATTTAAAAAAATATTTTTGTGTTTTTTTTTTTATAGAAGAGGGGGCAAACGAGCATGCGGCTCACCTGATGGTAAGTGACTACCGCCGCCCATGAACAACCGCAACACCAGGGGAATTGCAGATGCGTTGCCGGCCGTTTAGAAAGGTGTAAGCTCTTTTCTTGAAGGTCCCTAAGTCGTATCGGTCCGGAAAATCCGCCGGTGGTAAACAATTATGTGTAAAAAAGTCATCAAACAGCATCAAACAATTTATTAAACAAAAGTTGCGTAAACAAGTTCAATGGTTAAAACAAAATTAAATAACAAAACCAAACAATTCTACTGAAAAGAAAAAAAAGTAAATATTATTTCACTTTTACAACTAAGGCAAATCTAACGAATCGCTATATTATGTTAAAATTCAATATATATACATATATATATATATATATACCTTCTGGGTGAACTGATTTCGATGATTCTTTTTTTATTTGAAAGCTGGTGCTTCACATTCACATTTTTATTTTTAGTTATTGTTGAAAACAACTTCGCCATAATGTTCACTATATATCGAAATTATAACATAAAACGTAATTTTCGCGCATTGGACTTTGTGGGATATGAAAATTTGTGTTTATTACATGATTTATTGTGATAACTCACACTTTTTATTTACTTTTCAGTTAATTCTGGCTATTAAATATAGTGATACGTGAACGACACAGTATTTGAAATGGCAATTTTATAAAATACTAGCTGTTCCCCGCGACTTCGTTCGCGTGTTAGGGTTTTTATGTTTTTGCGCGGAACCCTAATTTTTTTTTTAAACAAAAGTAGCCTAAGTTACTCCTTATGAAATCAGCTATCTGCCAGTGAAAGTCCCGTCAAAATCGGTCCAGCCGTTTCGGAGACTACCCGGAACAAACAGACAGACAGACAGACAGACAGACAAAAATTTTAAAAATTGTATTTTAGTTATAGGTACCGTATTTACTTTCATATGCATTTAGTAAAAAACTGTAATTTTGACATTACAAACAGACACTTCAATTTTATTTATTTGTATAGATATGAAATTGTTACGAAGCAAAATATAAGGAATTAAATTTTAAAACAGTGTAATTACTTATCATTTGTATAAAAACTAACAAAAAACTTTCTATTGTACCCACTTAATTTTTTGTAAAATTTCTAGTTGCCTCTTACACTCACGCGGCGAAGGATATAAGACTAAAGTATGTGACGTAAACGCGACGCGAGGCGGAAACTCGTCATTTGAAGTAAATTCTGTTAATTTAAAGAAGCGTAATTTAATAACGAAACTAATTCTAATAAAATTTTAGTTTTATAGTTCATCTAAATAACATTTAAAAAATAATTGTTATGAGCACAATAACTATGGTTCTGACTAAACGTAGTGTAGTGATCATATACTCTTTGGTTCTGAGGGGTCCTTTCTAAATATTACCATACTCTTTGGAGCGTTCTACAAAGTTGACCTTGGATTGCCTCATGTGTACTTCAAAGGCTTGACAGATTAAACTTCTTAATGGCTTCAATCCAAAATGCTTTGTGGGCACTATTCAGTTTGACTGGACCTCGTATTTTTCCTGGAGCCCTACCAGACCTCGAACCATTGCAACTGTCGAACAATTGGTCAAAGAAAGCAACTGCTGCAGCTGTATTTTTTGTTGTTTCACTGATTTGTGTTCCGTCATGTCGCTGAGCTGGAACAAAAAACATGAAATTAGAATTACTTTTACATGATGTATTTACTTACATGTAACAGGCATTCTTTACTCATGTTTATTACAAAATATTTTTTTATGAAATTAATAATTTAATATTTAAAATATATATAATAATTTTTAACAGTGGTAGAGCTGTGAGCTGTGAGTGTGGAGCGTCCTTGGTGTCGCTCTAGTGCGCCACGATTTCCTCCAACTCTTCATCATCCTCCGCCTTCTCTTCCTTCCGGTGAGGCCATCTGTCTTCGTCCCCGTCAAGAAATGACGGTTCCGTGAACCACTGGTCGCTTTCTTCTTTGGTTACGAAGTTCATGCGCGTTGCCTGATCTGCTATGTTCTCCGCAGTCGGTATCCACCTCCATTGCTCGGGTGATGTATTTTCAGCTATCTTCCCTAACCGATGAGCCACGTATGGAGTGTAACTCGCCGTATCATTTTGTATCCAGTGGAGTGTCGTAGTAGTCTGTCCAATATACGACCTTATCTGCTACCACTCTGTATTCGCCTTGTACGAATTCAGCGAGTCGCGCGCCTATCAAATTCGCCTAAAACTCTAGTCGCGGTAAACTCTGCGCTTTAATCGGAGCGACTTTCGCCTTAGCCGCCACTAATCGTACCCTAACCGTTCCGTCGCTGTATCGTATTCGCCGATATACTGCGGATGCGTACGCGCGTTCGCTTGCGTTGTTAAATACGCGAAGTTGACGCTCTACCACTCCCCCCGTAGGAGCATAGCATCTTGGCAGTGGCAGTCGTGACACCTCCTCGACGACTCGCAGCCACCTCTGGAACTCATCCGTTGTCTCCTCGAGTAGTTCGTCATCCCATCCGACCTTCTTCATACGCCATAGGTCTTGTAGCAGGATCTTGGCGGTGATGGTGAGGTAGCTAAGCAGTCCGAGCGCGTCAAACACAGACATGACTGCGCTTAATGCTTCCGTCTTGGTCGGTGGTCGCTGTAGCGCCTTTACTTCCTGCGGCACCCTATTCATCGATGTGTTGAAGGTTAGGGTCTTCGTCAGCCATCCATAACAACCCTAGTGGTCTGCCTGGGCTGTCTTGCCTTAAACCTACTTCCTTAGGCTTGCGCGCCAGTAGTTCCTCCGGCTTGTCTTCCAATAGGGCTGCTTGATTAGAATTCCAGCCTGCCAAGTTGAAACCGGCCTTCTGGTGCACTTCCGTAACCTGCCTCGCCGTGTTTACCGCTTTCTCTACCGTTGCATAGCTGTCTAAATAGTCGTCCGGCGAGCTCCTCGCGCCGAAAATCATTGACGTCATAACGTACTCCCGCGGTGGGCTGTGTCGCTCGTTTCCTCGTCAGCGCACTCGTTGCGCAGGTTGGTCGCGTCGGTCGATTTTCACACGCAAGAACATTTCCCTAATATCCGCGGACACGGCTATCTCATTCTCTCTAAACCTAAACAGTATGCCCGCTAAGTTCCGTAATAAGTCGGGGCCGTCGAGTAAATAGTCATTAAGACATCTACCGGATGCGCGCGCTGCCGCGTCGAACACTACTCTCGTCTTCCCCGCTTTTTTCGGATTCCGCACTGCGAAGTGTGGCAGGTACCAGCTCTTGGGGTCCTCTCTCTCCGTCCTCTCGGCTTCCCTTGCGTATCCTTTCGCCAGGAGGTTGTCTATCTGGGCTGTGTAGGCGTCCCGAAACTCCGGCGACTGGTCCATCTTCCTTTCAATCGTCCGTAGTCTTCGAGCTGCCATTTCATAGCTGGGTGGCATCCGCACGTTGTCGTCCTTCCATGACAGTCCAACTTGGTATTACTCGCCGACCTTCTTGACCGTTCGCTGGAATATGTCCACGGCGCGGTCCTCTTCCCGTCGCGGCTTACTCTTTAACGAGATACCTATATAGAGTCTATCTCATACTGCCGTTTGAGGAGTTCCGTTAGCTCCTCGTCCTGACTGGCAAAAGTTCGGATGTCCCTATCTGGCCGTCCGTTAGTGCTTGCTACGTGTAATACGGTCTCGACGTTTTCCCTACACGTCAACCGCGGCACGATTCCCTAAATTACCCACCCTAATAACGTATGTTCAGCAATGGGCTGCCTTTGACGTCCTATTCTCAAATTATGGGTGATTATTAAGTGCCAGTTGTCGGCGCCTAATAATAATCTCGGCTTCTCTTCGTCGTAACATACTGAACTCGGTAAGTCGCGTAAGTGCTTCAACCGTACGCACACCCTACTCACAGACTGCGAGCCTATCTTTAAATCCGCTATTGTTCGCGCGCTTACGTTATAAATCTCACTACGCGTCTTGCCACGTATCCCTATATTTACTAACCTACTATTGGCCTCGCGTTGACTATTATTTACGCCTCTAATATTGAGCGACTTTACCGGTCCTTCCGCTCCTAACTCGCGAGCTAAGTCGTCGTCGATCAACGATATGGTAGAGCCTTCGTCAAGTAGCGCATACGTATCAACTTCCTTACCACGCGGTCCGCGCGTAGTAATGGGGCACACTTTCAATAACACAGACGCACTGCTATTAACTTTCGACGCGACGAGCACGGTTTCATCCGGTTTTACCGACGCTACAGGCGTGCGGGCCTTGCGGGCGTGAAGGAAGGCGTGGTGGGGGGCGTTGCAGCCGTCGTCGCTGCACTTCCTAGTCTTACAAGCTTACAACGTAGGCGTCGGTGTTTGCTGCTTAAACACCTAATGTTTGCTGCGTTCAGAATTCCGAATCGGAATATCAAAACGGAAGTCCGAAACGGAATTTCGTGCCACACACGTGCACATTTGTGCCACAGAACACACGACACATGTCGTATATTCAAACATTTTTATTCTTTAGTTCATGCTTTGTATCATGGTTCAGTATCATAATGTAGGTACCTTCATAAACCTAAAAACATATTACTGATTGAAGTTTTAATTTTGGTTAATTTTCAATTAAACATGTTGCAACATTTTATTGTCTATGAAAGGCAAAGGCATATTTGTTTTAGCTGCTACTGCGTGGTTTTATTCCTCTACTACGATTGGTGGTTTATAAAATGATATCATTTTCAAGCCAATCAGAGAGAACTTTTACACGGATTTTCAATGAAAACATACTTATTGCGCACCTATAAAACGAGAACATTCTACTGAATAATTCCTTCGTCTGAGGAGTATTTTCCATGTGGCAAGAATTTGCAGCTTGTAGTGGTGTTTAAAAAAAAAACTATAGAAAAAATCTTTCTTTCATGAAGTTGCGTCATCCACATGTTAGGAGATAAAACTCGAAATAATTTCTTGAAATATTAATAACGGGTAAAGAATGCTGACCGCTACGCGGGTGGTTGGGCGAAAGGCCTTAGAATGTTCTGGTCTTACTTCGGACTTTTCTACACACAGAAATTTTACTACAATACTGAAAAATGTAAGTATTCATTTGTCTTTAAAAGAAATGAAAATCGATTGTAACATTATAACATACATTTTTCCAGTCAAACATGTTGCTTAGCCAATTTATTTTAATGTTTGCTACATACAAAGCTAACTATTAAATAAATACGGTAGGTATCCCAAGTGCTACCGGTGTCGTAATGTAGACACATGGGTTCGAAAAAAAAATCAGTGTCGCTTAATAATTGAAATCATTATCTTATTTCAGGTTGCAGCGCCTACAGTGCCAATTTATCAACGCCATGCAGTGCAATACAGACACAAGTAAGCAATTTATTCAAATTTACACTACTATTTCATCATAACCTATTTCTCTTGTGTAATGATCTTAGAACGTGTAGTTAATGATAGTAATAACTTAAAATGATAAAAACAAAATCTACTTTAAATTAACTCGCCGATCTGAATTTATTCTCATAACCCACAGTTGCTCAAGTTTTCTTATCTTTGATAATGAGGTTGGAGTTTCGTCAGTGACCAATCACCTCATCTTCATTTATTAATATATAATTATTATCGTTTATACACATGAAAGAAATAATTTTCTATAATTTCATGATTTTACGATGTAATTATTACGATATACTAGCTGATCCCCGCGACTTGTCCGCGTTGCTTGATATATTAACAATGTTTTCAATCTTCTTCGCAGCAAGAAAACATCACTGAACACAATAACTTTATATTAAATGAAGACATAGCAATAAGTTTTTTTTTTTTAGGGAAGGGCCAAATATCTAAGAAATAAAACTTAGACAACCTAATTGAAATCTATAGTAGTTTTTGCATTGCAAACCGTGATATATTCATGTCATCACAATAAATCTGATATCTGATTCTGCGGTCTTAGAGGATGACCCCTATTAATACACCAGATAGACCACTAATTGACCATATATTTTCATTTCTTTTTCATTAATAAAAAGAAGGGCCATCCCAAAGCTGCGAACATTTTGTTCATCCTTCAGGGCTTAGGAAAAACTAGTATAGCCTAGGATAAACAAAGAAGATTGATATGTTTTCATACATTCTTGGGCCCAAATTGTAGAAAGATGAAAGTGGTGTCAATTAATAGCTTATATTAAAACATCACTGAAAATTCAGCGGATTTTGGCAATCTGAGAGCAGAATTATAAGAGATTTAGTAAAAGTTAGGTTATGCACCAAGTTGGTAACCTATACTATACAGCTGATTTTTGAAGGATCGTCGGCTTAGTGTATTACAGCAACTAGTCACTATGCCACAATTCACAGAGAGATCTATTATGTAAATATCCAATCAATAAAATCCAGGCCGTAAAATTCACAATAACAAGTCAAACGAGTAAATGAGCTTATCGGTGTCTGGTATGATAGGAAGGGTCATACAAGTAAGATCAGAAGTCCATAGAAAGAAAGCAGTGGTTGAGGAATATAAATCAATAAAGGGAAACACTCAAAACGCACACATACTAAACAATACAAGATGAGTTTTCATAGATTGAGCTAGGCAGGAGCTGTCACTCTCAGCACAGATTAAAAATACAGTTGACAAACACAAGTAATAATTCGAACTGTAAATGAGAATCGATTTTAAGGTTTATTTTTATTATGTTGATATTTTATTTTTGAAACTGTTGACACTATTTTAATTGTAATGTAATTGTTATTACTTTAATTGAATCAATCATCTGTTGTAAGTTGTTTTTAAATCTAATTGTTAAAACTCGTTTACATTAATCGATTTCTTTACATAAACTTATTTTTAAGATTTCTCTTCTTGCAGATTGTGAATTGGGCAAATTTTTTATATTTCGAAATAGAAAAATATAATGCTTTTTTAAATCATATTTCAACTTATATACTTTATTATACTTTTTTTTAATGCAGATTTGCTCAAAACTAGTTTTAACTGAAATTACAATTAAAAATTTGTATTTTTGAGAGCAAGTCATACCTACTTCTGCTATACCCAATTTTCACTACATTGCATTAAATTACATAGTACATAACTTTTTGGACACATCCTGACTTCTTAATTCTATTAAAAAACTAAATAATTTGCGCCATTGAGCGGTAGCAATACCTGTGTGTTGTATACCTTTGCGGCGGTGCAAGATTAATGATTGAATATAAATTCAGTTTGGAGCATTATTGCTGTAAACTTTATACCAGTCAACATTTTTTACAATTTAAGACAATGATGATGGCCCTTTGGCTGACTTCTATTCAAGGCCATAATTCCCGATTAATGGAAAGCCATTTCATTGTTGTGTCACCATCATCATCATCGTCATCATCATTACAGCCCATCACAAATCCACTGCTGAACATAGCCTTTCCCCAAGGTTTGCCACAAAGCATGGTTTTTTTTTTTAATAGGAGAGGGGGCAAATGAGCATGCGGCTCACCTGATGGTAAGTGACTACCGCCGCCCATGAACAACTGCAATACCAGGGGAATCGCAGATGCGTTGCCGGCCTTTTAAAAAGGAGTACTCTCTTTTCTTGAAGGTCCCTATGTCGTATCGGTCCGGAAAAATCGCTGATGGTAATCGATTCCACAAGGAGGTCGTGCGAGGAAGAAAACATCTTCTAAATCGCACAGTGGTGGACCGCCAATCATCCAGATGGTGTGGATGGTATCGGGAGTTCTGCCGCGATGTGCGTTCGTGAAATTTGGCGGCTGGGATTAATCCGAACAATTCCTCAGAGCACTCCCCATGGTAGATGAGAAAGAAAATGCAAAGGGATGCAACATCTCTTCGCAGTGCCAATGAATCGAGCCGATCGGAAAGGGCTCGGTCGTCGACGATTCGAGCAGCTCTGTGTTGGATGCGGTCAAGTGGAAGGCGCTGGGGAGCCCCTGCCCAGAGATGGGAACAGTATTCCATGTGAGGCCGAACTTGCGCCTTGTAAAGTTGCAGGCGGTGTGCCGGTATGAAATACTGTCCCGCTCTGCTGAGCACGCCAAGCTTTTTAGAGGCCAATTTGGCCTTCCCTTCCAAGTGACCACGAAACTGCACGTCACTCGATATGTCGACTCCGAGGATACCGATACTGGATGAGGCAAGAAGGGGAGTGCCTTGAAACTGAGGAGATACGACAAAAGGGTTCTTTTTAGCGGTAAACGCGCAAACTTGTGTCTTCTGAGGATTAAACTGGACTAGATTTAGTCGCCCCCAATCCAAGACTTTCTTCAGCAAAGACTCGACTTCAGATACAAGTTTGTTTCGGTACTCAGCGACGTTTTCCTGAGAAATATTAGCACGGCCGGTGTATAGAGCATCACCAGTGCTGTCATCCGCATAGCAATGAATGTTACCAGTTAGCAACATATCATTGATATGCAGAAGAAACAGCGTTGGTGATAGCACACAGCCTTGTGGAACACCAGCGTTAATAGGCTTGTAGTCAGAGCATGCACTGTCTACAACGACCTTGATGCTCCGATCTGCAAGGAAGCTGGTGATCCAATTGCACAATTTCTCGGGAAGCCCATAGGAAGGGAGCTTCGAAAGAAGCGCTTTGTGCCAAACCCGATCGAAGGCCTTCGCAATGTCCAGACTAACGGCCAACGCCTCCCCCTTGGACTCTACTGCCTCCGCCCATCTATGGGTCAGGTAGACCAGAAGATCACCAGTTGATCGACCCCGACGAAAACCGTATTGGCGGTCACTAATCAGCTGTTGATCCTCAAGGTACCGGATGAGCTGGCAGTTAATAATGGATTCCATTATTTTGGAGAACAAGGAGGTGATCGCGATAGGCCTATAGTTGGATGGGTCTGGGCGGTCGCCTTTTTAGTCTTCCATGAATTCGGGACTACGCCTTGTGAGTAGGAGTACCGGAAAAGACGCGTTAGGACCGGTGCCAACTCCGGAGCACACGTCCTCAGCACAATTGGGATTCCGTCAGGCCCACTCGACTTCTGGATGTCCAGGGAGAGCAGTGCTTTGCGAACTGAGCGCTATGAGAACAGCACATCCGGCATGGATGGAGCACTCACACCGCGGGATGGTCGGCGGTGTTTTCCCCCCGTCATCAAGAGTCGAGTTGGACGCAAAAAGGGAGCCTAAAAGGTCGGCTTTGTCTTTTGCGTCATTGGCCAGTGAGTCATCCTCCCTGTACAGAGATGGTAGTGATGGCTTACAGAAATTCCCTTGGACAGCCTTGGCGAGAGACCAGAATGCATGGGTTCCCAAAGGAAGGCGAACTAGTTTCTCGCCAATTCTGCCTATGTGCTCTGACTTTGCCTTGGCAATAACTCTTTTGAAGGACCTGGAGGCGAAGTTATACTTCTTTTTAAGTGTTTACATCCCGAGTCGCCGAAGCCGCAGCCCAGGCTTGATAACACTCCTGCTTACTGCGTAATGCAGTCTTACAGGAGCGAAAAAACCAAGGCTGAGATCTGCTTCCGATGGGTACCACAGATGATGGAATAAATAGTTCCATTCCCTGTAACACCACATCAGTGACAGAGTCAGCAACAGCGCTGGGATCGTCCGGCGAGAAGCAAACCCGCCCCCATGGTTAGGATGCAAATAAAGACCGCATTCCGTCCCAATCCGCCGACCTGTAATGCCAAACACGGCGGCAACCTGCAGAACGCAACCGCGAAGGGAGCGTGAGTGGCACCACACTCCGGATCAGACAATGGTCCGAAGAGCCGAGAGGGGCATCGACGGAAACCTGATATCCGTCCGGATGAGAGGTCAGCAGAAGGTCCAACAGGGAAGGTGTATGATCCTCTACATCTGGAATCCGCGTAGGCGAAGTAACCAGTTGTGTCAGACCATATGCCAAGGAAAAGTCATAAACAGATCTCCACGCATGATCGGTTAGACGTGAACCGAGCCATTCGGCATGGTGGGCGTTAAAATCGCCAAGGATCACGATCTCTGCGGATGGGACCTGTTGTAGCAAGGAATCTGTAGCCATTTGGACGTGGTCGATGAGTCGGTCTGTTTCGGCATTACCGCTATGGGACCTATAGCGGCACCCGTAGACGCGCGGATGGTCATCGCTGTCTACGCGTAGCCAAAGGATGGACAGGTCCGAAACTTCAAGACTGCCGAGGCGTCGAGAACAGATGTCCTCTCTGACATACACGCAAACTCCAGCCCGAGGCACAAAGGAGTGCTCCAATTTGTACCCCGGGCAGGAGAGATACGAAATATCAGCCGGAGAGGAAACCTGCGTCTCGGTCAGAAAGAGCAAGGCCGGCTTCGCCGTCTCGAGATGGTAGTGGACGGCGTTTAGGTTAGAGTGAAGTCCCCTGATGTTGCAGAAATTCACGGATAGCGTGGCAGGGGTCGCCTTGGTGTTCTTGCTCACTTTGCCCCTAGCAGTTATGCTTTTGAGCGGAATTTTGCCCCCCCCCCCCCTAGAATACGCGGGGCAGCCTGAGCACCCACGCTCAGGATCGGAATAACATGGTCGTGGATGCTCAGCGAGGGATTCTCCAGGGGTACTGGTACCCTCCTGGGGTAGTTCATCGTGTAATTCCGCTACCATGTTGATGGGGGGGGGGGGGGGGAATTGGGCCTCCGGCCACCTGCACTCACCAAACGAAACGCAGAAGCAGAGCTTCTACTTCACGCCGGTATTCTGTGAGGTTGTGGTACCAACCCGGCTCGAGCCGGCCCATACACGCAACAGCAAAAACTGCTGCGTGGCTCTACCACCATTAATCCTGAGCCAACTGCATCCATCGACTTCCTGCATGTCTTACCAGGTCTTCACTCTATCTAGCTGAGGGCAGCCCTGCACTTTGCCTACCGGTATGCTGCCACTCAAGAACCTTTTTTCCATTGGTTGTTATTTTTTGGAGGTATATGGCTGGCCCATTGCCATTTGTGTCATGTGTGCTGTCCAGTCCTAATAGTAGACTAGATTCCACTTAACATCACATTAGACATGTGTCAATCGTAAATTATTCATTAATTTGACCCAGGTAGTATTAAAAGTATTGATGACGATTGACAGGACCTATGACCAAAGATTATAATAGTAATGTTATTATAGAGCGGGTCTCACATATCACAGAGTGCTGATACTTGAAATGATCTATTTTAATCATCGACCGGAATGACCCGGCTCGTAAAATGAATCGATACTTGGAGGCTCGGATCACTAGACATGAATGAATGACACATGTCTACATCACATTTTACCCATCTGCTGAAAAGATGAAAAACACTGTTTTACTGATGGTAGGTGTCTTCTTCTGTCTAGAGGAGTACATGTGGGAACCACCACACTCATCATACCTATTTCTGACGTTCAATAGCAGTGCTTGTACTGTTGTGTTCTTGTCCAAAGGGTACAGAGAGCCAATAATAACATCCTGTGAGGCAATTTGTCTAAAACCTCAGAGGTTATGTGGTAGAGCCAAACTGCAACTTTACAATGGTTGTAGCACGAACGGATCAGTTCGACTGGGATATGACCACACTCACAGAACACCAGCATAAAGTAGCAGCTTAATGTTACTGTGTTTTTGTATTTGTGTGTGTTCTTGTTGAGTGCCTGCCTCATACTTGTAAGTTCTAAAGATTTAACAACTCAATATTGCATTGGGTAATTGATTAGTGGTACATGCATTTGATAATTCCCGGTTCTTAGATTTTTTTTATTTGGTTTTAAGTGGTTGCTGTGGCCCATAGACAACTACATTTATCCTCAATAAAGAATCAAAATGCAGATGCGTCATCACCCGTGAGGACTAAGATAGAATGCCCCTTTTTCAGTAAAATGGGTCTCCGGTTCTCTACACTCACCATACGAAACACAGCAGTGTCAAGCTCCTATATTACGCTGGTATTCTGTGAGAGTGTGGTCATTCCCCGGTCGAGCTGACCCATTCGTGCTACAACTATACTACTAATATAGCTGGAGCATGGCTCTACCGCGTTTAATAAGATCCCAGATTCCTGGGATATCCTGGTTCTTTTCATACCTGAACAGAACCGGTTCTGCAGATCAGCATCCCAGTTTTCCAGGTTGTTCATATAAATTAATCTATACAAATATCTGTTTGTAACTTCAAAATAACAGCTTTTCACTAAATGCATATGAAAAGTATATATGGTACTTATAACAAAAACACAATTTTTAAAATTTCTGTCTGTCTGTCTGTTTGTTCCCACTAATCTCTTAACTGTTGGACCGATTTTGATGGGAATTTCACTGGCAGACAGCTGATGTTATAAGGAATAACTTAGGCTACTTTTATTTAAGAAAAAAAAATTGGGTTCCGTGCAGAAAAATTAAATACCTAAATCACACGTGGGCGAAGTCGCGGGGAACAGCTAGTTGTATCATAATTTCGTATAGTTGCTGCTTAAATTAATTAATTCTCTAAGTTTAATTAAAGCTTTGCTGAGTTTTAATTATAATATTCATGATTATTTTTCAAGTGAAAAGGTTTTCATATCATATTTTAAATTAAAAATAATTTTTTTTAACCAATGATTAGAGCAATACCTATTGTAATTGTCATTCCAGTTTCTAGTCTGATTTTGTAAGTATTTAATGCAGAAAGTATTAAAAGCATTGATCTCTTAACAGTGGCATAGCATGCCATAGATGGGCCGTGTATCAAAATTTGATGGGGGGCCCCAATGAAGAGTAAAGATTTCATAAAAGGAACAAAAAACGCTTGCATTGAATTAAAATTGTTATTTATTGATTATAAGTTATTACTCACAATTAATACTCTTAGGAACTAAGCTAGCCAAACAATTCAAATCAATAATACAGTTTTCGTGCCTTTTGTGCAGCGAACATAGCTGAAGCATTGTACACACATTGTATAATAATAATTATTGAATTTTAAGTTAGTGTCTTCTGGAAAGGAAGCGCAATGCCAGCAATAGGTGTCCGCGGAAGACCAGCGTCTTGACATGCTCCTTGCGAGCATGTCATGACAATGCTGAGTGGAAGCCTGTTTTGGCACAGTATAATTAACTGTTAACCATTTGTACATGTGCATCACTGCTGTGTCAATAAAGGTTATTTTTTCCTTCTTCTTTCTTTCTTTCTTTCTGAAGCCGATTCGGCGGCATTCATAGCTGAAAACGATTTCAGTTTTACTAAATTCTTTGCTTCTATAGACAATAGTGATAGCCTTTCCAGTCCCATAGAAGTCCTTGGGATTTTTGCTTACACGCGTTCAGGGCCCTGTAGCCCGGGGGCCCCCGTATCATTGATACGGCTGATACAGCGGTAGCTACGCCCCTGTCTCTTTAACAAAAGATTTAATTTGAATTTATTAATAGATGCTTTATTAACTAAGAGTTATTTCCTTTTTTTTTTAATTTAACCACAAGAGTTTAAAGATTATGTAGGCACCACTAAATGATTGGCAAACAGTTGATTAAATTAGGAAAAATAACAACTTTAAAACATACACTAAGAATCGGGAATTTCGCTTCTGAACCTCTTTTAGAACCAGGTATAAAATATGAGGAACCCGGATCCGGTTCAGCAAGCCCTAGCTGTGACTATCATCCGCGCGTTCGAATCCCGTAAAAACAAGCTTTTGTATGACCCTTCAAATAATTACTCCAGGTCTGGATATTTGATCATGTGCAATTTATTTGTAAATTGCCTCCGCAGCACAGGACCAAATATTATCGTGGGGGATTGCAGAATGGTTATTAACTATGATCCAGAAATACCAACAAATACATTTCTGAGTCACCTCAAAGGTTTGGTGCAAGTCTTACTAGATCGACATTTTATCTAGTGGGGAGAAGCCCCCTTGTTGATGATAAATGATAAATTAATTTTATAAATAAAGCTAATTTTATTGTATACAGATCAGATGGAGTCCGTGGTGCTGTCATTGGTATTGATTTGGGTACCACCAACTCTTGCGTCGCCGTCATGGAAGGAAAGACACCTAAGGTAAAAACTAAAATCTTTTTGAAAAATGTTTTTTTTTTATTCATATTGAGTTCACTTTGATTAAATATTATAAAGATGATATCAATACATTAAATAAGGACTCAAAAATTAATTAAAGTAACAAATATAATGTAGGAAATTAATCTGTATTTTTTAAATAATGCGCAAGGAAACCAGCAAGATATTTTAAATGTAATACTTTTTCTCTCGTTGGTCTAGTGGTTGCTACTACTACTCATCGTATTGTCCCGGGTTCAAATTCTGGGTTGGGACCTAAATAAGTTATTGGGTTTATCTGTTAAGAAATTCTCCATAGCAGCCCAAAGTCCAGATGATAATGGTATTTCACCTCCGTGCCTGTGAAAAGCAGATAAAGCCATAGATGCTGCACCTGATCTTTCTCCGGTCAGTCTGCCGTCCGGTCGGATCGGCCGACAGATTGGCTGTCTCCGTTATGACTGACAGACCGTGACAGAAAATCCGTCTGGAAGACATTATTTTTAAACAGTGGATTTTTTTATGTTGCAATGACAGCACTGATAATTGTATCAAATTATTTTAGTATGGTCAATAATCAAAATTCTCATTCAAGCTGCACAGCATATGGGCAAGTAATTATTTACTGCGTCAACCGATTTCGATGATTATATTCCTTTTAGTCTGAAAAGGAGCAGTGAGTTCCAGAAGGATCACATGGATTATTCGAACAGTCTAATACCCAAATAATCAAACGCGCTACTCAACTTAACATGCCGTCAAGTCTCGTGCTATCTCTATCTATCTCTATTTTTTACGTGGTAGAGCCATGCTGCAGCTATATTAATAGTATAGTTGTACCAGGAATGGGTCGGCTCGACCGGGGAAGGACCACGCTCTGTGTTTCGTATGGTGAGTGTAGAGAACCGGAGACCATTTTCACTGGAAAAGAGGCATTCCATCTTAGTCCTCACGGGTGACAACGTATCTGTATTTTGATTCGCAAACGTGGATAAATGTAGATGTCTATGGGCCACAGCAACCACTTCAGGTGGACTGTGTGCTCGTAAAAATCCTAACCTATAAAAAATCACTTTAAGTCAAAGTTACAGTGACACCAAGAGACTTAACGACGTCTTAAAATTAAGTAGAATTTGAGTATTCGGCAATAAGTTAAAAAATCTTATCTATGCTAGTGCATTCACATATTGCACTATTACTGTAGTGTTTCCTGTGTAAATATCTTTTGTCAAAAACATTGACGTTATTATCATTATCACTACATCTCTTCATAAGTCCACTGATGAACTAAGGCTTTATTTAGAACAGGGTTTCTCAACCTTTTTTGACCAGAAACCACGTTGAAATAGTTTTTGTTAGCAGGGACGACAAGGTGAAAGAAAAGCTATGTTTTTTTTTATAGGAGAGGGGGCAAACGAGCATGCGGCTCACCTGATGGTAAGTGACTACCGCCGCCCATGAACAACTGCAACACCAGGGGAATCGCAGATGCGTTGCCGGCCTTTTAAAAAGGAGTACGCTCTTTTCTTGAAGGTCCCTAAGTCGTATCGGTCCGGAAAAATCGCTGATGGTAATCGATTCCACAAGGAGGTCGTGCGAGGAAGAAAACATCTTCTAAATCGCACAGTGGTGGACCGCCAATCATCCAGATGGTGTGGATGGTATCGGGAGTTCTGCCGCGATGTGCGTTCGTGAAACTTGGCGGCTGGGATTAATCCGATTGTTTATTGTTAATTTATTGTTAATCAAACAATAAATTTTAATCACAACGTTTAACATAATTATAAAAGTATGTGTATTTATTGTAAAAGAAATCGTACATGCTTGGTAAAAAATTGCAATTTTGATCGCGACGCGACGCGCATTGTTGCTCAGCCCGCGTGTCGAGAAAACATAAAATGTGTTGTTTAAAAGGATTATGTAGGTAAATTATAGGTAAAATAAATCTTTCGCGGACCACAATTAATCTCTTGCGTACCACTCACTGGTTGGGAATAACAGCTCTAGTAAATGAAATCCATCGACTTTCCATTAACTTTTCCTGCATGCCCTTCTAGAGGACAGTGATTAAATTAGGCATATATTCTAAGAATATGGTAAGAAGCCGATAACCATCACCGTTACCTAATATGTTTATTTGTAAACGTCGGATCGTGAAGGTCCAAGATTTGATCCAATTTACGCACCGTCGATCAGCGTACGCGTCCGTATGCGTTTGCTTTTGCAGCGGTGCGAGATCAACGCGTGGCACCAGCTAGCCCCGGTTCATACCGTTGGCTTTCCTAGAAACCACGCTACAGATTTTTTTAATTAAACTTCTAAGCTAATAATTTAAAATTAAAAATTTTATACAACCGACTTCAATACAAGTCTGCACTAAAAGTATCGGGAATAGAATATTTCCACTGTTCCTGTCATATTAAATTATTTTTAATTGAAAAGTCCTTGGTTTTAAAAATCGAATACCATTTATTTATTTAAAAAAAGCTCGGTCTTGCCACAAGGTTTTATCAAACTTGTTTAGTCGTTGAGAAAATGGAATTGACTCGAGAAAATTCAAGAGCTATGATTTATTATGACTTTCGAAGTGGTTTGACACAAAAACAGTGTGTTGACCAGATGATTTCTGCATTTGGTGATGAAGCCCCCATCCAAAACCACAATTTATCGCTGCTTTGCTGAATTTCAAAGTGGACGTGTCAAGCTCAGTGATGATCCCTGTCAAGGTCGTCCAAAAACTGCAGTCACCCAAGAAAACGTTGAAGCTGTGCATAAGCTGATTGAGGAAGATCGACTTGTGACATACCCCGAAATTCAGGCAACTTTAGACATTGGCATGAGTCAAATACAAATAATCTTGCATGAACAATGAGATGTAAAAAAGTTGTTTTCCCGGTGGATACCGCATTCGCTCTGTGAAGAGCAAAAAGCGGTTCGCGTTACTTGGTGCGTCAAACTCTCGAAAGATTCCACGCAGGATCCTCAAATGCTGTATACAACATCGTATCAGGTGACGAATCCTGGATATACGCGTACGAACCCGAAACAGAAAACCAGTCACGAGTTTGGGTGTTCGAAAATGAGTTAAAGCCAACAAAAATCGTTCGTTCACGGAGTGTTGCAAAAAAAATGGTGGCCACGTTTGTCTCCAAAACGGGCCATGTTACGACTATTCCTCTTAAGGTTGTCCCTCAACGGTTAATGCAGAATGGTATGCTAGCATTTGTTTGCCATAGGTCGTTTCTGAACTCCGTAAAGAGAACTGCAACCGCCGCATCATCCTCCATCACGACAATGCGAGTTCTCACACCGCACACAGAACAAAACAGTTTTTAGAGCAAGAAAACATAGAATTATTAGACCATCCGCCGTATAGCCCCGACCTAACCCCTATTGATTTCTATACTTTCCCTAAAATAAAGAATAAATTGCGTGGACAGAGATTTTCATCACATGAAAAAGCTGTGGACGCCTACAAAACGGCCATTTTGGAGACCCCAATCAAAGTTCGTGGAGAATACTTCGAAAAGCAATAAATACATTTTTAAATAGTAATGTTGTGTCACTTCCTTGATTCCCGAAATTTTCAGTGCCTCCCTCGTCGACTTTGATCAAATTTATATGGGACCACATGTGAAGTACCAGCTTTCAAATAAAAAAAGAATCATCGAAATCGGCTCTGTAAAAAAAAACCCAGTAAAAAGTTATGAGGTTATGAGGAAAAATAACATACAGGCAATTGAGTACCGGCGCCTTTTTGAAGGCGGTAGAAAAGCTGTGTAGTGGCGGTGTAAGAATACCCACTACTCCATATCGTCCTGTGCGGTGTCATAAGAGATTACAGAGGGAAAAAACAGATGAGTAGCAACATATTGACCACATCTCTTTTTTTGTAGTATAAGGCTGACAAACAAGCACACAGTCCAACTGATGTTTGTTGTCGTGGCCCATAGACATTACATCTATTCTCGATTACGAATCAAAATGCAGATGCGTTGTCACTCGGTAAGATGGAATGCCTCGTTTCCAGTAAATAAGGTATCTGGTTCTCCACATTCACCATACGAAACAGCAGCGTATTGCGGACAAAGGGAGCTAGGGTATGTTAAAATTCTTACCTAAGATAAGAAAAATAAAAAGCAGTGAAAATATTTTTAAAACAATAAATAAACGAGTTTTCCGAGAATCCTGGCTACTACGAAACCTGTGGACAATAAATGGTTCTTAAATTTCTAATTTTATTAGTCTTATATTTAAACTTTAATATTTAATAAAGGTTTTGAATAAATTCTTACGTCTTATCATTTGAGGGAGGTGGGGAGTTTGCAATTTTCTTATTTTTGCTTATACAGGGGGGTGGGGGTCTAAAATCATAGAAATACTTGAACGAACTTGAATTCAAAAATTACATGAAGTACATAGTATGTTAATCTAACTTGTTTTGTATTCCAAACTTCAATGGAACTTAACAAAAACTTTATTTTATACTCCTATAAACATTATTTCATAACTTTCTTATTCTTGTTTGTATTTTTATACTAAAGGGTTTTTCAACAAGAACTTTGTTTTCTAAAACAAAATAAAACAAAGAATTTAGATGAAGATGATTCAAATTTTGATTGTATTACGAAGAGAAAAGTTTGGCAATTATGAATGAAAAATGATATCTGGCAAATGTCCACCACGACCACGCTGACAGATGTCGATTCTTTCATCAAAGTTTTTAATCACTTTGGCAAAATGGCGGGTCTATTTCGTTAATCACGTCACGGATTTTGAGTTTTAAGGCCGCGATCGATTCGATTGGCTCTGTATAGACTCTGTCCTTAACATAGCCCCACAAAAAATAATCCAGTGGTGTTAAATCACACGATCGGGCTGGCCATTTAACAGCTGAATTTCGTGAAATTATGCGATCGGGAAATTTGGTTTGCAATAAATTGATCGTTTCGTTGGCTGTGCGTGTCCTGTTCAAACCACATGTTTGTGATATCGATGTCATCAATAATAGGCCAAAATTGAGATGTTAACATGTCGCGATAGCGTGATCCATTGACCGTTACCGCATTTCCAGCCTCATCTTCGAAAAAAACGGCCCAATCACGCCTCCAGACCACATAGCGCACCATACAGTGACACGTTGAGCATGCAAAGGCTTCTCAATAATCGCTTTAGGATTTTCAGAAGCCCAAATGCGGCAATTTTGTTGACGTACCCTGACAAGTGAAAATGGGCTTCGTCTGAAAAAATGATTTTTTCAGAAAAACCGGCGGGCTGTTCCTGAATGAATTGAGCGAATCTACGGCGATGTGAATGGTCGGTCAGCTTCAATTCCTGCACCAGTTGAACCTTGTAAGGCTTCAAAGCCAAATCCTTACGCAAAATTCGCCATGTGGTGGTTTTGGATAACCCCAATTGTTGAGAACGTCGAGGAATTGACAAATTTGGATCTTCTTCAACACTGTGGCTCACGGCTGCGATGTTTTCGGTTGAACGACCCGGTCGAACACGCGTTGGTGTTGGCGCATTTTGTACCGAGCCTGTCGATTCAAATTTAGCGACCAAATTCTTAATAGCGTTCTTAGAAGGACGATTATGTTGTCCGAAAATATCACGAATTTTACGAAACGTAACTTTAACAGAACCAGCATTTTCATAGTGGATTTTAATTATTTTAATGCGATTTTCGAGCGAAATTGAATTCATTGTAGCAATTGCCAAAGCATCTACTACGAATAGGTCAAAAAACTAAATGTCAAAACTGTCATGTTTTTGGTGTTGCCCCAATTGAAAAACAAAGTTCTTGTTGAAAAACCCGTTATGTATAAAACATATGATTGAACAAAGAATATAAAAGTATATTTCGTTTGAGTGGGACATCTATTTTAGTGTATCAAATTTATTTCTATAATTATTTATGATATATGGCATTTTTATTAGGTGGTGGAAAACAGCGAAGGTTCTCGGACCACACCCTCTCACGTGGCTTTCTCTAAAGACGGTGAAAGGCTCGTGGGTATGCCAGCCAAACGCCAGGCTATCACTAACAGTGGCAACACCTTCTACGCAACGAAAAGACTGATCGGACGCCGCTTTGAAGACCCCGAAGTCCAGAAAGACATGAAGAATCTCTCATATAAAGTTATCAAGGCTTCAAACGGAGATGCTTGGGTTCAAGGTTAGTATATTTACATAAAATAATTACATGCAGGGTAAAAAAATTCATGTGTGAGTGTCGTGGAACACTCGGTTGGAACGAAGTTCCTTTCGTAGTATATTATTATTGATAAATGTATTATATCATTGATTAAAAAATACAAATAAATTAATAACTAGCGCAAATTAAAATAAAGCGTCATCACAAATAATATTTCATTCATGGCAAGATAAGAAAAAGTGCGAGGGTGATGGTGCGACGGAAAAATCGTACATCCGTCAAATTCGTACCGTGCGAAAAAATTACTTCAAGCATCCTTTCTGATTTCCACGTGTTATGGAGATTTTAGTCCGCCGCGCTATTATAGCACTTGTTGGCAGGTTATATATCCTCAAAATATTTTAAACCTCGGACACGCAGCTAGGTCCTGGGAAAACCAGCAAGAAACCTAGCGGAACGTTTCTAACATAAATTTACATTATAATGTAATTTATATTTAAGTTAAGCAACAGTTAATCTGTAGTGGCAGTGTAAGAATATCCACTACCCTGTGTCATTTCAATGGTATCGTAAAAGGCGACAGAAGGAAACAAATCAGGAGATAAGCACAGGTGCAGAGTAGCCAGTCTCTTGGTATTCTATAGGATGCATTTCGGTGAGTGTGTGCAGGAATTACACGCTTTAATTCCTCCCTCTCCTTTCCACCATCGGACAACCGGACGGTTGGTGGGTCCTCACTCATTTGTTGTCGATATTCCACGCATTAGAACCAAACGGTTTGCTTCGTCTTTTGTAATGCGTACAGCAAAGGAGTGGAATAATTTGCCGGCGTCTATCTTTCCGTCAGAATACAATCTGGGCGTCTTCAAGGCAAGAGTGAATAGGCTTTTGTTACGCTAAGACAGTGCGATTTACCATCTAAGCCTGCATCGCCACTCCACCAGGTGGGATTGTGGTCAAGCACTAGCTTTTGTGATAAGTAAAATAGAATACAATGTGCTTGCCAAGCCTGTCAACTATGGCAAATATCCCTCCTATGAGGCGATCTGTGTGGGCCGGTAACGGTATGTAACTGCCTTTATATGTCTTAACTGCTATTCTTTATACATGCAGGTTTCCTCACAATGTTTTCCCGTCGCCGCGGAGAACGCAACACTTCACCACTGTATACTATTAAATTAGTTAATTAGGCCTAATAATAATATTGAGCCATTATTATATTTTTACATACTAAAGCACTGTCGATCAGCGTACGCGTCCCATGTGCGTTTGCTTTTGCAGCGGTGCAAGAAAAATGCGCGACACCAGCTAGCCTCGGTTCATACCGTTCGCTTTCCTAGAAATCGCGCTACATTCGTCTATATCACCTTTACTTTTTTTTCTTATCCGAAGTCAAAAATGATATTGTGTTGCTAAGTTAAGCTAGTATTTGAAACTTTACCTATTTTCTTGGTTTTTTTTTAAACGTTACCTCCACACTAAGATTATTTCCTGTATCGTGAGAGCAATTTACATATATAAATTTCACAATGACAAACATACAGACCTGGAATAATTATTTATAGAACATATAAATACTTTTTCCGTGCGGCATTTAAACCCGCGGCTTTTTAGCGCTGCAACTTATTGCTAAGGCACTGCGCCACGGAGCTGTCAATATCTTCTGTGACACTTTGTAACATCTTTAGGTTGACAATGAATAGCTGTTGCTGAGGTATATACAGTTAGAATAAAAACTAGAGCATCATTAAGTTTATATAAATCGCATTAGTACAGCTCGGTGGTTTACCACCTGCCCGCTGTGGGATATATTTAGGTACTGTTACTTACCAGTTTTTAACTTACAGGCAGTGACGGTAAGGTCTACTCTCCAAGTCAGATTGGTGCCTTCATCCTCATGAAGATGAAGGAGACTGCGGAGGCTTACCTCAACACTTCAGTGAAGAATGCCGTTATTACTGTGCCCGCTTACTTCAATGATTCACAGCGACAGGCCACTAAGGATGCGGGTGAGTTGTTTTGTATGAAACTAGCTTGCTTGGTAGATGTTGTTCAGCCCTTTCCGATAGGTGGCGCCATGAGTTAATTTATTAATAAATCGACAACAGCGGCACCTATTGTGTCCAGATTTTGTGATTTTCTATTTAGCACTAAACCTGCATATATTGTGAATATAAGCATACATATATTTTCTGCCGACTTCCAAGAAGGAGACGGTACTCAATTCGATTGTATGTTTTTTTTATGTGTGTTACCTCATAACTTTTTACTGGGTGAACCGAATTGGATGATTCTTTTTTTGTTTGAAAGTTGGTACGTCTCGTGTGGTCCCATATGAATTTGATCATAGTCAGACCAATAGTTTTTGAGTTATTCTTAATAACTCATATTTAAGTCGGCTGTACAAAATTTTAAATTATATTTTATAAATATAGAATTTCTTATTAACTTAGCTACAACGTCTCTATTGGATCCCAGCAAATAACTATGAACTATCGTCTCTACAAAATAAATATATTGTGTGTATAAGACTCCCAATTGTTGAGAACTTTTACAACTTACATCCGCAAAAGACACACCAACATTTAATAAATAATAAAGACACCTACGTAATCTGTGTAAAGTAACTTCAACTAATTCAAAACTAAAACCAATTGTCAATTTCACTTGCCTATTGTAACAGTTAAGGCGAAAAGTTGAAAAATATGGCGATTGGTCGATGGAAATCGCAGAAATAAAAAATTATGGCAGGCGTAGCAGCTAAGTGGAGCCCATATAACAAAAAACTAATATTATAATTCCTCTTGTATACCACTGCTCACTATAGGCCTCTCCCAAGACGCCTCATAACCCAGTCTTCTCACCCATCCAGTCTCTTTATGTAGTATCTCACAATGCTTTGCATGTTTTGCACTTTTTGTTAAGTGTGTGCTCTTTTAATGTTTTGAATGTTATTTTTTTTTTTCATTTCATTATAGAGCACTATAGATCAGCCGTCCCGCTCATGCGCGACGAGTTTCTCCCACGGTGCGAAAGAGACGCCCGATTTTGGATGGTCCGGTTTGAAATCGCGCACTGTCCTTCATATCGAGCTACACTTTCTTTATTTTGCACCTATTATTTGTTTATAGTTTGTGGCACTTAATTTTTTTTTATAAAAGATTTTAATTAACATTTTCTAATAGAAATGGAATATTGTTTTAACCCAATTTACGTACGCAGCAAAAGACAAAAACATATTAAAATCTTTTGCTTACCCCAAAATCATACTAACAGGGTCTCCGGTTCTCTACACTCACCATACGAAACACAGCATCATTAAGTGTGACGTGAGTGCGTGGACCTACCCCGGTTGAGCCGACCCACTTGTGCTACAAACATAATAAAACTGCAGCAGCTCTACCACACATAAAAACGACTATCGACTAGACTAAACTAAGACTCATGAGTATTGATGACGATTTTTTAGAAAAACTTTACACTAATATTTCTCCTATATAGTGGAGGCGTTTCACAATACACATACATTTCAAATGCACAAACATCCAGAACCAGAAAAATAGATTGTGGGCCGTTGTATTGTTCTTAACATTATAAAACTAAATAAATGACTGTCATTATAGTAGTAGTAGTAGTAGCTTTAGTTTATCTATACAAATAAATAAAATTAAAGTGTTTGATTGTAATGTCAAAATAACAGCTTTTTACTAAATGCATATGATAGTATATACGGCTGTTATAACAAAAAAGACATTTTTAAAATTTTTGTCTGTCTGTTTGTTCCGGCTAATATCCGAAAAGGCTGGACCGATTTCGATGGGACTTTCACTGGCAAATAGTTGATGTTATAAGGAGTAACTTAGGCTACTTATATTTTAGAAAAAGAATTAGGGTTCCGCGCATACATAACATACATACATAATAACATAATTAAAACCCTAAATTACACGCGGGCGAAGGCGCGGGGTACAGCTAGTTAGTATATAAAAAGGTTGCCTCCGAACTCGGATTTTCTCCTGTATCATGGGTGCAGTTGACAAACATTAATTTCACAAGGACAACCGTCCAGACCTAGAACAATTATTTGTAGCTCATTTAAATACTTGTTCTGTGTGGGATTCGAATCCGCGGCCCTTAGTGCTGCAACTCATTTCTAAGCCACTGCGCCATGGAGCCATCAAAACTGACAACAACTATGGAATACGATTATCAAGAGTCCACTGCTGAACATAGGCCTCCCCCACATAGATTGTCTCATGAGTAGATATTTGCCATGGATTCCTCGCTTGGCAGGCGGCTTGGCAGCCGCAGTTTCTTATTATCATTATTAATCCTCTTTTATCTTCTTATTATAATAATAAATATTGTGAATAAACTTAGGGCATTCACTTATTATATACTCATAACTGACAAAAGATATTATAATTTTTTTTTACGTCCATTAATGTTGCATTAGTAAATATTTTATTCTGTAGATTATAAAAAGTTCATATTAAAAGTAACTTTACGAAAGAACCAGCAAGAAATGAAGCGGTACTTTTTTTCAATCCTATATATATTGTAGGCAAAGGCCGAAGAGCAGCAAGCTTTGGATCATGTTTAGCCAAAATACATTCCATTACCCATCCATTACAGCCTATAAAAAGTCCACTGCTGAACATTCCCCCTTAGATTGCCTCATAGAGGGGGTTTTGCCATAGATGCCATACTTGGCAGCTGATTTAGTAACTGCAATTTTTATAATTTTGAGTTGTTTTCAGCTGCTGCCCATCTCCTGACTTGTTTCCCTTTGTCGCCTCTTACGACACGTATGGCACACCGCCACTACACGGTAAAAAAATGGGTAGTGATGGAAAATTGTGAAAGGAGTGATAGGATATAATCCCGTCGCCTACACGATCACAAACCCCATTAGTCCATTTGTACGGCATGTTGGTCAAGTAACAATATATTGGCATATTTTTTGTGGTTATAGGTCTCACATAAACAAGGAAACACAACATAGAGAATGAAAGTCCCAGACCAACATGTGTCAATTTTTTTTTTTTCAATTTTTTTATTTATTTATTTATTAGGAAACCAACATGATATTGTACAAAAAAAAAGTTTGCCACAAATGTTTAAACTAATGTTCAGTTACGCACATTAACGTTAAAAAACGAAATAATTATAACACAAGAACATGAGGTGATCTTAATTTTATTACAAATTTTTTATTTTATTTTATTTAAAAAAATGGTAAAAGAATCGTTAAATATGTCAATATCAGTTAATTTAGATATTACATTATAAGTTTTAGAGTTCTAATATATTTTATTTCCTTTGTACAGGTCAAATTGCTGGGCTCAACGTTCTGCGTGTGATCAACGAACCAACGGCCGCCGCTCTCGCTTACGGACTGGACAAATCCGATGACAAAATGTGAGTCTATCAGCTTGCCAAATGGTGGCAGTCTAAGATAATCCATCTCCCTATTTCGTCCCACAGGTTTCGTAAGTGGCAAATATGAGAGGAAGAACTGTGGTAGCTCAGTGGCTAAGTGCTCACTGTAAATTTCATAATACACGTGCAACCTGGGTTCGATTCCCCGCCGCAACCATTGAAATTGTTAATTGAAATTTTAAGTGCTTATTTGCCACGTGCTCGACGGTGACGGAAAACATCGTGAAGAAACCAAAATGTCTGAGAAATAAGAAAAAATAAAATATTTCAAAGACATGTGAAGTTCGCCAACACGCATAGGGGCAGTGGAACTGACATTACCTTGCCCTAAAACCCTCTCAGAAGTGAGAGGAGGCCTGTGGCCAGCAGTGGGACGTATATAGGCTGAAACTTTAACTTTTAAGCTTTTAAATATGGATAATGCTAAAAAAACACAATGACTTGAGACAGATAGTTGTATATCCATCAATATACCATTTTAAACATGGTAGAGCCATGCTGTAGCTATATTATGGTTGTTGCACAAATGGGTCTGCTCGACTGGAGTAGGACTAAGCTCTCACAGTATACCAGCGTAAAATGGCAGCACAGTTCTGGTGTTTTTCTTATGGTGAGTGTAGAGAACCGGAGATCATTAGTCATCATGGGTTACAATGCATCTGCATATTGATTGTTAATTGGTTATAAGTGTAGATGTCTATTGGACACAGCATCCACTTACCATCAGTTGGACTGTGTGCTTGTTTGTCACCTTCTAGAGGCAGAAAAGAAATCCTGCTATCGGGTAAAAATAATTTTTACCATTTCTTTCTATTCACCTTAATCATAATGGATTTTCGCAAAGTAACATCTGCCTCAATTTATTTCCCCCAGTATCGCAGTATACGATCTGGGAGGCGGCACATTCGATATCTCCGTCCTCGAGATACAGAAGGGTGTGTTTGAGGTGAAATCCACCAATGGAGACACATTGCTTGGTGGAGAAGACTTCGATAATGTCATTGTCAACTTCCTCGTGGACGAGTTTAAACGTGATGTGAGTATGAAAATTGAATTATTATTTAAATGATAACTTTAGAATTGTTGCAATTTAAAACACAATGAAACGAAGAAACGACACTAAAAAGAGAAATGTATACCATCTATAGAATTTAGCCTGTGAGAAAATGAGACTTTGTCTATTAATGCAACATTTAAAAATATATCGAAATTGATACGAATTCGATACTCTAAAATAAAATATCGATATTTTTTGCCCATGCCTATATGGTATATATAAAACTCATACCAACAAAACAAACGGAGCACTGTGTACATATTATATTATAAATTAATGTTAGAGGATTGTGAAGCTGTACATTTTCATACAAAAAGCGATAACGTTTTACCCCCGTAAATATGGTCTAATTTTCATAATTTTTGGAAATGTAGATATAACAAAAAACTAGTTCTGTACGTACGTTTTCATTTTAAAGAATTATTGCGTACGATATAAGTTATTAGCATCTAAATATCTATATTTTTAACTTAAAAACTTCCTCGAGCGTTTTTATTTTTTTCATTAAACTAAACTGAATAAATAAAGAAGTAAAATGTACAGGCCTAGATTAGTGTTCTGAATCTAATGAGACCAAAGTTGTCTTATTTTGTAAAGGTTTAGGGGGGTGAAAACGTCATAGCTGGAAACAATATTTCAAAAAGGAAATGTAGGCAATTGCCTCCAAGACTTGCAACTCTCTCTATCGCTCAATACGGGTCTGGGGCCAGGGGCATATCGTAGTTATGTTGGAGGTGTTATCGATATTACTGTCGCCTAGGGAGGAGAAAGTAACATCGCTCGATAACCTACAAAGATAATACCTCTTCTGAAAAAAAAAATAGCTGTGATCATTCAGTGTTTATCAATTATTATTTAGGATTTATTTTAGTCTTTATTGAATAAGGACTCCAAATTAAAAAAAAAAGATTTTGAGTTACACTAAAGTAGGTAGGTAAATAAATAAAAAAGTAACAACTTGAACAAAATATTATTTTGTTTATTAGTACATATTACTTTATTACATTCTTTCTCGAACTGCCATATTTCTAGGAATACAACGGTCAATCAGTTCTGGTAATAAACATTGAAAATAAAAAGAGTATAGTTTTTGGTTTTGACCAGGACAGAGGTTTATACACAGACAGGACAGAATAAAAATTTAGTAAATTTTTTAAATATAGTGACGCCGAAACCATGCTCAACTTCTTGGCACATACTTACACACTTGTCTCTTTCCTATTTTCTATCTTTAACATCCCATAAAGGTACACTGCTGGATGCACACTTATGCACCTACGATGCAAAATATTTTGCATGCACATTTGAATGCGATTGTGTGTTCCTCTAATAAATTGTGCATGGTTTTGGCGTCACTTGAAATGTACACAGCGTTCCGACTTATCTTCCTTTGTTAGTGTAAGATATAATAATAACAATGAAGCTTTTTATTTGTCTCAATTCATACATGATTGTTAAAAATGTACAAAAAAGATCATCACGAACTTAACTTAGAAACATACATAAGTAACATAAAAGTAATGAGACAAATTGGCCTGTGACTTGGCTATGTAGTGATTTGAGTTCACCGCTGGTATTCTTCCATAGCCAACTGTTAAAAGGACACAGTAACTTAACCTAATTTTGACATATAAAAGAGATAAGTATTTAAATACTTTAGCATCGTCGATCAGCGTTCGCGTCCATATGCGTTCGCTTTTGCAACGGTGCAAGAAAAACGCGCGACACCAGCTAGCCTCGGTTCATACCGTTGGCTTTCCTAGAAATCGCGCTACATTCGTCTGTATGTACATTTATATATCTTTTTATACTCAAATATTAAAATGACATTTCGTATTGGTGCAGTGTAGTTGTACCGTTACAGCCTATTAAAGTCCATTGCTGAACATGGCCTCCCCTATAGATTGCTTCATAGGGGGATATTTAGCATAGTTGAAATGCTTGGCAAGCAGGTTGGCAACAACAGTTTTTTTTTTTAATTTTAGTTGTTATTAGGGGACACTGCTACCCATCTCCTGATTTCCCTCTGTTGCCTCTTACGACACCCACGGGATGTGTTGTGTTACTTCATTTGGGCACAATTCTAAGTTAATCCAGTTATCGAAACTAATTGTAAAAGCATATTATATATTGTCTGAAAAATATAGGAAAAGAGATGCAACAAGCATGAATACGATTAAGGGCTTAAAGTTATTAAAACAATTTATCTAAGATTCGCGTGAAAAATATGATGTCGTCACTAATCCCAGTAAAACCTGGCGTCGACTACAGCAGAAATGCGTCGAATCGAAGCGAGTCGCATTTATTCCTAGTGCGTCCATCTCTGACGAATCGAATCGAATTGTTCATTCATCGCAAATTCTTCATAAAAATAGGTCGTATTTGCTTCATGGACAGCTTGGATGAAGAGATGTTTTTATTTCATCGTGATAATGTGGATCTTCATGATTAAAAAATTCTGGATATTGTTGGACCAGTGATATCAATAGTTCTTCATTCATTTTTATTTAAACAAAAAGATTATTACGAAAACGAAATAGAAATTAATTAAAATACACTGGCGCGCATCCTCTTCTCCGCGTCGACTGAGGCGCGCCGAGTTGAATCGAATCGCATCGGCGAAGAAATTCGTCTGTCAAGCAATTCGCGCGGTCGATTCAATTCGGCGCGCCGCGGGTCGCTAATGAACGCAGTTTCACAGTAAATATATAGGAGGCGACTTTCTGCGATTCGATTCGACTCGGCTCGGCGAGCCTAGTGGACGCTTAGCCTAACACAACACTTTGAAACATGCATCACCGTTGATAATAAGATACGTGTTTCGCCTCTAAACGAGACATCATTTGGATTAAAAGGACTCTGTAATGGCTTACTACTAGCCATTCTTAACATGTATTTGTCCCAAGTGACTCCTGATTATATTAATTAAATAAAATGGCGATTCTTATGTGACAAGTGAATAGTCTGTTATCGTCTATTATACAGGATATCGGCATAAAATAACAGCATACGGCTGTTGTGTATTGTATGGTGTATGACGAAAACGAGGCCATTTATAATACATTGTTTGTAGAGCCGCACTGCAGCTATATTATAGTTGTAGCACGAATGGCTATTCGACTATGGAAGGACCTCGCTCTCACAGTAATACACTTGCGTAAAATATGTGCTAATGGCTTAATGCTGTTGTATTTAGGCATTCCATAATAGTCCTCAGAGGCGACAACGTAAAATATGAACCTTATTTTTAAACAGTTTTGTCGATATCTAAAATTTTCACCCAACATAAAATCAAAACAAGTTAGGATAGTAACATTGAAACCTATGGTTTTTCGTTATCCGGTATTTAGACAGACGAAGTATCACGTACATCTAGTATATATTTGTTTTTCTTACAGCAAGGCATCGATATCCGCAAAGATGCAATGGCAATGCAGAGGCTCAAGGAGGCGGCAGAGAAGGCGAAGATCGAGCTCTCTGGTTCCCTTCAAACTGACATCAATCTACCCTACCTGACTATGGATGCTTCTGGACCTAAGCACATGAACCTTAAGGTATGTTATATAATTATAAGAATTGATTCCATCCAAGTTTCATCATTGTACACTTTGACAAAATTCTTTTTATACCATCCACACCATCGGAATTTTTCTGTGAGATAAAATTTACTGAAGATATGCATCCACAGTAGAACAAGAGTAACTAACGTAGCCCAATGGGTAGGTAACCTGAAAGGTGGCAATGAACCGGTCATATAGCTCGAAGAACCGTCAACTGATGAGGAAGAAAGATTCTCGAGTAGCAGCCTAGTACCAGTAAAGAAAGTGAAGTGTGGGACCCCATTAGATGGAGGGGCGGCCTGATGAGAGATACAGGAAATCGTTGTAAGCAGGAGGTTCTCGACCGTACTTTGGGGTCCTAGGCCTATGTTCAGGATGAATGGATCCACAGCATCTGAATACTTGGCGGTCCATCGCTTCGATGAACCTTTCAGAAACGCTGCAGCTGCTGATGAAGGACCTCGCTCTCACAGAATAGCAGCTTAATACTGCTGTGTTTCCTTAATCCGATTGTCTAGACGTGAGCACCTTTCACGCTGCTGCTTGTCGCCGGTCTGGATATTTTACTCATGGCGTAAACATGGTGTTTATAGCGCCATCTATCGGAAACTACAAAATCAATCTGGCATATCTTAGTCACATTAATAATTTCAACAAGACTCTCAAAAGAAAGCTTAAAAGTAAAGAAAAGAGATGAGTCGAATACAAGTAGCGGCACGTAAATCTAGCGCTGATCGAAACGTGGAGGGGACGCGCACGAATTGAATTCCACGAATGCGACTGGGGAGCCAATCAGCGCGTGCGAACGTTACGCGGGAACCTATCAGCGCGACTTATGTCCAATAACGGTCACCGCCAGACTTTCGTGCCGCTTCTTATACATTTTCTTAAACTAGCATGCACTGTAATTCCTTATTTTTCAAGAGATAATATATCTCTTGAATTTGAATTAAGTGCCAGAGAAATACAATACAAAACCACCTGTCTTTAGTCCTTGTGCTGGGATAGGTCAAAGAAGTTTGGTACATTTGCCATTTCAAGGCTAAAGCATACCTGCTTTATTTATAGAATAAGGGTGACAAAGGAGCACACAGTCGACCTCTTGGTAAATGGATGCTGTGACCCAGTAGACATCTACGTTTATCCTGGATTGAGAATCAAAAAGCATATGCCTTGCACCCTTGAGGACTGAGATGGAATGTCTAGTTTCCAATAAATAGGGTCTCTAATTCTCTATACTCACCATACGGAACACAGCAGTATTAACCTGATATTTTACGCTGCTATTCTGTGAGAGAGTGGACCTAGCCCGGTCAAACCGACCTAATCGTTCTACAGCCATAATATAATTGCAGCATGGCTCTACCACGTTAAGAAAGATACTTGGTCTTCTGGAATCAGAGACCCATACTGAATGTGAGTTTCGGATGATAATGTGCAATAAGGACTATGACAATGACATTTTGATCAGCATTGCATGCTAATTTCAAATAGCAGTCCATCACTGAGGGCTAAGTGTTATTGTACTGGCTATCTATATCTTTAAGAATGGAACACAGCAGTGCAATTTTTAATTTTACCACATGTAACAAGTGGTAAAATTAAAAATTTTGTACAACCAATTTTGTAGAGTCAAGATGCAGCTATATCAGTAGTATAGTTGTACCACGAATGGGTCGGCTCGACCGGGGAAGGACCACGCTCTCACAGAATACCAGCGTAAAATAGCAGCTCAACACTGCTGTGTTTCGTATGGTGAGTGTAGAGAACCGGAGACCCTTTTTACTGGAAAAGAGGCATTCCATCTTAGTCCTCACGGCTGACTACGCATCTGCATTTTGATTCGCAAACTATGATAGATGTAGATGTCTATGGGTCGCAGCAACCACTTACCATCAGGTGGACTGTGTGCTCGTTTGTCACCCTTATTCTATAAAAAAAAACAACTTCAATATAAATTATTAAGGATAACGTAAAAGCTATTAGTCATACCTTAATGTAATTTATATGGGACCATATGAGGACACAGTTCACCTAGAAAAAAGTTGTGAGGTAATCACACATAAAAAAAACACTCTAATTGTACCTCCTACTTAATGAAGTCGGTAGAAAATAGGTAAGTTTACGAATATGGGCAGATATAAATAAAAGAGTAAAATAATTTTCACATGAGAGATTCTGAAGTTGGGGCTTTAAATAGTGTGATTCTTCCTTACACTATTTACAATTTTACATTAAGTAGATTCATGTTTTAAAATGTAAAGTTTATAGGTACTTTTATTAAAAGTTTAATTATTCATAGGTAAATCAGTTTGGAGCTGCAGTTCTCTTTCTCTCTGTGTTGTCTACCTCATTCATTCAAGCACAAATTGTTAATTATAAACTTATTCTTTAAATTTCTTGCAGCCCAAATAAATCCATAATTTATTTATCTCGTTAGTCTCGGGACTTGTGAAAATTTGTTTACAATGATTTTCTCGTCTTGCTGGTCTTCCTACTTGAATTTTTTTTTCATAACTTTAAACTATTCTCCCACACAGATGACCAGATCGAAGCTGGAATCTCTGGTCGGTGACCTGATCAAACGTACAGTTGGCCCCTGTCAGCGAGCTCTCCAAGATGCCGAAGTGCAGAGGTCTGATATTGGTGAGGTGCTGCTCGTTGGTGGAATGACCAGGATGCCCAAGGTGAGTCAATTACTGTGGTGAACCACACCCAACACCGGCATTTTAATAGTGATGGAGCTTAAAAAAGAAGGCGAGAAAAAGTATAAATAATACATTGTATATTTCTTTTAGTAATTCTATTATTAGTTGCAGCCTAATGTACAGGGCTCCTGTGCCTAGCAGTTGGACTTTCACTGGTGAGAGGGTTTTGGCAAGGAAATGCCGCTGTTAATACCCAGCGTGTATTGAATTTCTTAGACATGTAGGTTTCCTCACGATGTTTTCCTTCACCACTGAGCAAGTGGTAAATCAGCAAAAAATGCAACTAACAATTTCAATTGGTGCCAGCGGGATTCGAACCCGGGTTGTTCGGGTACTGTGAATTTGTAACACATATTGTTATAGATACATGTTTTCTTTCTGCTCTCCTTCACCATATAAAATTTGACTATGCTAAATCTCACACTTCATTCTCGCAATATGTTTAAAACAATATTTTCTCTTCAGCACCATAGCACAAGCCGATGTCAGTCTTTACATGGCTGCCTAGGCCGTCCATAGAGACTGGTGCCAGATTAACTTGTAGACATATTCCCCGATTCTGCTTGTGCGATCTCGGGTTATAATCTCACAGACAAATTCAAATTTAGAATTCAGTCAGTCATCATCAGGAGAAATAGATTGTGATTGCTGACCACCAAGACTAACCCACTGACACATGCAAATTATTAACAATGGTGTGTTTTTCTCACAGTAGTGGTTTTAGGATTTAGTGGTGACGATGATAGTGCATGAATTGAGGGTGCACTTCAAACAATTGAAAAATAATTAAAATCTTTAAATTAATGGATTTCTGCGAAGCTTTCCGCATTGGCATATGTCGTAGAGCAGCCACGCTGCAGTTATGTTATGGATGTAATACGATTGGGGTAGCTCGACCGGGTAAGGACCACACTCACAGAAGTTTAGTTTAGTTTACGACGGGCTGTTTTCCGCAACTCCACGTCTATGCGCGTATTTTGCGTGTGGGCAGGAATAATGTGATTATTCGAGCCATGAGATCTCTCCGAAGAAGCTCAACAGGCCCTTGATGTTGCATGCAACTTCGGGGAGTGATCCCGGCGTGCCGAGATGTTTAGCCCTGTATGTAGCGACCTCCGGACATTTCAGTAGCACGTGGGCCGCCGTTTCTTCCTCCCCCATACATGCCCTGCACAGGGGACTATCTGTAACACCTATAGTAAATAAATGTTTGTTAAAGGTGCCGTGTCCTGTGATAGCACTTGTTACTATCCTAATCTGCGGCTTGTTCAGTCTCATTAAAACTTTTGTTAAGCGACTGTTAATTTCAGGCAGGGCATCCCTAGCTTGTCTACAGTCTACTAGATTTTTCCAAAGCTGAGCGTGTTGAATTGTGAAGTGTCTACGTACCAGTGAACAAACGTTACCAAAGGGGATTGGTATGATTGGTTCCGGCCCTATAGTGGCCAAAGCCGATCCTCTTCTGGCCAGTTCGTCTGCTGCATCGTTGCCTCTGGATCCACTGTGTCCCTTTATCCATTGCAGGGTCACATTGTTGTTTTTACATACCTCATTTAATCGTTGATGGCATTCATATATTAGTCCCGAGTTCACCACATTACATCTCAGGGCTTGTAGTACCGCCCTACTGTCGGTCAGTATTCTGATGGGGAAGTCATTAACCTTCCTAGCATCTATTGCTATGGCCGCTTGAATGATACCCATACATTCCGCCTGAAAGACCGTGTTATAGGTACCCAGCGGTTTGCAGCAAACAATTGAAAAATAATTAAAATCTTTAAATTAATGGATTTCTGCGAAGCTTTCCGCATTGGCATATGTCGTAGAGCAGCCACGCTGCAGTTATGTTATGGATGTAATACGATTGGGGTAGCTCGACCGGGTAAGGACCACACTCACAGAATATCAGCGTAAAATATAAGCTCAATGCTGATGTGTTTCATATGATAAATGTAGAGAACCGGATACCTTTTTTTACTGGAAACTAAGCACTCTATCTTGGTCTTCATGGATGACCAATGTATCATCATTTTGACTATTAATCAAGGATAGATGTAGATGTCTATTGGCCACAGCATTACTTACTATTAGCTGGACTTTGCACTCGTTTGTCATCCTTATTCAATAAAAAAGTAACGCGATCAAATTGTCATCATTGGAATGCTTTCACAGGTGCAACAGACAGTCCAAGAGATCTTCGGTCGGGCGCCGTCTAAAGCGGTGAACCCTGACGAAGCCGTGGCGGTGGGAGCTGCAATCCAGGGAGGAGTGCTGGCGGGAGACGTCACTGACATTCTGTTGTTGGACGTAACCCCGCTGTCGCTCGGTATCGAAACCCTGGGCGGAGTCTTCACCAAGCTCATCACCAGAAACACCACCATACCTACCAAGAAGAGTCAAGTGTTCTCGACCGGTCAGTAATGTTACGTCTTAACCTTGGTTTCTTATTCTTCTAAACTTCTTATACTACACGCACATTGTAATATTGATACTTTTTAACTGACTCTAAAAAAGGAAGAGGTTCTAGATTCGATGCGTATGTTTTTTAGGGATGTTCTTTGATTTCTTGGAAACAGCTGACCATTCGCATAATTTTCTTTTCTATTAAATGGGCCTCAAGGGGGTAATATACCAGAAGGTTGTGGTCCCATTTAAATTTGAAGTAAAATTCAGCTCCTTAGGGTGGAAAAGAAGGGGATGAAATATAATTTATATAGAACACTAGGATTTTCCACTGTATCATGGGAGCAGTTTATATACATAAATTTCACAAGGACAAACAACAAAACAATTATTTGTAAGCCATTCATAAACTTGTTCCGTGTGGGATTCGTACCCGCGGCCCTTAGCGCGTCAACTCATTGCTAAGCCACTGCGCCACGGAGCTGCTTTTAGGAGTTTAGTGATAAATACACATACAGAAGAATTATATATATATATATATATATATAAATAAATAAACTAGCTGTTCCTCGCGACTTCGTCCGCGTGGAATTTACTACGATTTGGGTTTTAATTTTTTTTCGCGGGACCGTAACTCTATTTTTCTAAAATAAAAGTATCCTAAGTTACTCCTTAAACAGATAAACAGACAGACAAACATTTTAAAAATTGTTTTTTGTTATTGGTACCATATATACTTTCATATGCATGTAGTAAAAAGCTGTTATTTTAACATTGCAAACAGACACTTTTATTTGTATAGATGTGTAGATTAAGTTTTAAGTTTCAAAGACTTGCATTTGATTAGTCCATAGTCACCCCTAATTGTACAATCACATGCACTGGTTCTACAATCTTGTTTTAAAGTTTTCATATCTGGCATAGTATATGAAATGTCATAGCACCTGTCTAAGCCGTTCGACTTGCATAGTCTTGGGGTAAAGCGCGGTGCTAGAGCAGAGGGATTGTCGCGCGAACCGCTACGTGTGCTAGCGTCGCGGTACGATACGCTGTCCTACAGTACATTAAAAATAATATCCTTGCCAGTTTTGATGACGACTATTCAACATCGTGTCCATTTCAGTTTTAAGTAGAAAAAAATTAAGTTTTAATAAAAAGTAAAAGTTGACTCCAAATATAAAATATCATAATTAACTTTTTTATAAATAGAATAAGAGTGACTAACCAGCACACAGTCCACCTGATGGTAAGGGGATACTGTGGCTTATAGACATCTACATCAATACTCTATAAATAATCAAAATGCAGATACGTTGTCACCCCTGAGGACTAAGATAGAATGCCTCGTTTCCAGTAAAATGGGTCTCCAGTTCTCTACACTCACCATACAAAACACAGAAACATTGAGCTGATATTTTATGCTGGAATTCTGTGAGTGACATACTCTTACCCCGGTCAAGCTGACCCATTCGTGCTGTAACCATAATACAGCTGCAACATGGCTCTACCACATATAAAATAGGTCCATCCTGAAGTTTGCTAAGGTCATAAGACTGGTTTTACTTTTTAATAAATGTAAATATTTTAACCCCTTTGAGTGTAGTAATAAATATCACTATCTTAAGATCGTCTAAATAGTTACGTACTTGTATACTTTAGGTTGTTTTTTGGTTGTATACTTGCTTTAAATTTTACTGTACGCGAGCAACCCGCCGGCACCAATGAAATTGTTAATTGCAATTTTAAGTGCTGATTTACCACATGCTCAGTAGTGAGGTAAAACATTGTGAGTAAGGACACATCGAAGATGATGTGAAGCCTGCCAACATGCATTGGGACTGAGTGGACACTTTCTTTCCCTAAACTCGAAGAAATTAGAGGAAGCTTATCGTTTGGAATCCAGACTTAAAATATCCAGATCAAGGATGGGCAGCATCATCAAAGATGTTCACACCTCGTACTGTAATCATGAAGATAGAACCTAACCATAAACATTGTTTACAGCCGCTGATGGACAAACACAAGTGGAGATCAAAGTGCACCAGGGTGAGCGTGAAATGGCAGCAGACAACAAACTCCTCGGACAGTTCTCTTTGGTGGGGATCCCACCAGCTCCACGAGGGGTGCCACAGATTGAAGTGACTTTCGACATTGACGCCAACGGCATCGTACACGTATCTGCACGCGACAAGGGAACTGGGAAAGAACAGCAGAGTGAGTCATTGAGTGTTCTAGATTTAACCGATATTGCTGGATAATCTTGTCAATGTATGGTGGTGATATACATTATTTCACTGTCCTATCTATTTTTGTACAAGTCTACCTCATGATGGTAAGTAGATACTTCAGCCCATAGAAACCTATATCTATCCTCGATCGACTGATTTGTCTAGTGATCGTAAATGCGACTGATGATCATGTAGTCCCTGGTCCACATCCCGGCTCAGGCTAAATCAATTATTGGGGCTTTTTGTCAAGAAATTCTCCGTAAAGTAAAGCTGTTGGTTTCGCATCTGATCGTGTCGGATTTTTGTCCAATCGAACTATGAGAGTGAGAGTATTGAGTGTGCCTGTACATGCGCTTGCACACACACTTGTAGCATTATAATGTTGTTTTTGATGGATGGCAGAAATTAGGTCTTTTTTTTTATAGAATAAGGGTGACAAACGAGCACACAGTGGATGCTGTGGACCATAAACACCTACATTTATCTTCAATAAACAAAAAAGCAGATGCGTTGTCACCCCTGAGTACTAAGACGGAATGCCTTATTTCCAGTGAAAAGGGGTCTCGGGTTCTCTACACTTACTGTACGAAATACAGCAGCAATAAGATGCTACTAAACGCTGGTATTCTGTGAGAGTGTAGTCCTTCCCTGGTCGAGCCGAACCATTTGTGCTGCAATTATACTACTAATATAGCTGCAGCATGGCTCTACTACGTAAAAAGGTCTGCAGGACATTACCATCATAGGCATTAAATTCAATATACTTTATCACCATATTGCTATAATAATATAATAAACTGTACTTACGAGCACTCAACTTAAACCGTTCAGCTAAGATAGCGGGATGGTGAATCAGGGTGCCAGAGAAAATGGATTGTCGCGCGAACCGTTGCGTTTTACTAGCGTTTCGGAACGATACGCTGTCCTACACGTATTTACACCTAGGCACTTATGAGGTGATCTGATAAAGAAGACAATCGTTTTTGGCCCACTAGAAATTTTACATTGATACTAGCGCCCTCTTATAGGTTTTACACATTTTGTTCAAGAGATGGCGCCACTACCGGCATTTATATCATTATTATTTATTTCAATAAATAATAGAAAATATGTTATTATTTTATTGTAAATACTATAATATTTTGGACATTAGGTAGCTTGCTTTTACTTTGATACTAGCGCCATGTCAAAGTCATTAAAAGCACTATTTTCCCCAATATTTTTAGACATTTTATTAAAAAGATGGTGTCACTGTTGGCATTTATTATTTATACTGACGCCATCATATATTTCTCATTATCCCCGTTAGATACGGTAAAACTAATATTACTTTTGTAATCTATAGGTCAGAAGGAATAAATCGACATGTATTTCATTAAGCAATAAGCTGCTATTTCTCGCTGGTATTCTGTGAGAGCGTGGTTCTTCCCCGATCTAGTTGCCTCTACCACATTATTCTCTATCTTATAAAAACATTATTCACTTTATCTACATGAATTTAAATGTTTTATATTTTTCTTCTATACAACTACATTTTTGTGTAGTGCAAACAGTTTCACATCTTTTCCTATGATTGAAAACAATGGAAATATTTGACACTTTAATTTTCTCAACAGTTGTTATCCAGTCATCAGGCGGTCTGTCCAAGGACGAGATCGAGAATATGGTAAAGGCAGCCGAGCAGTTTGCTGCGGCCGACAAGCAGAGAAGAGAACGAGTGGAGGTGGCCAACCAGGCTGAAGGCGTGCTGCATGATACCGAAACAAAGATGGACGAGTACAAAGCACAATTACCACAGGATGAGGTAGGTTTTGTGGTTTCTAAAAAACTGAGTCCTTAGGGGTGACAATGTATCTGCATTTTGATTCTTAACTGAGAATAAATGTAAATGTCTATGGGCCATAGCATCCACATACCATCAGGTAGATTGTGTTCTCGTTGTCACCCTTATACTTTATAAGAAAAAAGGAAAATGTTGAAGCTATTTTTTATGAACACCCTTACTTCTCTAAATATGATTGACAATTATTTATTTTATGAAACCCATCGCCATCTTGTATGTTAAATTTTGTTATATAAGTGAGGCAAACGAGCGTGCCGCTCACCTGATGGTAAGTGACTACTGCTGCCCATGAACAACTGTAACACCAGTAGAATTTCAGGTGCGGTGCCGGCCTTTTAACAAAGAGTAGACTGAAAGACCCTGCGCGTATCGATCCTGAAAAGTCGCTGATGGTATTAAGTTGGGCGAGGAAGAATATTTCTGGTAAATCAACAGTGGATTGCGAATTTATGCATCTTTCTAAACCATTCAACTAACATAGTTGTGTGGTAAAGCGAGATGCTATAGTAGTTGGATTGTCGCACGACCCGCCACGTTTCTTTGCGTTGTGGTTACGATACGCTGTCCTACAGTTAAATTGGATAACTGATTTTTCAATCATCAAACAAAATTTATTCAAATAATTTATATGTGGTAGAGTCACTCTGCAGTTATATTATAGTTATAGTTATAACATATATGGGTTAGCTTGACCGGGGAAGGACCACGTTGTCAAAGAATAGTAGCTTAATGCTGCTGTGTTCCGTATGATGAATGTAGAGAACCAGAGACCCTTTTTACTGGAAACGTTAATCATGAATGATTTATCCATTTGACTGGGGTTACATCAAAGTATTGATGATTGCAATTACATTTTTGACTGTTCCGAATTAAATGCTTGACAGGACCTAAAAAAGGAGTATTAATGTCCGACGACCGACATTATCGAGCGGGTCTCACAGATCACAGAGTACTAAACTCGAAATGATCCATTTGAATGATCGACCCGAATGAGCTGATTCGTAAGAAGAATTAATATTTGAATTATGTTGACACTTCAAATGAATGAATGACACTTGTCTACTGGAAACGTGGCATTCTATCTTAATCCTCATCTATGGCCTGCACCCACTTAACATCAGATGGACTGTGTGCTCTTATGTCACCCTTATTCTATAAAAAACAGGTCACTGTAATATGAGTAAAGTAGTTCAACAGTTTCACTTCTATGTTTAGTCAGGTTATAGTTTATTTAATGGATAAATTTTATTAAATGATTAAAAATTCGGCCCTTTGACTTGGGCTGTATAAATAAGTGATTGATAATGATGATGATCCTATCGTATTTCCTATATCCAGCGGGTATAATATATATTTTTCAAATCCACAGTGCGACAAATTACGCGAAGAAATTGCCAAACTACGTGATCTGCTTGCCAAGAAGGACTCTGTTGATCCCGAAGAACTCCGCACTGCCACCGGACAACTGCAGCAAGCAAGCTTGAAGCTGTTCGAGCAGGCGTATAAGAAGGTTAGTGTCTGAAATTAAAGTCAAAGTCCAAATTTTGTTAAGAATAGACTTTATGAGAATCAAGGAAACTACGATATCGCTTCAAAAACTTTCTTACTCCCTTACTTCGGGACAGCTTGAGAAAAGAAGTAGCACGAAGCAAGAAACTAGACTATTTACCTTCCAAAGTTACAATTTAAGGTTATAGTGAAAACGTCTAAGGAAGCTCATGTCCACGCATTCTTGTGTTTTAATTAATCATGTAATTTATTACATCCTTTCTTTATAAGATTTTATTTTGAATTGATGCGAAGAAGAAGCGATAATATTACAAGTAATCTTGTTATAAATAGTTGTAGATTTACCATTGATCACTAATACACAATCCCATGCAAGTTCTCTAAAAACTGTCGCCAATTGTTTTGACGTAGAAATAAATCACTAGTTGAAATAAATATACGTTAATGTAAATTCAACCTTAAATGCTTTGCCTAAAGTTGTATTCACATAGCTACACATAAATTAAAAGCGCACCCAAATGTTCGAGCGGGCGCCCATTAGGTAGGGACATTTTTTGTCACTGATTGTTTAATTAGTTTTTTATTAGTGATCGATGACATTTACCCAAAAAATTACTATAACTTCATATAATATTTAAATATAATATAAATAAAGTGTCTATCTGTAATATCGAAATAACTGTCTTAAACTGACTATTTGCATGCCACTAAGACATTTTTTTAAATTTATATCCGTCTGCCTGGGCTAATGTTCGGAATATATTAGCTAAACCGATTGTAATGAAACTTCACGAACAGATGGATAACAACACCAGGAGTGATCTAGGCTATATTTTCTTTTTCTTCCTCTTTTAAATTATGGCTTCTCTTGATGGAATTGTACCAGTGTCAAGTCATTGGCTGTATTTTATCAGGGAGGCAGGATATTAAAAAAAATATAATATGAATGGTTTTTAATTATCTGAAATCTAAATAACATCACATTAATAGGCGAGACAGGGATATGAACCAAGAAGATGCGTCGCGGCATCTTCCTGTTAATAGTTAAAAATTATAAAAAACTGCAGTTGCCAACTAGCTTGCCAAGCCAATAAGGCAATCTGCGGGGAAGACCTACGTTCAGCAGTGTACTTTTGATACACTTGTAATAGTGATTTTTTTTTTTACACAGTATATTATGAATTTAAAGTACTTTTACGTGGTAGAGCCCCTACTACATATATATTTTGATTGTAGCACGAATGGGTCGGATTGACTCTGGGTAGGTTACCTCTCACAGAATACCAGCGTAAAATAGCAGCTTAATGCTGCCGTGTTTTGTATGGTGAGTATAGATAACCGGAGACCCCTTTTTACTGGAAAAGAGACTTTCCATCTTAGTCCTCAGGGGTGGCAATGCATCTGCAACTGAAGATACATGTAGATGTCTATGGGCCACAGTATCCACATACCATCAAAAAAATTGAAGTCAATGCACACTTTTGAGCCAGCTCGTGCTATACCATGGTGCAGTTGGTCAAGCAATTGTGCTATATAAATTGAAGCGAGTTATCACCCCGTGGCATTAAAGTGACATGGGACGATTTACGTTTCAAACAGTCATTTTAAGACTTGTAAAGGAAGTGGTTGGTATAAAAATCTGAGCTTTATGGATGAAATATATCCTAGGACACTCCTGACATTGCTTTCTATCTGTTTGTGAAGTTTTATCACGACGCGATACGGGCAGAAATACTCTGCTGGGTCCTAGCTTTGAAGAAACAGTCCTCTGAGCGCAATTATTTCGTTATTATAGACACACTACAATTTTTGTTAACATATGTAGTTCAGTAACTATAATCTGCGAATTCTTTCAACAGATGGCGGCTGAACGTGAAGGTAAACAGCAGCAGCAAACAGAGCAACCGCAAGAAGAAAAGAAAGAAGAGAAAAAGAATTAAATTTTAATATCACTAAACTGTAAATACAATATATGTTTTGTATTGTACGGTTATAACATGTCTAAACAAAATCTATGAACAAAAATGAATTGTATTCGGTTTTGAATGTGGCCAAATTTAACTTTCAACGGCTTTTATTAGCTAGTAAAGTGTATGATAGAGGAGACAGTGAAAGTCAAGCCATCGCAAATAATGACCCCAGCTGCTTGACTTTTTGAAGGATATGAAATATTTCCTGCCTATTTATAAATACATCAAATCCATAAAAACGAAGATCCCGAAATGAAATGAAGACACTTCTTAAAGGACAAGCATCCAAGCCAAAAATCTTAATAAGAAATGTATTCTGTGTTCGTACTAACATGTCTACCACATGTTTCCTCTTGTAGGTTACTTAACTGATTCGTGGGTTTGATGATAGCTTATATTCCTCTGCGTCGGGTCTAAGGATTCACTCTTGTTTTAATTTTTACTTCCCCTTGTACAATGTTATGAAGAGGCAGGGGTAGGGGAGGCCGACAACATCGCTACAGATTAGAGAATAGTTACTACACCTAAGACTGACGCGACGCAATATATACTTTAAATACACTAACAACGGCTTCGCAGGGCTGAGTTCTGGTTCTCGACAACAGCGCCACCTGCCGGCTCCAATTGCGAAATTAAACCATGCCAGGTACCACTCATTACCGAGACTAACGGACAGCAATTGATTTTTATATATAACAGGATTTCTTGCTATTAAATTAAATTTAGACATGTCATAACCGTAGAACTCAACATATACAAACAGTGCAATTAGTTGTATCTTTACACCAAATGTTTAACAATGCATTCATCGAAGAAGACTGCAGTCTTCAGCAGATATTACTTAAGTTTCAGTTCAATAAAAAGGTGACAAGGATATCTTTCTTTTTGAAACAAAGAAATTTATTCAAAAGAAGGTTATATTAAGGTTAAGGCCATTTGTAAAATAGGTGATTGAAAATAATATACCAGGCTGGTCCATACGTTTTACAAATACTATTTTCTATATAATTACAATCTCGATTTATTAATATTTATTTCAGGAATGTTTAAAATAGTACACAAAATTAATAACATCGCCATCTATTGTACTATTTTAAAACTAGGTATTGTTAATGGTTAATATATTATTATTATAATATTTATAATGCTAGGTATTGTTAGTGGTAAATATTAAAGTTAATGTATCATATTTAAATGAAGACAATAAAGATAGAAAATTTTAGTAATCGAACCTTTTCTAAATCTAATCAATCCAGAATCTGGCTCACCGATACAACTAAACCGCCTGTATCCAATCATTATACTAAAAATATATATTACATTATTATGTTTTATTAGACCAACAAATTGCCTAGGGTATACCATACCATAAACAACCACCAGCCTTAAAGGACTTACATCTGCACATATGTAAATCTTTAAGGCTGGTGGTTATTTATGGTATGGTATATCTTAGGTAGTTTGTTGGTCTAGTGACAAAATATAATAATGTTATATATATTTTTAGTATATAATGATTGCATGCAGGCGGATTGTATCTGTAAGCGAGATTCTGGATTGATTAGATGTAGAAATTGTTGGAATACTAACATTTTCCATCTATGTTGTGTTTAAGTATTATGCATTGATTTTAATATTTCTGCGTAAGGGCTGGGGGACCGCACTTTATAATGGCGCCACTAAAGTGGTCCTAAAATGGTGTTCTTTACACCGAAGTGAATTACAGCCGTAGTGGAAACGGTCGTGAATTTTAACAGCAAAACAACTTCAAAGGCTGGCCACATCGTAGTTCAAATTAGTTTTAACAAACGGCGCCAGCTGATACACAAAACGTCATTTAAGTATTCAGACAACCGTATCCTTTCTTTTTAAATAAATGTTATATAGTACTAATCTTTGAAAAGCGCTCACAGAGACTCCATCTTGGTTGTTGTGTTCACAATTATTTTTGTTACTATATGCTTTGTTCAATGCATGATGTGGGAGTTACATTGTCTATTGGAAATGTAATGTGCTTTTTATATCAGAATAATAAAATTTTAATCACCCTTTTGTATTAAATACTGCGTATTATCATCTATCCACACGCAGTAGGCATTTTGTTGGTTATAATAACACGTGCATTTTTAATATTGTCGATCGAAACGTTTACGGATTTTAGGGTTAGATTTTTAAGTTTGTTCGCGTGTATGCTTGTCTGTGTGATTGTTTGTACGGCGGGCGCGGCAAATTGTATGTCCGACTATTAGTTAGTAGAAATATATAATTTCCAGAACAATTTGTGTTTTATTTATTGATGTGTTTCATATCTTTTTTTATATAGGATAGGGTGACAAACGAGCACACAGTTCATATCTTTTTTTTATATAGGATAGGGTGACAAACGAGCACACATCCACCTGATGGTAAGTGGTTGCTGTGGCCCATATACATCTACATCTATCCTCGTTTGCAAATGAAAATGCAGATGCATTGTCACCCGTGAGAACTAAGATGGAATGCCTCTTTTCCAGTAACAAAGGTCTCCGGTTCTCTACACTCACCATACGAAACACAGCAGTGTTAACCTGCTATTTTACGCTGGTTTTCTGTGAGAGCGTGGTCCTTCACCGGTCTAGCCGACCCAGTCGTGCTACAACTATATTACTAATATAGCTGCAGCATGGCTCTACCACGTAAGAGCTTCTAATTAAGTTTATTAGTTTATAATGATTTCTCAATCAGAATGAATATTTGTGCAAAAACAAATTGTTAGTTTTTGGATCAGAATGTGTTGTTATGTCCGGATATCTTTGACAAATTTTCAAACATCACGACACCCAAAATCCAATCGAATGGTCGCCTTGTGAATGTGGCCTAAGCTAACAATATAACTTGATGGTCCGAAGGCTCATGACGCATTTTTCATGAAGTGTTTGATGCATCATGAAACTTTGTTTAAAGGTATCAATCAGTCGACTCAATAAGCAGGTAAATGACTGTCTGCCTGGCCTACCTGGGTACACTTGGTACTGCGCATACTGGTTAGTTGCAAAAAAAAAAGTGTTTGATTCAAATAATAATAATGACTATTCGTCAGCTAAGTTGATAAGGAATTGAGAAAAAAAATGGCAGATAAATTAAAAAGATGTTTTTTTATGTCACTTGTATGGACTCAGTCTGAAATAAAATGATTTTATTTTATTTATTGCAATGTTATCCTGGTTTAATTTGCTATTTTTGCTGTAAAAATGGCAGTTTAAGTCATACTCTTTTTTGGAATTTTTTAAACTAGACGATAGAGATTTTGAAAATGACGGATAGTCATTATTATTATTTGAATCAAACACTTTTGGGCAATTTTTTTGCGACTAACCAGTATGCGCAGTACCAGGTGTACCCAGGTAGGCCAGGAAGACAGTCATATACATGCTTATTGTGTCGACTGATACCTTTAAACAAAGTTTCATGATGCATCGAACACTTCATAAAAATTGCGTCATGAGCTCTCGGACCATGAGGTTTATAGAACAGGAACAAGTCTGCCGATGGTAAATTTCCCGCCAAAACTCCTGCTATAGATTATTAAGTGGGTGCTACCACCGTGTCTAAACTATTATAAAATAAAAAGCATTTTACGTATCATTTATTATTTCTATTTCGGCTAATTATTACAATATATCTTATGGAATGTAAACTTATATTCTTATTTGTCATTAATTTAAATGGCATAAAATAAAATTAATAATCTTACAAAGAAAGTTCATGTTAAAGTAAATTAAAGAAACGCTTTGACATTCTAAAGTCGTTTAAATACAAGCTGACAACTTATTTGCACTATTAATGTTACGTATCTTTAGCACTAATAGCCCTCCAGTGATCTTTTTATGCAAGGAAATCTTACCTACTGGCATATAGCCTTTTTTATAGGATAGGGTGACAAACGAGCACACTATCCACTCGATGGTAAGTAGTTGCTGCGGCCCATAGACATCTACATACATCTATCGTCGATAACAAATCAAAATGCAGATGCGTTGTCACCCGTGAGGATTAAGATGGAATGCCTCTTTTCCAGTGAAAAGGGTCTCCACTTCTCTACACTCACCATACGAATGATACGAAACACAGCAGTGTTAAGCTGCTATTTTACGCTGGTATTGTGTGAGAGCGTGGTCCTTCCCCGGTCGAGCCGACCCATTCGTGCTACAACTATACCACTAATATAGCTGCAGCATGGCTCTACCACGTAAAAACTAAACTAAGACTAAACGTATGAGAATGCTGTGGCCCACCGACAGACACCTGGCATATATTATATCAAAAAATGTAGATGCATTGTAATGTAATAGTAGAATATTCTGACAATAAAGACACTTTACCGATTTTTACAAACAACTTTAGAAAAAGGAGGAGGTTCTCAATTCGACTGTATTTTTGTGTGTGTTAAATCAGAACTGTTTTTTAGGTGAAAGGGAAGGCCGATTTTGATGATTCATTTTTTTATTTCTCATGGGAACCACATATATATAAGTTTTATCGAGATCTGATCAGTAGATTTTGAGTTACCCTTAATAATGCGTATTTAATTGACTTCAACTACATTGGCGATGTTCTCATTTTATTTATATTGAAGTCGGTTGTACAAAATTTGTAATTTTACCACTTGTCAATGTAAAATATTTTATTCTGTTTTTCAGAACGACCCTTATAATGTTAGGAGGATATTTGTGTGGGGTTTAATTGATACAAACGCACTTTTTCCTCTGTTATTCCCTGGATCTTCTAGACTAAATATTCTTATGCTACATCTAATTTTACTACTATCAAGTTCATGATGATTTATCACAAATTCATTTTTAAAACGGAACCTTTCCTTAACAGAATTAGGGTTACGAGCGAGCACACAGTCCTCCGGATGGTAAGTGGATACTGTGTCTCATACACATGTACGTTTATCCTCGCTTAAGTATCAAAATGCAGATGCGTTCGTCACCCCCTGAGAACTAAGATGGAGTGTATCGTTTCCAATAAAAAGGGTCTGCGGTGCTCTACACTCACCATGAGAAACGCAGCAGCAATATTCTGCTGGTACCCCGGTCAGGCCGACTCATTCGTGTTGCATTTTGACTTCATAACGTAAAAATACTGCAATTTGTCCAGTTTTACTGCCGTTATTAGAAAAAATTAAAGAGACATACACATAATAATATTGAATTAATTTTTTTAAAAAATATTCAAATCGGTCCAGTTTTGAAAGAGGAAACAGGGGATAGGTTGATGATTACGTCACTTTTTACCAAAAATAGATCTGTTAATAAACCTACTCCTATTATGTATTTTGCGCTCGCATTTCTTAAAGGTGCAAGTTTTATCATTAAATATTCATAAAAAGGTTAGTAAGTTCTATAATCCATACTTTGTTACCTTTAAGCCATGGCAGCTTAACGCTACTGTGTTTCGTATGGTGAGTGTGGAGAACCAGAGACCCGTTTTACTGGAAACGAGACATACCATCTTGGTTCTCAGGGGTGACAACGCATCTGCATTTTGATTCTTAATCGGTGACTAATGTAGATGTAGGTGGACTGTGTGCTCGTTTGTCACCCTTATTCTATAAAAAAAATATACAGAATGTCTAATTATCCTCCTTTTTAACCCTTAAACTTTACAATATTATGTCGAATTTCAATTGTCTACTTAAAATAATTACCAAGAAATACATCGAGGCGAAGTGATCCCGTTTAGAATTCCTTATGGAGCGAAAAACTCTATACAGACAGCGCCATGAACTACCAACACTGCTCAATGGGTACCCTCGCCGGCAATAGTTAACGCCTTGCCCTGTGGATCGTCGTACTTGTCATTCGAGTGACAGTTGTACATAGCGGACACCGCACACGCGAGAACGCCGAGACAAATAAACGTGACGAAGAGTCCCGCGAGGATAACCGAGTTGAAATACGGGCCACAATTCACCGATTTACCGAAACTTTTCGGCGTATCTGGCGCGCCTTTATCGGCTGGTGGTGGGGGGTTGGGATTGGTATCGGCTGGAGGGGGTGCCTGGGGGGCCGCAGCCGCATCGCCTTCGTCCGCTCTGATGACGCCCGACCAATCCTCATTGTAGTCGGAGCGTCCACTTCGTTTGAATGGTTGTATCTGAAAATTCAAAAGATATTTTTTTTTAATTGGACTGTATGTTAGTAGGTCTCCTTTTTACCAACTTCAAAAAAGGAGGAGGTTGCCACTTCGACTGTATTTTTTTGTGTGTCACTTCAAAACTTTTTACTAGGCGAACCAATTTTGATGATTCTTTTTTTATTTAGAATAGAATATTTTTTTTAATTCAATATACATTACATGTGTAATTCTTATTGAAAGTCATTTTTTACTTTACCACTGGTTCGAAAAAAACCCTCTGTCCTGGGAAGAAGCAGCAAGAAACCCAGCGGGACGTTTTTTTAAAATAAATTTTACGATATAAATGATTACGAAGTATTTACAAGATTTATTTTAGAAACTGCTTGGAGGCGACCACCTCATTCCCAGGGGTTATTATCAACCATGTATTCATTTATACTATAATAACCCTTTTTATACAGTTCCAGCTTAATAAAACATTTAAACTTGGTAATAGAGAGAACCTGTACACTTTCCAGGACCTTGTTGTAATAGCGTATACATTGCCCCAAGAATGAATTACTGACTCTGTGGAGTCGAGAAACGGGTATCACTAGCTTGTGTTTGTTCCTAGTGTTTACAGAATGTATTTTATTTTTTTATTTAATATTCTTTATTGCACACCATATTAAATTACAGAAATTCTATATATAAAAGAAGTTTGCAATGGGCGGTCTTATTGCTGATAGCAATTTCTTCCAGACAACCAATGAATGGACAGGATTGCACAAATATGTCAAGGGCAGGGCAAATTGGTGTGTTAGAGAAAAAAAGAAATAAAAAAGAATAAACACATACATACTATACATACACATACTATAAACATATATACATACAATATATATATATATATTGAATTATTTAATTAATTAAATGAAATTGATCATACACATATGTATCATATATGATATATTATTTAATAGCTAGATATGCTTTAATTATTAACGTTAAACCAATGCACTAATTTTGATATAGCATTATTCACTTCGTCACATTTAAATGATTGACATTTAAGTTTATAAATGAAGGAAGTATCATCAGCAAATAATACTATATCATGACTATCCCGTACAAGGTGAGGTAAGTCATTAATATACACCAGAAACAGGAATGGGCCGAGAATCGAGCCCTGAGGCACACCCATTAGTACAGGTGACCCGGAAGAACTTTTACCATTGATAATAACCTTCTGCTTTCTATTACTTAAATATGAAATAATAAGTTTAAGCGCTGTGTTCTTGACACCATAGTACTGTAGCTTCCTGATTAATGTCTCAAGGTGAACACAGTCGAAGGCCTTGGAAAGGTCACAAAATATACCCAAAGCATTCTCTGAATTCTCCCATGCACAAAGATATGTTTAATAAGCTCAACTCCAGCGTCATTTGTCGAGCGACCCCTTGTAAAACGGAATTGATTTTTATGTAGCAATTTATTAATATTAAAGAAACTTAACATCTGATCTAAAATAATTTTTTCAAAAATTTTACTTAATGTTGGTAGTACAGAAATTGGTCTAAAATTGGCGGGGTCTAATGTACTACCAGATTTAAATAGAGGTATGACTTTACTATGTTTCATTAAATCATGAAACACACCAGATTCGACGCTTATATTAAATATAGTGGCTAGATAAGGTGCTAATATATCTATTATAGATAAAATAACTTTAACGGAAATCCCCCATAAGTCTGCCGTTTTCTTAACATCAATAGTTTTAAAATATTTAACGATATCTTTTGGCAGTACCCTATGGAATTTAAAAGTATTTGAACAAGCCTTTACATTTTGTTTGAGCAATGATTCGGTGACAGTAGGAGAAGAATTTAATGATTTTGTTGTCAAAAAAGGAACATCAGTAAAATGTTTCTCAAAAGCCATAGCAACTTCTTGATCAGATCACGTTAAATTATTGTTAATATTCAATTGAAAATCCGAGTTGCGCGGTTTGACCTTGCCCGTTTCACTATTTATTATTGTCGAGGTCATTTTAATTTTGTCGGATGCAGTTTTAATTTTGTTGCTAAATGTAAAGCCTTAGCAGTGGAGCACACTTTTTAAATATTTTAGAATATGTTTTTACATAATCTCTAAATATAATACTACTATTATATGATCTTTCATCATAAAGCTCGTATAACCTTCGCCTACTTTTATAAATTCCTACTGTCGCCCATTCATTAAATGATTTGCGACTGTTAAAAGAGAAAGTTTTAGAAGTAAATATTCTACTAAATTCACAACTTATAATTTCAAATAATGTAGCATACAAATAATTAGCACTATTTTTAAACGAAAGTGATGGAAGTCTTTTTATTATATTACTTCTAAACCTCTCCAAGCGATGTTCATTTATTGGCACAAACACAACTTTCTTATTTTTCTGATTTTTTGTGTATGTAAGGTAGTGATACTAACTGTTCACAGTGATCTGAACTTAAATTTTGAATAATTGATTGATGCAAGGGCTTAACATCTGTAAAAATGTTATCTATACAGGTCGCGGTACGACTTTCCATTGACGTCAGTGGAGTTTGGTGCTGATACGTATTTTTACAGAAAGATTACACTATTATAAGCACACACACAAAGTCTCAATATACGGAAACGCGTAATTTTTGAGAAAAGAATAATTGAAAATCAATTATTCTTGCAATGTTTATGTCTAATCTGCTAATAAACTGGCTACTCCCCCTACGCGCCTCCGGTTCTATATAACCACTCTAGGGGTAGGACAGACTCGTACCACGTGGAGTCGGGGTCAATAAATTTGGTTCTTTGACATAAGTAGAACCTAACCTATTTTATTTATTATCTGCCCTAATAGGTACTGTTAAAATAAACATCCTTGAAAATCGCCATTAAAACTGATTTTACTGATAAGAGATCATTTATTGTATTATCTTTCTTTTTTTCCAGAAGAAATCATTTATTATGGTATCTTATAAATGCAAACAGGAAAATATATCTATATTTTAGAAATCCATTTTTTGTGATATCACGACAGCTTACTATTAGAATCGATTTAAAAATCTATCTTTTTCGGAAAGAATCGACATCCGTACTGACGACGACAATGACATTACAAAATGGCGCCAGTTTTACGTTAGGAATGTAACATAAACATTGTAAAAATAATTAATTTTCAAATAATGTTTTTTCTCAAAAAGTACGTGTTTCCGCATATTGAAACTTTATGTGTGTGCTTATAATAGTGTAACTTTTATGTAAAAATACGTATCAATCCCCAACTCGATGGGAATAAATGGAAAGCTAAGCCGGTAACTGTATACTAGTCAGAGAGGTGGCCTCATATTATCTAGATCTAGGGCTAGATAAGAGATATAGAGAATAGATAAGATATAGACAAGAGCTGCTGTGCGTCCGCCTGAAGGGTATAGAGAGAGTATCTTTCCTGTATAGGACAGTTACTATACTCTTTGGTATCTTTATAGGCTGTAAGTAGGGTTACCAACTCTCGAAAAGACCAATTTCATAAATGGAATTTTATGAAATTGAGTAGGGGGGGGGGGGGGGCGGTTTGAATAACCATTTCCATCGAGACGAATTTAAAAAAAAGTATTTGAGTATTCTCCAGAATCAAACTGACAAAGAAAAGTAGAAGAAAGCTGTACCAATCTGACCAAAAGAAATTTTTACGCAATATCTATTATAAGTTTCACCATTCCAGAATTCTATACGTACTGCAATTATTAAAACACTATAAACTACTAAGTTTGGAATGTAGACGATCGCTTATTATGGGCATGATGCTGCATAGGTTGTGTAATAACAGGTTTGACTGTAGTTATATCTTATATCACTAATAAGTTATGTTATATTGCACCAAGAACTGTCCACGCGCAGTGCGAGCACACCGTTTGTTTTACACCATGAGGTGTAAAACTGCTACTGAGCATTTATTGGCAGAAAATCCCAATAACAAACGAGCACACAGTCCACCTGATGGTAAGTGGTTGCTGTGGCCCATAGACATCTACATCTATCTTCGTTTGCGAATTAAAATGCAGATGCGTTGTCAGCCGTGAGGACTAAGATAGAATGCCTCTTTTCCAGTAAAATGGGTCTCCGGTTCTCTACACTCACCATATGAAAAACAGCAGCATTAAGCTGGTATCCTGTGAGAGCGTGGTCTTTCCCCGGTGGAGCCGACCCATTCATGCTACGACTATACTATTAATATAGCTGCAGCATGACACTTCCACGTGTAAAACGTTGCCGGTATTTAACCCCCGTGCCTCGGAAATACCTAAAGCTGTTGATCCTGGGCCTGATTTTTGTTCGATTCTTTCGGATAACCATCCCAATTGACTACGAGAGTGAGAGAATAGAGAGTGCATTTGTTGGGCGCCGTGACCGCAATTTGGTTTGCATGACATTATTATTAAAAATAAAATTGTATAATAACCTGATAATGAGAGATAGTGACTGCACTGCCGTCTCGCGTATTTATCACCACCAAGGGCTCCCCGCACACGTATGACCAGTCCCAGGGTGCTCCTACACCCAACTCCGATCGCCCCACCTCCTCTCCGCCCTCGAGGAGGGCCACGTTATCTAACCATATAATTTGTATTAACACATTGCATATAATGCATACCAATCCCATATTACATACATAATCGTATAGCGAAGTACATAAACGTACGACAGAGGGTAACTGAAACAAGAGATGGGCAGCAGCATCTTCCTGTTAATACAAAACCCGCGTGCCAAGCATGGCAACTGTGGCAGAATCCCCTCTATGGGGAGGCCTAAGTTCAGCAGAAGACTTTTATGGATGGATGGATTAATTCCATGTTCCTATGGACGTTTATAGTCACTTGACGTGTAAAACATAGAGGCTTTATGCTGGCTGCAAGACCTTTTGCTGATTTTTCTGGTTTTGCCAAATGTGGACCCTAGTTCATCACTTCATGCAATGTTCACGTACAAAGGTGTGGTGGCGGAGAAAAAAGATCCATGAACGAACGTCACGACGTAAAAGGTGATTATGGTAAATATGAATTTTTTATTTTGATATAGCACTTGTAGTTTGCGAACGATAGGTGTTTTTATCGCCAAGATCGAAAGTGGTCAAAAAACATTTTATTAGCCGCGCGGTCGCTGGCGGTTGGCCGAAATTTGGTGGCGCCTGTCTGGCGCTTGAGTGGCTATGATGATAAGATTCCGAATTATTCGACGCCGCGCCAGTTTGATGATGAGTACCAAACGCCGCTATCTACCAAAGATAAACATATAATATATGTAAATATACAGGGTTATTTTTCAAAGAGTAGCCAAATTTTAAAATTAAGTTCAAATAATACTTATATATAAATAAAGATAAACCGTTATTGCAGTTTTTGAAAATATGAGTAAATACGGCTTCTAAATTACTTTGAAGTTATCTCAAATTGAATGTGATTTATGGGCAACAACGTTTTTGCCTACCGATCAACCCTTACGAATGTGTGAGTGTGTTTTTGCCTACCGATCAACCCTTACGAATGAGTGAGTTAAATCAGTTAAAATAATGCATTACCGCGCACTTTGAATTTAAAAGATCAAAAGGACAGAATGTTTGTGATTTTTTTCCTACTTTATTTACCTATATTACTTATTCTGAACCTTCTCTGCAAATCTGGCCGGTTATTAGTCTGTGTACAGGGTGACATATACAGGGTATTTTTGGAACGCTCCCGAAAACTAAGACAGGCGACAGCACCAAGTATACCTTTGATCATGGGCCATAAATAAATTTGATCCTGATGAAAAAAAAAAACATATTTTTACAACGTTTTATTAGCTTTATTCACGCGTCATCATGTTAGTACAGCTAAATGAAACGATAATTTCATAAAAAAATCATGAAAAGACTGAAACATAAAACCAGCAGTGGAAACTGAATTGATATCACCTGACTAATGGAGGTTAATGTACGCGCCAACGGTGAAAAAAGAACGCTGGCCTTGAACTTGGGCACTGAGCGATTTATCACATATTGGCCAGTATTACTGTGCCTGCATGCTATTGGTTCCCGCGCTTTGTTCGCTCCAAAAATACAGTCGCATACACAGCTTACTTTGCGACTCGCGACGATGTTTTAAAAAGGAAGGAAAAAAAATTATTTATATCTATTGTTTTATGACTAAACTAGTGAACGAAAAAGTGAATGGGGAAAATTGTGCAGTAAAGTTAAAATTGTTGAGGAAGAATACCGAAAAAATTACCATGTGATCGACCTGATGACGGAAGCTCAAGCGAAGATGAAAGTGATGATGAAGTAGCATCCAGTAACACCAACACACCATCAACATCTGGCTTCCATGTGACCCAAGACGTCATAATGGACGGCGTGTCACCCTTAGCTTAAGTTTTTTTGTTACAAACTACTTTATATTTTACGATAGAAATAACAAACAATGCTCAAGTAAACATTATCTATTTTTAATTCCCACCTCTTCCAAAGTTCTAAGTAGCTAGTAAAACACCTATTATGATTCTACAATAAAACAATTAATTACTATAATATTATAAAACAATAGCCCAATACCATGTAGTACTTTAGAACGCGATTGTACCCACACCCCCTCCGCTATCGACCTGTATCTAGCTCGGTACGAAACACGCGGTCGTAAGAAAAAAGGGCGCATCTAACAATTTATGAATAAATGAGTTAAATATACCATTCGATTCATGATAAGAAGGCGCATCTACTAAATTTTTTTAATATTCACAAATATCAATATTTTAGAAATTATCGTAAGAATTTTAGACGTAACTGTTGATCACAGATGACTTTTTTTAGTAGAAAAGACTTATACAAATTCAACATAAAAGAAAAGACTTATTTAACCAGTTGCTACGTCATCTTTAACAATATTTGGATCGATTACTTAAATTTAAATTATTCTTGTCTTATTATTTTATATCTTATTATTAAGAGCTTATATCTTATTATTAAGAGCTGGTGTTTCACATGTGGTCCCATATAAATTTGATCGAGGTCAGACCAATAGTTTTTGAGTTATCCTTAATTATTTATATTAAAGTCGGTTGTACAAATGTTTTAATTTTTAATTATTATCGTAGTAAGTCTTGTATGATATCCCTTTTAAAATCATTACTCAAGAGTTGCGGGTTGTTATTTTTTGTGTCTCACTACCAATGCTTTTCTAATATTTACTAAGAAAAAAGTAGTAAATTACTATTAGCGTCCTCTCAACTTCAAATGACCTTTCCAAAATATGTAAAAATGTTAAATGAATGGTAATTTTGTTTTATTTATTAGGTTGGGAAGACCCAAATAGTTATATACCAATGCTTTTCTAATATTTACTAAGAAAAAAGTAGTAAATTACTATTAGCGTCCTCTCAACTTCAAATGACCTTTCCAAAATATGTAAAAATGTTAAATGAATGGTAATTTTGTTTTATTTATTAGGTTGGGAAGACCCAAATAGTTATATGCGTCTTTCCTTCGATGTTTTTGTGTTGCCAGGTGTATTTTTTAATCTAAGATGAAAAGGAAAATTCGTTTTATTTAAATAAATAAACAAATTTAAAAAAAAAATAAGTTCGTCCTTGAAATCTTCATGTCTCTACGTATATATTTCAATATAGTTACCTTTTAATATACTTTAGACACGGGGTCTGAAAGAAAAATTCATCAATTTATTTTTTATTTCCATTTTACGTTTTTGTTAGTTACTTCCTTTTTTATTATGACGGCAGAATGCCTAACCCTGTCGCCTCACGCTTGTGACGCAGTAATTTTCAGCCTTGACGGGGTTCGTTGGTTTTAGTTTTTGAGACAGTTTCGTGTTGATTTTGTACACGCGTGCGCGAGCGACAGTTCAATCGTTTTGTTTAATAAATTTACTTGTGATTACGTGTTGATATTAAAGTTTTTGTTACGTTTTTGGATTCTTTTTTGTTTTAATAATGCCTAACGCGTACGTTTATAGTGGTTATTATACTGCCGTTGGTTATTATATCAGCAACAACGTGTGCCTGGTTCCATTGAGCACATTATCTGGACGGATGAGTCGACATTTACCAGAAACGGCCTGTGGAACCGAAGAAATACACACGTGTATTCAGAGGTTAACCCGCACGCTGTTCGACAAACCGGGCACCAAACCCGATGGTCGGTTAACGTATGGACAGGTTTATTTAAGGATCGCATACTGGGACCAGTGTTTCTGCCAGAGCGACTGAACGGACAGCGATACCTAAACTTTATAAATGAACAGTTGGTTGACATTTTAAACGACCTATCGTTGGCTGAATATCGCCGCACATAGTTCCAACATGATGGTGCCCCTCCACATTTCGTGAGGTTAGTCCGTGAGCGCCTCAATGAGCTATTTGATGATCGCTGGATCGGCAGACTAGGACCACACGCTTGCCCACCTCGCTCACCAGATCTGACTCCGTTAGACTTCTTTTTGTGGGGTATGTGAAAGAAAGGGTTTTTAATCGTGAATGTGATAGTGCTGAAGAAATGCGCCAAAGGATCGTGGATGCTTTCGAGAAACTACGTACGGACTGTGTCGAAGACCACACGATGATGCCCCGCCTGCACCCAAGTCTGCCTTGAAATGAATGGAGCACAATTTGAGCCGCATCTCATAAGACCACGGAGGATTTAGAGCAGTAAGCTGTTTCATAACTATTTTTTTTTAAATAACTTAGTACTAGACTAATCTGAATAGGTACATAACTGAATACACGAGAATAATAAACATACCTACACGATGAATAAAAACGCATGACTCCAACCTTGGTTACATTTCATTTAAGTATTTCTTCATTAGCGGGGAATCGAACCAGTTATTTGGGTTATTTAACCTGTAAATTCGGATTAAAGTGGCTACGTGGAGATAAGCACAGTGGCAAAATAGTAGGTTAAGTAGATAAGTTAGGTATTTAGACACGTGTTGTAAATTATTAGGTATTGTGGGAAGGCCCGCTAGTTGCGGGCCGCGCGAATTTGTGTTCGCGCGTACATTGACCTTTATCTAGCTCAGGTCAGGTGATATCAATTCAGTCATTCCACTGCTGGTTTTATGTTTCAGTATTTTCATGATATTTTTTATGAAATTATCGTTTCATTTAGCTGTACTAACATGATGGAGCGTGAATAAAGCTAATAAAACCTTGTAAAAAGATGATTTTTTTTTCATCAGGATCGAATTTATTTGTGACCCATGATCAAAGGTATACTTGGTGTTGTCGCCTGTCTTAGTTTTCGGGAGCGTTCCAAAAACACCCTGTATATGGCTATGTGGTGCCCGCCCGAGTCGGTAAGGTGACCGTAGGTGCAACTGCTATTCCCAGGTCCGCTAAAAAGCCTATTGGATTTTCCATAAATCCTGTGCCTGATCTCTCTCCGGTCATTTCGGATTACCCGACGGGACTATGAGAGTGAGGGAATGAAGAGTGCTACACTTGTCACACACTAGTGCACCATAACCTTGTTCTGCGCAAATGGCTAGTGTTAAGATTGAGGGTAGATTACTAATAAACGGTCGAACCCTCCCACTCGTATAAGCAGCATAAAGAACTGCGCAGGCAATTAGGTTGGGTCATTCAAAGAGTCACGATTGTTACAAGTCGCAACACGTAAGTCTAGCGCTGAACGAAACATGGAGAGGATAGCTGCGCATGGGTACTGTCGCGCACGAATTGAATTGCACCAATGCGACTGGAGAGACAATCAGCGCGTGCAAACGACGCACGCCGGCCCCGCAAACCGCTTAATACCCCACGATACCTTATTTTCGACTTATGCGCAATAACGGTCACCGCTAGACTTTCGTGCCGCTACTTACATTCGTCATTCTGTCCGTCGTGGTAATACTTTTAGCACCAGCAAAGGTGACGTTGCAGGGAGGCCGGCCTATGTCGCACCGTGATGGGCTATGTTGCTGTTGGTTTGCATACCTCATTTATTTTAGAATATATATTGTAACGTAAAGTCTACTAAGTAGTGTTTATTTATTTACATAGTTAAGAGTATAATTATCTAGCACTAGTCTCCGTTGAGACTGGTCGCCGTGACCGAAACTTAATCTGGAGGTTATTATTATAATTTTTCTTACCCACAGTCCAACCTTCTTTTCTAAACGAGAAGTTAAACTGCAAATCAAAATCACTGTAGGCGACTGTTGTGGATAGTTGCCTTGGCGTCCAGGTCTCTTCCTCTACAACCGGGATCTGACTGAACCTTGCGTAACGGCTTGCAGTTGTACTGTACACACCTGAGCAAAAAATATATTAATAGACTTTTTACGTGGTATAGACATATGCTGCAGCTACATTAGTTGTATAGTTGTAGCACGAATGGGTCGGCTCGAGCGGGGAAGGACCACGCTCTCACAGAATACAGCTTAATGCTGCCGTGTTTCGTATGGTGAGTGTAGAGAACCGGAGACCATTTTAACTGGAAACAAGGCATTCCATCTTAGTTCTCACGGGAGTTTACGCATCTGTATTTTATTCGTATTCAAGGATAGAGGTAGGTAGATGTCTATGGGCCACATTAACCACTTACCATCAGGTGGACTGTATGCTTAACTATAAAAAAAATGCTGTACGAGCCAGCTTATACACTTTTCATTCGTCAGCACTTTTAGTTTTACGCCGTTTATTCGAATTGCAAACAGTTCGTGATCGTGATATTATCATAGAGTCTGTTCGACGAGGTAATAAAAAAGTAGTGATTCTAAACTAAAAAAATTGCGGCCTGCTAATTATTTTTGCTATTAGATAGTAAAAAAGCCGCCGCGTCTTGACAACAGCTGCGAGCCTCATACCACAAAACTGTTGTCGCTACGATAAGCGACGGCGGTCACACAGATCGCGATATTTAAGCAACAGTCACAATTGCGAGACACTTTCTTATTTATTATATCTCGCCGAACAGACTGTGGAACTTTTAATATCAATAACGTTATCATGTTTTTATATCAATAAACACTCTTAGAAGAGAAGAACTCTTATTACCACTATTATTTTCTTAACAGCCCGTCAAACTTCACTGCTGGATGCATATATATGCTCCCTTTTTTTCAGTTACATTTCGGAGAGTGTGCGCAGGTATTGAATTTTATTCTTGCCTCCATATTTTATACATATGAGTCACATTAATTTTAGTTCTATTCAAAACAATCGTTGTGTTTGCTCAACTTTGTCGCCAATACAAAGTCGTGCTAATTTTACAGAAGTAAAGCTGAGGTGTAGTTCAGGAGGGGATTAACGCTCGCGGTAAGTTCATAACCAACCCTGGTTCGATACCCGTCGGCACCAATAATTGTTAATTGCAGTTTTAAGTGCTGATTTTTCACGTACTCGGCGAAGAAGGAAATCATTGTTAGAAAACCTGAATGTCTGAGAAATTAAAAAAATATATAAATAAAGTCCGCGAACACGCACAGAGCAGTGCGGTTGACATTTACTTGTCCTAAACCTGTCTTAGAAATGAGAGGAGGGCTGCGCCCAAGACTGGGACATACATTATGTCCCAATCAGTCAACAAACGAGCACAAACTGCACCTATGATGTAGATGCTGTAGCCTAAAGACACGTACTTTCCTCGTTAATTAAAGATTTAAATGCAGATGCGTTGTCAGCCTTGAGGACTAAGATCGAGTGCATATGGAGAGTGATAAGGGTGACAAACGAGCACACAGTCCACCCGATGATAAGCGGCTGCTACGGCCCATAGACATCCACATCCATCCTCGACTACGAATCAAAATGCAGATGCGTTGCCACCCGTGTGGACTTAGATGGAATATCTTGTTTCCAGTAAAAAGGATCTTCGGTTTTTATTACTTTCTATACGAATTGCAACAGCATTACGCTGATATTTCATGCTGTTATTGTGTGCGAGCGTGGTCCTTTCACGGATAGTCCGTGACCTAATCGCGCTGCAGCCATAATAGGCTAACTCAAAATTAAAAGTTAATTCTGGCAAAAATAATTTTTGTCTATAATGTTATAATAAATATAGCTAATAAAACCCTTGAACATATCAAAGGACGAAACTTTCGAAACGATATTATGCTATTAATTATTTTTTAAGTAAAAACTTTTTTAGAATCGTTGCGATTTGTAACTCGGCGAAACGAAAAAGCGACACTAAAAAGAGACAAACATATACATCCTTAGGATTTAGCCTGCGAGAGAAAGAGATAGAATATAGTATATTATCTCGGTCTCCTTTTCTGAAAGTTTCTCTTCTACCGCGCGTGAACTGCACACATGTTTAATTTTTAAATGGCAATACTTTTAAAGTTTTTTTTTCCGGAAGCAGGTTAGGAGCACTTACCAATAAAACGAAACAGTGCACCTCTACTTTCTATTGTTACACCTGGATTTGGAGAAGTAGAAGGTCGTCTTAACGGTGTGATTTTTAAACTTTGAATCTTGATAGGATTTGTTTTACCGGTATAAAATGCTACAACCGGTCCAGAGGTAAGTTGTTGAACAGCGGAATAAACCTCTTTGATAATTTTATCATGCCTCTTTAGTACATCAGTTCTGGTTTCATTTAATCCATCGACAAAATAAACATAATAATGCTTATAATTAGTGTCATACATTTTTATCTTCATATTTGTATCGCTTATATAGAAAATATTTAAATCGTGTAACTGGAACGTTTGCCTAAGTGTTTTGTAAGGTTCTATAACAGCTGGAAAATATTTAATTTGATTATGTAACACCCCATCTCTTAAGTGAGAGAATACAGTTCCCTTATTATCCTTTGTGCTAATATCCTCTGGAGAAAATGTATTTTCGATAAATATAATAGCGATATTGCTATTTTTAATAACATCTTGAACCACATCCGTGAAAAACGTAGTCGTTATTTTAGAGAACGGGTTTGGTTCTATCTTCAAATGATTCATAACGCCACCATAATCTAATAAAAACACTGGTACAACACCATGGTCTCCTTTACAGGATCCCAGTATTAAAAGGGAAGTTACTGAACAAATAAAACGCATATTTTTATTTAACCTAAAATATTCTATTGATTCTAAAGGAAATGACAAAAACAAAGAGAAATAAAAATTATTGATTTGACAAGTCCTTATTTTCTTTTAAAATTTCATGAAGAAGTTACACATTATTAGCTTAACCTTTTTCTTTTAAAAAGTGTTTGCCTTACTTAAGTACCTATTAAATGATTCGTTAATTCGAACTATGTTTGTTTTTGTTCTACTGTGATATTATCTATCTAGCATTAACATCTGAATATCTAGAAAGTTTCTAACGTTAGAGCTTAAAATATAAATAACTTAACTTCCAATGTGAGGACGAATAAAGCAAATTAAATTCTGTTTCAACTACTCTACACGATTGTAACGTTGTTCAGCGTCTCATAAAACTATTTTTTGATATACGACTTGTGTGTGATAGATGTTTAATTTCCATCTAATAAGGCAGAATATCATTTATTGGAGTTATAAAGCAACACGGGCCACCCGCGCGGTAGACCGGAGCGGAGAGGAGTCTTGTCCGACACTGAACATAACAAATAAAACAATAAAAATTTTATTAAAAAAATAACGTTTGCCCCCTCTCTATTAAGAAGATAGAGCAAACGAGCACGGCTCACCTGGTGGTAAGTGACTACCGCCGCCCATGAACAACTGCAACACCAACTTTTAGAAAGGAGTAAGCTCATTTCTTGAAGGTCCCAAGTTGGTCCGGAAAAATCACCGGTGGTAAACGATTCCACAAAGAGGTTGTAAGAGGAAGAAAACTCTTAGTGAAACGCATAGTGGTGGACTGTCAAACGTTCAGATGGCGTGGATGGTATCGTTAATTTTGTCGCGATGTGCGTTCGTGTAATTTGGTGAATTAATCCGAACAATTCCTCAGAGCACTCCCCATGGTAGATGCGATAAAAATGGAAAGGGATGCAATACCAGTGAATCGAGCCGATCAGAAAGAACTTGGTCGCCGACGATTCAAGCCGCTCTGTGCTAGATGCGGTCAAGTGAAAGGAACTGGCTCTAGGGTGCCCCCAATGATGAGAACAGTATTCCATGTGAGGTTGAACTTGCGCCTTGTAAAGTTGCAAGCGGTGTGCCGGCATGTAATACTATCCTGCTCTGCTGAGCAATCCCAGCTTTTTAAAGGCCAATTTAGTCTTTCCTTTCAAGTGACCACTAATCTGCAGCTCATTCGATATGTAGATGCCGAGGATCACGATGCTAGCTGAGGCAGCAAGGGGAGTGCCCCGATAATGAAGAGATATGACACATAGAGGAGCATCCATGCCATGGCTGGGAACTGCCTCCAATTGGTACAACAGAAGATGAAATAAAAAGTTTCATACCCTGAAGTACCACATCAGCGACAGAGACAGACAGAGTATAGAATGCAGACGTAATAAATAAAATTGTAGTAAGCTTTCACACACTTTTTTTTCTACCTTAAAACTTACCTTGCGTATTTTAAAATCACGATAACGTTAAAACATAATCTAATAAACGTGTTTAAAATCCATAATCATAAATAAACTTCTCCCTATTTTTTACCTATCTTCTGCTGCTGTTGACAACATTAGAAGAACTCCCATTTTTGAGCGTTTTGATAAAACTGGTGGTATTTTAAATAAATAAAATACGCGTGCTTTATTTATTTAAAATATTACCTTTCCTCATATCATTATTATGTTTAACGAAATGGATTTAGAAGATAGTAGAATTTTAATATTAAGGCAGTAGTAGTATTGTAGATGCAGTGACTATATTCTGGCAATGTTAATCATCCATAGACAAACAAATGCGTCAAACTAATCATATGATCACTTTTCACATGACCGATGGTCACTCGTCATTGCCTATTTCTTGTCGATTTATGACAATTTCTGGGCTAAAACTATTTTTTTAGTCCACAAACGTCCACTAGTTATAGTTAAGTAAATCGCAGACCATGGCGTACTGCCGTTTAGTGTTTTCTCTTTTAGTATTAAGTGTCGTACAAAGTTATGCATCCGAAGTACCAGTATTTCTGTGGGGAGACCTGGCGAAGACATCTTTAAAATCCAACCCCTTATCGTTGATCACTGCCGAAAATTTCGCGGAAACCCTTGTACAGGAGCTGGAAGGTGATCCTTTTACCGTGATATTTATGGAAGAGAACCTATCAGTGGAAGATTTTTCGCGTAAAAACGCCGAGGGTGAAACATACTTCCCCTATTTACGCGCCAACATTGGTGATTCGTTGTACTTACCGAATGTAGAGAACGCTGTACGTGTCCTTAACAACCTAGCGGACCCTGATAAGGTAGATCATGTTAAGTTATTAGAAAATGGGCTATCGGCTGAAATTGAGCCACAAAGTGGTAAATTCTTATTCATTAATCTTAAAGATGCTCAGGAAGGTGACTCTAGAGCCGATCTCCTGCGTCGTCACAACGACTTCATGGAAGACATGTTCACTAAGCTGAAAGAGCGTTATGAGAAAGTCGTAGCCATATACACAGCTCACAACCCTTCCTGGACAATTCCTGAATCTCATCTTCGTATCCGACGTCAGGCATCTTCCAGGAATAATGATTATAAATTGGATGGTCTTCGTCTCTATGTTAAGGAGCTTGTACTATCCGAAGGGAACAAAACAACACTTTTAGATAACATGGCCAGCAGTTCTACTGAGTTTAACAATACAATGAAGACCATGACTACAGTTATGAACTTTAACATGGACAACATTCAGCTCAATTTTGTTGAGAATAATGGTTATTGGACTTTTGGTGAGTATCTTATTTAAAAAAAAAATGTTGATAAGTCTTAAATTCTTGTGATCTCAGGTTTAAAAAATATTTGTTCGAAGTGTTTGAATAACATTTTTTGTCATAAAAGGAATCCCTTTTTTGTAGTGCCATGAAGTTTGACATTTCATAATGCATACCTAACATTTTAGCTTGTATATTTTTCAAGGGACTTGCTAAAATACTGTTTATACCCAAAATATATGATGATAATCTTAAACTACATTTTGTAATAATATGGTTGAATGTAGTATAATTCGGAATCACAAAACATTTTTAATGATTTTTGAAAGTATTTTATGTTATGACTAATCTTAGGTGTAAAAATAACCAACCCTGTAAGGCATCGGTCAGCAACAGGCGGACCGCGGTCCGCAAACAGACTGCGAAAGGTGGAACCTCGGACCGCCAAATATTGTAATGTATTGCATACTTGGTATGCAATACATTACAATCTTTTGCCTCTGCCTTGTTTAAAGTGCAGATTTCCATGGACTGCTGTAGCCACCTAACATTAGTTTGACTGTAAGTTCATTTGTCACTTCAGTTTTTAACCCCCGACGAAAACCGAGAAGGTGTTATATGTTTGTAGTGTGTATCTGTGTGTCTGTCTGTCGCATCCTAGCTCCTGAACAGATGATTCAATTTAGATAAAGTTGTTTTCGTTTGAAAGGTGTCTTAATCGAGAGTGTTCCTAGCTATGTTTCAAGAATATCTGTACAGCCGTTTGGAAGATCATCAGCTCTTCTTGTTTCGGGGGTTTTTTTTTTAATTTTTAATTTTAGTTATATAAAAAATAAATAAATATAGAAAATTATTTTTTTAACAAAGTCAAGTTTCTTTCAGAAACGGTGCTCCTCACCAGGTCCAACTTGAGTGAAATGCTGTACCCAAACCATGAGGTATACGCTGTGAACGGCTTCTCATATCGATGCGCGCAAAATGTGACCTTCTCTAGCATCAACGACACACAGCAGTACTCACTAACTTTTATGGATATGAAGGTAAGCTTTTATTGGTCTAAGGTCTTTGTTGACATGTTTAACCCTGGCACTACACTACGGGTTATTCGTCATCTCGCCCGACAAAAACTCGCCCGTTCGGGCGACTTGGCACCTTTCGAATTTACCTAATATTTCTGTCGTCAACTCGCACGCTCGTACAAAGTACAGCCAGGTAAAAAAAATTTAAACTAAATTTTAAAAATGACTTCAAATAAAACGACATTCTATTAAATCTTATAATAAAGCTACTGACTAACTATTGTTGATTTATATCCGAAATAGATATATATATACATATATATATATAGGTACATAAAAAATACAAAAATATTTCGGCCGAAAGAACAGCGCTCTTCTACACTGCCAAGCTCACAAAAGGATAGCGCTGTCTCTTTCTTTTTATCTTACCCTTTATCTCCATCGAAATCGTGGCGCATCGTGACGTCAGTCAGTAAAGCGTACATTACTGCGCCCGCGCATATTAAGCTGCGATATGGATTTTTTTTTTTTTATTAAAATGTTGGTGTTTTTAGTGTTTTTTATGTACGTTGGAGGTAAGTTTATTTAATTTATTTACATAGTGTTATTATGTCTTAATGAATTGCATTTTATTACTACTAGTTTTATTTTAGTACTGTCCTAACACAGTACTAACAGGGTTAAATATTTTAAAAAATATGGCTTTTGTGTCCGCCATCTTGTTTTGTCCTATATTGACTAGCATTGGAATGAACTATGAGACATAAATTAAATATTATAAATTATTTTAAGATTTTTTATGACTATAAGTAATTTTAAAAAAAGAAATTTATAAAAAAAAATGGTTTGCTTTGCCTAGATAATTATTCACGAATTGATTCAAAAAACCGGTTTCAATAATAACAATTTTTTTTTAGGAGTTGAATCACAATCTGATCCATCTAATTCTGGAACTGGTATGAAAACAATTGTTTCACAAAGAGGAAAGCCAGTACTTCTTCGTGCAGGCCATAAATATAATTTACATAGGAAAAATAAAGGATCCTGTGTTTGGAGATGCTCTAAACGAAGTATATGCAAAGCAAAGCTTACTATAAATACTAATAACTCTATCAAGCGGGAGGATAGACACAACCGTGAGCCGGATTTTCCGTCAAATGAGATGGAAGTAGAATTCAATGAGTGCATGGAAAAAGTGAAGACTGACTATACAGTAGGATTTTTGTATGTGACTGTACTAAGTTACCTCACATTTTTATGGTTGGGCGAGTAAGATTTAATGCCATGTCGTTTTATTTGAAGTCGTTTTTAAAATTTAGTTTAATTTTTTGTCCTGGCTGTACTTTGTACGAGCGTGCGAGTTGACGACATAAATATTAGGTAAATTCGAAAGGTGCCGCCAAGTCGCCCGAACGGGCGAGTTTTTGTCGGGCGAGATGACGAATAACCCGGCACTACAACGCGTAATTGCACTAACTTAGTCCACTGCGCAGGATGTGTTAACTCAATTCTTCAAATGTGTTGGCGCACAGTGCAGGACCAAGAAATTCGAAAGGTGCTAAGATGTTGAGCTCCGTAATAATGAAAAAACAAAAAAAAACAACAATCTCATTCATTCTCTCTCTCACTCACTCGCTGAATGAACAATGAGCCAACACAGTTCGTGCGCTGTGCGCTGTATGTGCTAAGTGCTCTGTGAGCGCGGAGTGCAAATGGTGCACGTTTTGCTCCTCACTTGGCGAGTTCCATTTTGTTGCACCATGGTAATTTTGAGTTAACACAATGAGCCAGTGCAGTAAATTACGCCTGACTTACTGACTTTAACGCAAGGAATTTTGCTGAGTTACCCCATGTCTAGGTGTTTGCTTATTATTTCTAGCCATTTCAGCATTTGCATCATAAATGGGTTGGCTGAACCGGAGAAGCACCATGCTCTTTTTTTCATTCGCGCATAAAGGCCTATCAAAAGACCGCTACCGAACATAGCTTTAACATTTTCCATAGTTGCCCTGTTTGACAGTTGTTTGAGTTGACTAGAGGCAGTTGGGTTGTTATCTAGAAGCACCCATTCCATCTACTGTTTTATTTCCCTCTGTCGTCTCTTACGAGGCCCATGGGATGAGGTGGGATATTGGATTCCCCAATGGTGCCACTACATGGTACCACTCACAGAATACCAGTCTAAAATAGAAGCATATAGCTGCTGTGTATCACATGGTGAGTGTAGAGAAGAGAGATAAAGCTGCAAGGCTTCTGTTTTAGTACTTAGAGATGACAACACCTCTATATTTTGATTCTTAATTGAGGATAGGTCTATGGACCACGGCATCCAGTTACCGTCGGGTGTGCTTGTTTGTCACCCTTAATTTGAAAAATAAAAATTAAAAGGTATTTGAATTTGTATTTAGGGTAGTTAATTAGTTTAATAGCATATGCTGCTATTTAGGACTACGAAAATAAGAAACATATTTTTACTAGCTCGCCAGGCAGACGTTGTTCTGCCCTTTCCAACGACCTTTCCTATAAATATGCTTAAATCCGAAAAATTTTGAGGGTCATTTAGCGGGATAAAAACCTGTCTCTCAAGTTGGACCAAAATGCACACAGTGTGCAAAATTTAATTGAAATCAGTTCAGTAGTTTAGAAGTCCATCGCAGACAAACAATGTGACACGTAATTTTTATATATAAAGATTAAGTACAAATACAGTATGACAAAAAAGTTTCCTTACCTTAAAAGTTTTATGTTCTCATTTGTAAAAATTTCTGATTTTTTGCTTTGTGACTTGTGTCTTTCTTGTTATTATAATTAAATTAATTTAAAAAAATTTATTCGATTTTTTTGGTCCTTAATTTGGACCTACCAATATCTTTATTTATTCCATCTTTATTAGAGTTGATTGGTAGAGAATGCCTTAGTTCATTAAGTCCGCCTTTTGTAACACCCAGTTGAAGGTGTGTTGCATAAAGGATAAATAAATAAAACATGTGTTAGTGTCGTGGACTACTCCGTTGAAACGTAGTTCCTTTCGTAGTATATTATTATTGATAAACATATTATATTATTGATTAACAAATACAAATAAATGAATTACTAGCGTTATGACTAAATACAAGGCGGCAGTAATTATTAACTATAAAATAAAATAATATTTCTTTTATGGCAAGAAAAAGTGCGAGGGAAATAGATATTATTCCATCTCGCTTCCTCATAGCCACCAAGGCCGTCTACACTACATCAGAAGGGGTCGTGACGGATAATTCTTACACTTTTTCTCGCCTAGCCCCCATCCCACAAATGCGTACCGTCCGAAAAGGAACTTCGTTCCAAAAAAGTTATTAATTTTAGCTGTTCCATTCCATTTTTAAATAAATGTATTAATTAAAATATAAATAATAATACTATAAGTACCGTGTAGCGGCGGTGTGAAAGAAACAGATTAGGGGATGGGCGGCAGCATATTCCTAATAACAATTTAAAAAAAAAACTGAGGTTGCCAAGTGTGGAAACTTTGGCAAATATCCCCCCTTGTAAGGCAAATGTTCAGCGGTGGACTTTAGTAAGCTGTCACGGTAAATATAACAGAATATGGAGAATCCATTACTCTATTTTGTCTTGTGGGTTTCGTAAGAGGCGACAGAGGGAAACTAAATAAGGAGATAGTCAATCTGTGGGATGTATGTTCAACACTGGACATTTAAAGGGCTGAAATGAATGAAAAAAAAATATCATTAACAGGTTGTAATGAATTAAATGATGAATTGATGAATTAATTATCATCGTCTCTCGATTTCACATGACCGTTTTACTCGTTACGAGGCATTTCCATCTTAGTCCTCAGGTGTGACAACACATATGCATTTTGATTATTTTTTTTTTTTTTTTTTTTTAAAAACGTTACCCCCACACTAGGATTTTCTCCTGGATCGTGGAGGCAGTTTACAAACACAAATTGCACAAGGACAAATATCCAAACCCGGAACAATTATTTGTAGGCCATACAAATACTTGTTCCGTGCGGGATTCGAACCCGCGGCCCCCAGCGCAGCAACTCATTGCTAAACCACTGCGCCACGAAGCCGTAAAAAAAATTAATCGAGGATAAATGTATGTGTCTATGGGCCACAGCATCCACTTACCATCTGGTGGTCTGTGTACTCGTTTTGTCACTCTCATTCTATAAAATGTCCTTTGAAAATTCTGGAACGAATTTTGAACTTAAGGCGGAGTGCCAATAATCCAATTTTAACATATTGATCGAAGAGAGGGAGAGATAGGGAGAGACAGAGACCACATATAGAAGCTTAAACTATTAAGATTCCAAGGTTCGGGAAATACGTGAGATTTGAAATAGTCGGGAATACATGGCGGCAGACTGGCTGCCGCCGTCGTAACGCGCGATCGATCTTTGACACGGACTCGTTTCGTTCACTAGGGTGTCCACAATTTTCACCTTTCCTTTACTAGTCTTCTTCTACCTATAAACAGGGCTTGCATTACTTAAACTTATGGCTTATAACGGTTAAAGATATGAAGTCATATCTTTTTATATGCGATATCTTAAAATTAAGATACACAAATTTTTCGGTACCGAAAAATAACGGAAAAATAACGGTACCGTTATTTTTGTCGCTACTTAATTATCAGCATAAAGGTTTTCTTTTTCTTATTTCATTAGTTTCCAATTAGATTCTTAGGAATTCTTGTTATCGTTGTATATCCCGTTCGATATTACTCATTACTGAAATAATTTCGGTTATGTGAAGGCTATTATATACCGGCGCCGTATCAGTGAGTTGCAACAGCTTTCGGTTTACCTTTAAAAAAATTCGATATCAATATTTTATACCGGTAACGTAAACTCATACCTTAACCGCAATCAAGCTCTGCCTATAACACTTAGAGTAAAGTTACAGCGAAAATACGGAGTAAGTTAGTCTGAATTTCACATGTCCTCAAAATATAATATCTCTCAGACGTGCAGAATTCCTCGTGATGTTTTTCTTTACCGTCGAGCACGTGGTGGTAAATCAACACCTAAAATTGAATGTTGCCTGCAGGAATCGAACTCTGCTTAGCCCTCGAGCTATCACGGATCTTGACACAGCTCGGGAACCTAAGCTAAACATTTCATGATGCACTTGCAATATGTAATAATTATAACCCGTGGGTGTCGTCACTTTTGAAAATTTGTCAAAGATATCCGGACATAACAACATATTCTGATCCAATAACTAACAATTTGTTTTTGCACAAATATTCACTCTGATTGAGAAATCATTATAAACTAATAAACTTAATTAGAAGCTCTTACGTGGTAGAGCCATGCTGCAGCTATATTAGTAATATAGCTGTAGCACGACTGGGTCGGCTCGACCGGTGAAGGACCATGCTCTCACAGAAAACCAGCGTAAAATAGCAGCTTAACGCTGCTGTATTTCGTATGGTGAGTGTAGAGAACCGGATACCCTTTTTACTGGCAAAGAGGCATTCCATCTTAGTCCTCACGGGTGACAACGCATCTGCATCTTGAGTCTTTATTGAGGATAGATGTAGATGTCTATGGGTCACAATAACCACTTACCATCAGGTGGACTGTGTGCTCGTTTGTCACCCTATCCTATAAAAATAATATTTTATGGGACAACTTCGTCAACACCCGGTTATTGATTGTCCCGAAATAAAAAAAAGGCTTGGTCAACTTACACTTGCGCTTTTTCAAAGTAACACGTCTTTAATCGAGATAAAGCTCGCGTGTGTTCAAAAAAGTAGGTTTACAAACGGTTATAAGACACGTTAAGTACATAAATTAAGGTTAATAATGTTTATGGTTAATGTATTTTATTACCAACAAGATAAATTGGCGAGACCGTGTAGTGGCAGTGTTGTTTTTTTATAGGATGGCGTGACAAACGAGCACACAATCCACCTGATGGTAAGTGGATGCTGTGGCCCATAGACATCTATGTCGTCTACGGGTCACAGTATCCACTTACCATTCGGTGGTCTGTGTGCTCGTTTGTCATCTTTCTATAAAAAAAAAACACATCTAACGACTAAACTGCTGATTTACCGCGTGCTTGCCGGTGAAGGAAAACCCTGTGAAGAATCCTTATCTGAGGATTAGTATATTTCGAGGTTTATGTGAAATAAACCATCACAACGAAGAGAAGCACGACGGACTATTCGCTCCATAACGTTCTCAGAAATAAGAGGGTGGGCCTATGCCCAGCAGTGGGACGTATGTATATATTTAACTGTAATTTACCGTTGCAGCCTATTAAATTCCACTACTGAAAATAGGACTCCCTATAGATTACCTTATAGGGGATATTTGCTGTAGTTGGGGTTCGGGACCGGGATCGGATGCGGGTGAGAATACCCACTACTCCAAATCTTCCCGTGGGTGTCGTAAGAGGCGACAGAGGGAAACTGAGGCAGAAGATGGGCAGCAGCATCTTTCTGATAACAGTAAAACAACAATAAAAAAACTGCGGTTGCCAACCCGCTCGCCAAGCGTGGTAACTATGGCAATATACCTCACAATGAATAAAATTACGAAGAGACCGCCCCCAATCCCCGGCGGCCCCACTATTCCTGGCTACTATGGCGACCATAGTAACGGCGGGTCAGGGGGTGCTAAGAATCTCCGGTGGATGTTCGGTTGCCACCTACGACGACTCGACCTCGCAACTTATAACGCATGCACCCTGACGACTGACGAGAAGATCCTGGAGCTGGAAGAAGAGATCCGAGGTCCGAAGAGAGGGAGAGGACACGGTAATCCTCGAATCCGGTAACTTATTCTATCACCGGGAGGACGACCATCTGTCCCAAGGAGGTGTCGGATTTATCGTTCACAAGTCTCGTAAACAACGTTGTAAAGATTGGGAGTGTGTCGACGACCTTATACTCAGAATCACCAAACAGTATTCGCTGATGGTCATACAGGTTTACGCACCAACCTCGGCACACCCCTATGAGGAGGTGGAGGAAATGTATGGGGATATCTTTTAGAGCCTTGCATTCCTCCAAAACCCACTATAGGGTGTTAATGGGAGACTTCAATGCAAAACTAGGCACAAGAGAGAGCGGTGAGCTGAAAGTAGGGAAATTCGGAATAGGGCAATGGAACCCAAGAGGTCAGCAGCTGGTCGACTTCATGGAGAAAGGGGAACTCTTTATGATGAATACCTACGACTAGGAATGGTATGGGGTAATGGATATTCTTACACCGCCACCACACTGGTAACAGTAACTTACTTTACTTTAATGCACTGTGGTACGTTGTTACAGGTGCAGCCGTTCTTCAAAAACACCAACGAATCCGAGATGGTCTTCGGGGATTCATTTAACTGCGTCGGTTTCTTCTCAGTACCAATATGGTCTGGTCTGTTCGTGGTATTTATACTCCTCGCAATCACATTCTATGGAATCATGATGATGATGGACATTCGCACCATGGACCGGTTCGATGATCCTAAAGGAAAGACTATCACCATCAATACATCTGAGTAGATGTGGACAGCTCTAGTGTGACCGTGACCTTACCCCGTATTTTATTTCAATGTATGCATTTTTTACTCGAAAGTTTTATAATATGCAGTTTACAGGTCGTTAACTGGTCACACTACATCTGTCAAATTGATAAATATAATGAAACCATAGAGCTCAAAATCTATATTTAAAAAAAATGTAGTCTTGTGAAAAAAATAACGCAAAATTAATTCAGATCTTAAATGAAATTATAATTTTATATAACCACAAAATAAATTATAACCACTAAATACACCAATTAGTGTAAGTTTAATTTATATATGCAATGTTTTGTTTTAATATCGTGCTATTTTTCACTAGTACGTAACAGATAGTAAATACCTAATATTGTATAAAAAGCTTATACTATTTAAAAAGAGGAACAATTTTATATAATCTGTATAGAAACCGACAACGTGCCTATTTTTCAAATAATAAAAAGTAAGATATCGTTTATGTGAATGTATAGGTTTGATTGTAGGTAAATGGTTGACGTTTTGAAATCCGACAAAATGAGAATAATGATACCGACTTTAGAGCATTTCAGCAATTAAAAAAGTACGTATATACGTAATATAGCTACTATGGTTATCCACTGAATTTAAATTTTGGCGCCATTTATTTTACTCCTCAAAACAAAAAACTATTGTATAGTTCTTTTTATAAATTTTTAAACAAATGAAATGCTCTAAAATGCAAGAGACGTTTCTTTGACATTAACGTCTATATTTTAAGAACTGTAAATTAAATCGGTTATTTTTGTTGTTTCCCAGTTTGCACATTTTACACGGTCGGTAGAATGCTTCATATGAAATTGCCTTAACAATTCCCGAGTAAACACAAAAGTCTGACGCTTGACGTGTGTTTGTTTGCATTTTCAATAAATCAGAGCTTCAAATTAATATAATGCATAAATATACTAGTTGTAATTATTGCGAATAATAATTGTTAATGAGAAGTTTAATACGAAATCGAGAGCCCTCCATGCTAGTGCCAACTCATATTTCATTCCAATGTCGAATAAAAAAAACTCTATGGTGAACTGTTTGGAATATTTTTAAGAGTTTTCCCGTAAAGTAAGTGACCTTTGGTTAAGTCCGTCACATGAAGGTTTTAGATTTGTTATTATAAAAAAATCGCCATTCATAGACAATATTTATTGTCATTATTTTCTGTTTTCTTGTTTAATCTTAACTTAGACATTTATAAGAATAACATTTTATAATTTTTATTGTAACAAATTTAAAAAAAAATCAAGTGATGAGACTTAGGTTAAGAAATCATATTTATCAATTATTTCCATGTGAATATTGTTCGATATTTTCACGCTTTACTTTATTTTACTTCATTGTTATTTTTGAACGCGTATTAAAATTATGGACCATTTTTTTCTTTTATTACAAACGTCTAATGTTCCTAATGTATGGAGCAATGGTTTATAAAAACAATTTTATAGTCTGTGAATTAATTATGTATATTAAAATATTAAATAGAAATGTTGAAATAAAGCTTAAACTTTATGTTTTGTGTTTTGTTTTAGAATAATAATTATATGAAACAACTAGCTGGCCAGGCACTTTCCTTTGCCCTCTAAAAATATCTCAAAATTCGCAATAAAAATGTTGACGGTCACATAGGCGGAAAAAACTATCCTATCTGTCACGTTGGAGCAAGAAATACACATTTACATAAATTAAAATTAAAAATCTACAACCGGCTTCAATATATTATATTATTAAGGATAACTCAAAAACTATTGGTCAGACCTTGATCCAATTTATATGGGACCACATGAGAAGCACCAGTTTTCAACTAAAAAAAGAATCATCGAAATCGGTTCACCCAGAAAAAATTTATGAGGTAACTCACATGAAAAAAAGAAGAAAAACACATACAGTCGAATTGAGTACCGTCTCCTTTTTGAAGTCAGTAGTAACCATTCAATTAACCTCAGACTAAATATCTAGACCGATGACGGGCACAAGACGTGTTATTTACTCATTTCTAGTGACCCGACCATTCAAGTATTGATACGTCTTACGAATCAGCTCATTCGGGTCGATCATTCAAATGGATCATTTCGAGTTTAGTACTCTGTGATCTATGAGACCCGCTCGATAATGTCGGTCGTCGGTAATTACTATACTACGTAGTACTATTATTTATTCTGTGACTATTCTCTGTTCGTAGGTCCTGTCAATCGTTTGTTTAGCAAAAAAATGTAATAAAAAAAAACCGGCCAAGTGCGAGTCGAACTCGCGCACTGAGGGTTCCGAACTAATCCGTAGGTATATAAGTTTAAAATTAATAAAATATTTTTATTATGTGATGTAACTAAAAATTTATGCTTTTCGCAATTTTTCCTTTATCTGTGCTATAAAACGTTGCTTCATACAAAATTTCAAGATTCTGAGTTCACGGGAAGTACCCTGTAGGTTTTGATTCCCTTGCGAATGTCGAAAATTTGCGCCATAAACGGCTGTATCTTTTGATTGCGTTGGCCTAGAAGTTTGATATTGTCACAGCTCCAAAGGACAGTAGACCTGAGTATTTGATATGAATTTTAGCTTGATACAACCTCCACGCATTCCTGAGAAAGAGGGTCTTGACAGACAGACAGACGGATGGACAACAAAGTGATCCTATAAGGGTTCCGTTTTTTCCTTTTGAGGTACGGAACCCTAAAAATTATCAATACTATGATGCGAGACGGGTCAAATGAACGAATCGTTCACGATTGACCTATGTTGGGCATCGGCGACGACGCCCTTTAGACATGTGATGACATGACATGTGTCAATAGTACCTAGTAGCATGGGCGTCAGCCGCCCGGAGCTAAAGCCAAAAATCTCTTTTCCCACAAGTTCCGAAAGTACAGTTTTAATATAAGATCTTACAATATTTATTTATTATTTATAGTGTCCGACCGAAGGTCGATTTCTGCCCGAAGTCGAAGTTGAAGCCGATTAATCGGATATCGCCACAACCTTCGTCCGAAGCCGAAAGCTTAAAAACTTAATGATTTTAACACTTAATTTAAAGGTTTATATTTACTGTATAATACAAAAGGTAATTTTAATCATCTCTAGTTGATCGAGTGCATTCCATCTTAGTCCTCACGGGTGACAACGCATCTACATTTTGATTTGTAACAGAGGATAGATGTAGATGTCTATGGGCCGCAGCAACCACTTACCATCAGGTGGAATGTGTGCTCGTTTGTCACCCTTATCCTATAAAAAAAAATTAAATATTTTGTACTTCAATATAAATTATTAAAGATAACTCAAAAAATATTGGTCACACCTTAATCAAATTTACACGGGACCAAAGGAAAAGCATCAGCTTTCAAATAAAAAAAAAGAATCATCGGAATCGGTTCACCTAGAAAAAAGTTATGAGCTAACACAAATAAAAAAAGAACGAATTGAGTACCTCCTCCTTTTTGAAGTTAAAGAACAAGGAGGTGATGGCGATAGACCTGTAGTTGGACGGGTCTTAGCGGTTGCCTTTTTTAGGGAGCAGGTGGCCCATAGCTGTCTTCCCTGAATTCGGGACTACGCCTTGGGAGTACAACAACTCACTTTGAGGAACTCCATAAGGTCCACTCGACTTGCTGACGTCCAGGGAGAATAGTGCTTTGCGAACCGAGCGCTGTGTAAACCGCACATCCGGCATGGAGCACTCACACCGCGGGGTGGTCGGCAGTGTGTTCCCCCCGTCATCTAGAGTCAAGTTGGACGCTAAGAGAGAGCCTAACAAATCGGCTTTCTCCTTTGCGGCGTGGGCCAGTGAGTCGTCCTCTCTGTGCAGAGATGGAAGACATGGCTGACAGAAGTTCCCTTGAACAGCTTTGGTGAGAGACCAGAATTCACGGGTTCCCGAAGGAAGGTGAACTAGCTTCTCGCCAATTCTGCCAATGTGCTCAGACCTTGCTTTGGCAATGACTCTTTTGAAGGACCTGGAGACGGAATTATACTTCTTTATAAGAGCGCTGGTGTTTACATTCCGGGACGTTGATGCGTCAGCCCAGGCCCGGAAGCACTCCTGCTTATAGCGTGATTCTATTTTACAGGAACGACCAAACCATGGCTGAGATCTGTCTACAATGGGCAAAACAGACTTACTTGAAAAAGTATACTTACCTATTGTATTCCTTGGGATAGTTAAAGTATGATATATTTTTATTTTTTCTAGTATTTATCATACACACAGTACAATAAACAACCATTATTAATAATACCACATTTTTATATTAAAATATTCAAACTGGCAACTAACAAAACAAACAACGTGTGTCGGACTAACCCTGAGATTGTTGTCCACTGGTTGTGCCAGCGTAACCGGTTTTTTCCAGCTTCGCCGCATACGCGACAAGCGGCCAGTGGCTATGCACACATGCCCCGTGTACTTGTAGTAGTGCAACCGATTTACTTGTGGCGGCGCTGTCGTCGCGCCACAAGCGAAACACATCGAAGCCTAAATCGCGCTATCAAAGTTCCGAAATTAAAGCAGCATATATAGAATAGCTCCGAACTACCAATCGGAGCGTTGGCCACTCCCCGGGCAGAACACCCGGCGGGAGATCTCCCCTTTTCCTTCCACCCCGCTACAGTGGTGACCAACCGACGTGATATGAACACGCAACCAATCAACCTTCGGAAACTACAACTTCAAAACCTTCGTCATCGTCCCCAAGTACCTACCCCATTCTTTCGCTCCCGAGCAGATATTGTCTGCAGTCTTCACATTCTGCAAGCCATCTAGCTTTACAAAAGGTTCAACGCAGCACTGGAATAATAATGCTTCCTGTTCCTTCAAGCTACTCTCTGCGCTACAGTGTTCGGCACGGCTCTGAGCCTTACTGCTCGCCATTGCTTGACGGCATTCTCGCAGATTACTTGCCTTCTTCTCGACTCACCGCAGACTACAAGGCAATCCCTGGCACTTGCTCCGGCTCATCGTTCTCACCGGCATCACTTGCAAGTGCGTAGTACGGCATGCATTACACACCGGCATATCATTCGCACCTGCGTCACTTGCCCTTACGCACACAGCATGCATTCCCCACCGGCATTAAGGACGCACCGGCAATCGGACTGCACTATCGACATCCGGTCTGAGCAGGGGGGTGATGTGGCGGCGCTTTCGTCGCGCCACAAGCGAAACACATCGAAGCCTAAATCGCGCTATCAAAGTTCCGAAATTAAAGCAGCATATATAGAATAGCTCCGAACTACCAATCGGAGCGTTGGCCGCTCCCCGGGCAGAACACCTTGCCCGGCGGGAGATCTCCCCTTTTCCTTCCACCAACTACATACTCATGTGCTGGTGCTGACAGAATAACAACGATTAACACCGCCTCTATACGGTAAGTCAAGTCAATATGTTTGAGTTAAACTCCTTTTTTTGTTTTACATGGGGAAATGTCTTCGCATACCGGCTCGCGGGGGTTAAAGTGTCGGACTGGCACCGACTAAAACCCAATGGTGTTCCACCTACGTCGCATACTGGCAGGGCTACGGGAATGCTTATGCACACATCCGCGGCTCCACCAGCACCGGCCGTCCCATGGCGGTTCCTCATCGGGAGAGGACTACTTCTACCTCATCTCCTTCTCGGGTAAGGTGTACCAGAACACACCCTCCTGACACATGCGCTCTCATCCGCGACCTCCAACTTCACCTGCGCAACGGACGTACCCGTGTAAGATGCGCCAAGGCCTTGGGGCCAAGAAAAACGAGCACTCAGAAGCACTAGCCTTCCTGAATCCAGCGGTGAATTTGGTCTATGGCTCCGCCGCCAACTAAGATTCGGCTGCGGTAGGAGATTGGCGCCTCGGAATACCGACACTCCTCTCCTTCCGCAGCCCTACCACCACCGCATCAACTGTGTGGCCCCGTCAGCGTTGTAGAGGTCAGGGCAAGTGGGGAATTGCCATACCAACACTCCTCCTTCTCCGTGACTCCACTTCAGCTGCAGTGGTAGAGGGAGATGGCTCCCTTATCGCCGCTGCTCACCAACACACATCCGAAGTAAGCTCACAGAGCCAATTCGGAGTGGTCACCTCGGGCCGCCCTACACCACGGGCCAGCCATGGTTCCTCTTAATTCACCGCGGGCGACCAAGCCCCCCCCCCCCCCCCCCCCCCCGCCACGACAAGGCGGGAGCCTGTTCGGGAGGGATGACTTAGACTCTTGTCTATGGATGCGTTGTCATCTTCGAGGATTAAGGTGGAATACGACATTTCAGAATGACACAGCTGTTGAACGGGCGAGTATATGCCACGGTATTTATGTTACGCGGTTGCCTTAAGCGCAAAACGCGTATGTATGTTCTATAACGCGCCTAAAATTCAAAAGTCCAACGTTTTATCGCATAAAATCGTATCTAACAATCATAATGAACATGTTATAAATTATATAAAAAGCACATTGTCATCTCTCTGACAAATCATTGTTGAACTTGTGGCGGGTGGAAGGAAAAGGGGAGATCTCCCGTGTTCTGCCCGGGGAGCGGCCAATACCACTCGGAAGTGGTAGTTCGGAGCTATTCTATATATTAAACTGTTTTAACTTCGGAACTTTGTTAGTGCGATTTAGGCTTCGATGTGTTTCGCTTGTGGCGCGATGACAGCGCCGCCACATCACTCCCCTGCTCAGACCGGAGGAGCGATAGGGCAGTCTGATTGCCGATGCGTCCTTAAAGCATGCTGTGTGCGTAAGGGCAAGTGACGCCGGTGCGAACGATATGCCGGTGTGTAATGCATGCCGTACTACGCACTTGCGAGTTTTGCCGCTGAGAACAATGAGCCGGAGCAAGTGCCAGGGATTGCCTTGTAGTCTGCGGTGAGTCGAGAAGAAGGCAAGTAATCTGCGAGAGTGCCGAGAAGCAGAGGCGAGCAGTAAGGTTCAGAGCCATGCCGAACACTGTAGCGCAGAGAGTAGCTTGAAAGAAAGGAAGCATTATTATTCCAGTGCTGCGATGAACCTTTGTAAAGCTAGATGGCTTGCAGAATGTGAAGAATGCAGACAATATCGAGAGCGAATGAATGGGGTCCTTGAGGACGATGACGAAGGTTTTTTTTGAAGTTGTATTTTCCGAAGGTTATTGGTTGCGTGTTCATATCACGTCGGGGTCACCATTGTGGCGGGTGGAAGGAAAAGGGGAGATCGCCCGCCGCGCAAGGTGTTCTGCCCGGGAAGCGGCCAACGCTCCGAGTGGTAGTTCGGAGCTATTCTATATATTATACTGTTTTAACTTCGGAACTTTGTTAGCGCGATTTAGGCTTCGATGTGTTTCGCTTGTGGCTCGACGATAGCGCCGCCACAAACTTATTAATTTTTTAAATCGATTAATTGATATTTTTACATAAAAAGTGGTTTTAGTAGCTTATGGTGTAGATTTATCAAGTCCGCATGGAGTGGTAAACACGATAGCTTGAATATATCAATTGTTTAACTCAATCTATTTTGTAATCTCTTCAACTATCATGTGGGAAACCAGGGAATGTAAATGCGGGTTTCATTTTCTTTTGTTTAGTTATAATTAATTCTTTTCGGCGTAGAAATCCGAAATTTTAGGTGTTTTAGCAGCCTTGTAATACTTTATATTACTAAATAGACTGCCTCACTCATTCACTTCGGCGACAACCGCCGTCGCGAGTTTTTACGTGGTAGAGCCATGCTGCAGCTATATTAGTAGTATAGTTGTAGCACGAATGGGTCGGCTCGACCGGGAAGGACCACGCTCTCACAGTAAACCAGCGTAAAATAGCAGCTTAACGCCGCTGTGTTTCGTATGGTGAGTGTAGAGAACCGGAGACCCTTTTTACTGGCAAAGAGGCATTCCATCTTAGCCCTCACGGGTGACAACGCATCTGCATTTTGATTCGTAATCGAGAAAAGATGTAGATGTCTATGATTCACAGTAACCACTTATAGTTCTCATTCACCAAAAATTTGACAAAGTTACAGGTTACAGGTTACAATTACAGATATAAATAAATAAAAAACAGACTAAAAATTATAATTTTATTTTTAAGCTTAGGCAAAGGTAATATTGCCATAAATCCAATATTTTTTTCCTTTAACTTTAAAAACTATAAACAGAAGTGTCGTATCCGGCAGCAGCGACATTCATGTCTATCCAGTCTCGCAGACCTGCCACGTCGACGTAAACACCTGGAGTGCCATCCTCTCCGCATCCGATACCCCAAGCTACCATGCCACTTTGCATGTACCGTTCCTTTTGGAACTGTAAATTGAACATACTTATATTGTATCGAAAAAACTGTTTTTACCTGCATTAATGGGCGATTAGGCCTCACTATCCTGCTTAACTTTCTATATCCTATGTTTGTCGTGTAATGTGGTCGCGACGTAAGAGATTCATAAGAGGACTGCGGGCTATGCCAGCAAAATCTTACGGCTTTCGATCAGACCGTCAAATATTAAGACCGGAGAGGGGACGCGCAGCAGATCAAGCGTCTCAGCTTACATTAAGTCTCTCTTTATCTGTTGCTAGCTAGAGACATTTCCGAGGTAGAGTCGCGGGGAGGAGTGTTCGGATGTAGACGCGTCAGTCGTATATTTGCTAATCTGGCGGTGCCTTATCGTTGATGTGACAGTGGTGAGGCGGGAGGGGGGCGGGAAGGGATCCACAGCTGCTTCCAGGCACCCGTTTTTAATCCCCAACACAAAGAGAGGGCTGTTATAAGTTTAACTCGTGGTGGCCGCATACAGAGCTAAATATCTCGGCACGCCGACGATAACGAAATATTGTTTATGGGCGCGTCGCCAACAATCTCTCCCCTGTGCGTCATCACCATCATTTGGGAGGCGTTGCGGGTACCAGGACTATTATTCTGGATGTAGGTCTCCTCAAGATACCTGTGCAAGTAATGACGTCAACCACTCTAGTGTGACCGTCTTGTCCCGGTAGCGTCCTATGAATCTTGTCTTTCAGCCACGTATTTCGTGGCAACGAATGATCTATTATCAAGACAATATCGCCATTTTTCGGTTCCATGAATTTTCCGTTATCGATATACGAGGTATTACAGTACAACTCAATACCTCAAACTCTCAAAGAACTTTGGTGAGGGATCTACCTCACCAAAGTTCTTTGACAAGATTTCATGGCTTAAAAATTCGCGATATTTATGTCTATATGCAAAATACGTGCTTCGTGGTAGATTTGCGGAGTATAGCATGTACGCGGTAGAGCCACGCTGCTATATTATAGTTGTAGCATGAATGGGTTGGTGAGGTTGGGGAGGACCACACTCTTACTGGATACCATCGAAAAATAGCAGCTTAATGCTGCTGTGTTTCGTACGCACCGGAGACCCTTTTTACTGGAAACGAGGGATTCCATCTTAGCCCTTACGGGTGACGACGCATCTGCATTTTGATTTGTAATAGAGGATAGATGTAGATGTCTATGGGCCGCAACAACCACTTACCATCAGGTGCACTGTGTGCTCGTTAGTCAGCTATATTCTATATAAAAAAATAGCCAGCCGTAAACTAAGGTTTAACGTGTGTATCGGTGTGTCTGTTTAAGGCATCATAGCGCCCAAACGGATGAACTGATTTCGATTTTGTTTAAAATATGACTTGATCGAGAGCATGAGAGCTATATTTCAAGAAAATCTATTCAGCCATTCGAAAATTATCAGCTCTTTTCTAGTTTTTTTAGTAAATAAGATAACTTCCAATAGTAATAACAAAAAAGAACTCTAAAAAGTAAAGAAAAAGAACACCCATTCACTTATTACTTTCAAACACGGCGGATTAATAAGTAATGTAATAGGTAATGGGCCGGCCATAATATAGTTCGAAGAACCGACAAGCGACGGGGAAGAATGATTCTCGAGTGGCAGCCTCGTGTCGGGCAGGTGAAGTGTAGTGCGTCCCCCCACTAGATGGAGTGACGACCTGGTGAGACTTGCAGGAAGTCGATAGATGCAGGTGGCTCAGGACCGTGTTTTGTGGCATTCCTTGGGGAGGCCTATGTTCAGCAGTGGACTTGTGAAGGGCTGTAAAGATGATGAAAATGGTAATATCGCCTAGCCCCCCTCCACTAACTCCGTACCGTCCGACAAAGAACTTCGTTCCAATACCTCAATAGGGCACACCAGTGGTGATCCGCCATCTCCGTTGCACGTGTCCTTGTCTCGTTCCCCTCCAGCGCAAATAAAGCTCGAGTGCAGGTTGAAGTGGCGGCCTAGGCGGGTACGACGTAGCTGCCTCTGGCAGACCTGACGGTCTACAATTGGCAGATCTATCTGTGATAAGATCGAGGACCTTTCTTTAAAATTATTAACTTCTATTGTATACAAAACCTTATAATAATTATAAAACTTTTAAAAATTAAAAATCTAATTCAAAGAATTAAAAAGAATATAATCATCGAATACGTTTGTTGTGGTAAAGAATACTGTGTAGTGGCGGTGTAAGTATATCCAGTACTCCTTGTCATCCCGTAAGAAGTGAAAGAGGGAAACAAATCAGGAGATGGGCAACACGGCGTCGTTCTGAGGCAGACGTTGTTCTGACCTCTCCGACGACCCTGTGTCGTATAAAAATTCTTAAATTCGTAATAAAAAATATTGAGGGTCTCTTATAGGGATAAAAACTATACTATTTCTCAAGTAGAACAAAACTGCACACAGTATGCAAAATTTCATTGAAATCAGTTCAGTAGTTTAGGAGTTCATCGCGGACAGACAATGTGACACGTAATTTTATATATGTGTATATATATATATATATATATATATATCTATATATATATATATATATATATATATATATATACCCGTGAGGACTAAGATGGAACGCCAGCCGCCGCCGGATTATTTTAGTTATAAGTACCGTATATACTTTCATATGCATATAGTAAAAAGCTGTTATTTCGACATTACAAACACTTCAATTTTATTTATGGGTTTAGAGTATAGACTACAGATCCGTCCGGGTTTCGCCTGGATAAGATTCTATTAATGTAGTCTTATTTAGATTTAAGATTGTCAATAACTATTTATGTTATCAATTTTTCGTTTTTCTTAAAAAAAAAGAAAAAGAAAAAACATCTTTTGTTTTTCATAAAATATAGCCTAGATCCCACCGGGCACTGCTTTCTATCTGTTTGTCATTACAATCGGTTCAGCCATTCCGAAGATTAGTCCGGACAGACAGACATACAAAAATTAAAACTAACCTTTTTGAGTATGACTTGGTATTGGCCCGCCTGTCCGTACTTGTCCTTCCCCCAGCCGGAGGCAAAGCATCTTGTGCCGGCGGGTACTCGTTGCCGAGGCGATGGCAGACACGCAAGCCCCACGTTGGGCGCCAAAATCATCGGAAAGTTGAGAAACAGCAAAGCGATGTCGTAGTACAAATTTTCTGCAAAAAAAAACGGAATTGAGGAGGTATAAGGGTGCGGGGTGCAGGGTGCGGACTGCGAACTCATAAGGTCTTGGGTTCGAAACCGCCATTCGACTGTCGTGAACATTTTGAGCTTACCGGTATTGGTTACACGGAATAGCAGTATTGTGAAAGGCATTGCTAGTTTTTTAACAAAAGAGAGAAGACGTTACGCTTTACTAATGATGATAGAATTAGTTAAGTGTCAGTGAAAATTGACTTAAACTGGAGGACATTTTGTTTGAATTCCGCTAAAAGTGTTCATGGTTTTACTATCTAAAATATTTCAATAAAGAATATCATATACAGTATTATTTTGCAATAACCGGCATTTGGAGAGAAGGTTCAGAATAAGTAATATAGGCAAATGGTGAAGAAAAATTAATTAAAAAAAAATCTCAAACATTCTGTCCTTTTTTATCTTTTAAATTGAAAAGCGTAGTAACATATTATTTTAACTCATTGTCATTCATAAATATCTAGCGCCTACAATTTTACTACGCACGCACACATATGTATGGGTCGATTGTAATTGTGAAATTGTGAATGTTGTGAATTGAATCGCACACAGAGGAGCGCGCGTACGTGTAGTCGTTGCCCATAAATCACATTCAATTTGGGATCTTAACATAGCTATGTACTCTCGTCCTGACAATGAAATATACTGTGTTAACATGAGCTCCATTGGTCAAATTTACAAAACAGAAACATATATTGCGTGAATATAACCTCCATTGGTCAAGTTACACGATTACTAACAGATACATTAACGATTACATATAAAGACTAACGAAATGACCCGGTTTCGCTTGGGTAAGATCTATTAGACGTTATTTAGATTTAGGATAATCATAAACTATTTATTTTATAAATTTTTCGATTTGTCAAATAAAAGCTATATAAAAGATAGACCCATAGCGTTGATCACTCCTGACATCTATCTCTTCTGTCTCTATCTGTTTGTAACGTTTCATTACAATCGGTACTGTCATTCCGAAGCTTAACCCGGACAGACAGACAGACAGTATTTTTTTAAAATAATGGTTATTCATATCTTAATGGCATGCAAATAATCACTTCAGCTTAATAAAAGGCAGTTATTTCGATATTACATATAGGCAATAATGATTTGTTATATTTACGCGAATACTACACAATAAATGAAACTTATTTTACGGATTTTATCGTGTTCAATTTTAACTTTTAAAGTCCCGACGTTTTGGGTGCTTTATTTGACCTCCCGATGTCATAGTTAGACCGGCTTGAACGTAGGAAGGTAGTTTTTGAATATTAAATTATGGTTAGATCTATAGTCTGTTCGCTAAGATAGTGTCGGTACACCCGGAGGCGTACTTTTTAGTTTGCTTTTGTTTTAGTATTATTTATTGTGTTTGTTAAATAAATATTTTTCTATTCTAAGAATAAATATAAATATATAATAAAAACATTATTCTGTAATATTATTATTATTATTGTAATAAAATACGAATATAAATAATAATGACAAGTTAGGTAGCAAATAACCTTTCACTATGGAGCTTCGTTTTAAAATGTAAAATTTTCCTGCGGGTGTACGACGCACGCAGTGACCTTTGATGTTGCGGTGGCGCCTTTGACAATATGCGGCACGTGCACAGGCGGTACGACACAAAGGCGGCCGTATTTAAGCGAACAGGCTATATTTAGAATGAGCTTACAGAATCTTGATATCTTGTAGTGGTATGCTTGGGTTTGGATTTAATTTTATTAATTATAGGATCCCAAGCAGGTGGTAGCACCTATCCATCTTCTCTATTAAAATTAGGATGTTTTTTTTTAAATTTCAAATAGCTTCGTGTATCGTTAGTATCCTATCAATAGTTTCAGTTACAGACAGACACTTCAATTTTATTTATACATATGTGTATATAGATATAGATATATTATGAAAAGACTCACTGTTATTAAAGTTTTTATGGACTACGGTCTTCACAACTTCCCGATCTTGGTGGGGATACGGTTCCTTGTTGGTCTGCGTATCCCACTCCCCGGCGCGGACGAACAGCCGCCTGGTCTCGACCACGTAGTGCGCCGTGGTCAGGACCACATTCGGGTGGATCAAGGAGCCACCACCCACGTAGACGTTCATGTTTTGCCCCGATGGGTTGTTTTCGTTGATGAAGAGTGGTTCTGTCCTGATTAAAGTAAATGGATGTTGTGGCCCATATACATAAACATCTATCCTCGATTACGAATCAAAGTGCAGATGCGTTGTCATCCGTGAGGACTAAGATGGAATGCCTCGTTTCCAGTAAAAATGGTCTCCGTTCTACACTCACCATATGAAACATAGTATCATTAAGCTGCCATTTCACGATGGTTCTGTGAGAGCGTGGTCCTTCTCTTTTGAACCGACCCATTCGAGTTACACCCATTATATAGCTGCAGCATGGATCTACCACGTAAAATATAGATAAAAAATTATAAGAGCCATGGTAGCTTTGGGATTAAGTTCTCGCTTTATACTTCACAGTAGGGTTCAATCCCCGCCGCATTGGTGCCGGCGGAAATTGTTAGTTACAATTTTAAGTGCTGATTTACTACGTGTTTGGCGGTGAAGGAGAACATTGTGAGGAAACCCAGCCCAGGGGTGAGATGCACATATTGGAATGAAGTTCTTTATCGGACGGTGCGGATTTGGCAGACGGGGGCTAGGCGACAAAAAGTGTAAGATTTTTCCGTCACGATCTCTTCTGACGCAGTGTAGGCGGCCTTGGCGGCTGTAAGGAAGCGAGATGGAATAATCCATAATCATTATCCAATCCATCTCCCTCGCACTTTTTCTTATTTTGCCATAAAAGAAATATTATTTTATTTTGAATGACGCTTCATTTTGATAGACGCTAGTAATTCATTTATTTGTATTTGTTAATCAATAATATAATACGTTTATCAATAATATTATACTATACGAAAGGAACTTCGTTCCAACCGAGTGTTCCACGACACTCACGCATGTTTTTTTAACTTGGATTGATGACTTATGTTGAGTTAGTCATATAGATACTAAATAATTAAAATGGTTCTAAACCGCCCGAGGGAATCTTGCCTCTGAATGTTGATATATCTGGCTCCAATGATATACTCTTTTCAGTCTTTAATCCTATACATTACATTTTTTCTCTAAAATAAATTAACAACTCAACATAAAAGTCCCTAATCCACATTAAAAAAGAGAAATAGATGGCAACATTTGATTTGATTTTATTTACGTCTTTAAAATAGTATGTTAAAAGAAAATAAATCCAGACTTGTATATTTTATACAAAGAAATTGTAAACGGTGGATGCTTTGACCTGTAGTTGAATTGGTGTAGTGGAACATGTGAGCATGGGTCTGGCTGAAATCAGTTATTGGATTTACTGTTAAGAAGTTCTTTAATAGCAGTCTGGAGTCAGGGAGATGTTTCATCCCCTCGTCTCGGGAAGCACGTAAATCCGTTGGTCCTGTGCCTGATCTCTCTTCGGTCATTTCAGATGGTCTTCCCATTGGACTGTGAGAGTGAAGCAATATGAGTGCACTTCTGTTTATGAACACACTCGTGCGCTACAATCACACCTAGAGCACCTTGCCCGGCGGCAGATCTTCCCTTTTCCTTCCACCGGCTGCACTGGTGACCCCGACGTGATATGAACACGCAACCCAACAACCTTTAGTGTAGCCGGTGGAAGGAAAAGGGGAGATCTCCCGCCGGGCAAGGTGTTCTGCCCGGGGAGCGGCCAACACTCCGAGTGGCAGTTCGGAGCTATTCTATATATACTGCTTTAACTTCGAGACTTTGTTAGAGCGATTTATGCTTTGATGTGTGTCGCTTGTGGCGCGACGATAGCGCCGCCACACTGCCATGACAGGTTAGTCCGTAGAGATTTAGATTGCAAAATGGCTAATAAAGAAATCGGCGGAAGTTAGAGACTATTGGTACTTCAGTCGACCCCTCCGGTCGCATTGATTAAGGCAGTGAGGCATTCTGAGAGAGATCTGTTTTGTTCTGTTTACAGATTGATGATGACGAGGAAGAATTAAAATCTGTCATATCAGTTTACTTACTTCAAAATGGCGACCATCCACGGGAACTCGGCGAACTTTGCCTCCCCACCGACGTCGCCGGTGGTAAAGAGTCCGACCCCGTTTGGATTCCTCCAGCCACAGCCTTGACGCTGAGGAATTATAACAAATGTATGCCAATGATTCTCCATGACCTCATTTCTAAGTGGCGCCCCCCTGGTGGTATCAAAGGTCGTGGATACCCTGGGCAACAATGTTTTTGCCCAATTTGGGATAATTTCAAATAAAAGTAGAAGTCTTATTTACTCGTATATTCAAAAACTGCATTAACGGTATATCGTTAATTATGAATTTGTACTTAAGTTTAAAATTTTGCAAGAATAAAAATGCAGATGCATTGTCACTCCTGAGGACTAAGATGGAATGAGGAAAAGAGGTATTCTATTTTAGTTCTCACGGCTGACAACGCATCTGCATTTTGATTAGCAAACGAAGATAGATGTAAATGTTTATCGGCCACAGCAACCACTTACCATCAGGTGGACTGTGTGCTCGTTTGTCATCCTTTTTCTATATAAAAAAAAAACATAATATAGCTGCAGCGTGGCTCTACCATGTAAACAATTTAATGGCTAAGAAAGAGATAGACTTACAACGAATTTCTTTCTAGATACACACCTGATAATTGGGATTGGGCGTAAGTATGGGTTGAATTTGTATATCGGGCGGTAGACAGCAAGTGTCTAAATAGGAAGAACAGGGACCATCACGCATTCTGTAAAATAAATATTTTATAAAGAAGTATTAAATGAACTTTTGCCGTTTGGATGCGGCGTGAAAGAATAATGTCCTCCGGCCAGTATTGACGTAGACTAGCCATCTGCGCAGGACAGGCTTATAGTGCACGAGTGTATGTGCAAGCACAGGTGCAATGTATTGCCTCACTCTCATAGTCCGATGGGACAGAGAGATCAGGCGCAAGACCAACGGCTTTACTTGCTTTCCGAGTCACGAGGGTCACACACCATCAGCTACTCCGGGCTGCTAATGAGAATTTTGTGACAGAAAAACCAATAACTGATTTTGCCCAACCCGGTATACGAACCCGGGTCATGGTCAGCAATAGAGTTTACAACCACTAGAACAAAGAGGCAGTCAAAGAAATGACGTAAAAGAATCAGTAGCTAGTGTCGTAAGAAGCTGCATGGCATGGAGTATGGAGTAGAAGGAGAACGTTTTTATACGTGGTGGAGCCATGCTGCAGCTATGTTAGTAGTATAGTTGTAGCATGAATGTGTCGGCTCGACCGAAGAAGGACCACGCTCTCACAGAATACCAGCGTAAAATAGCAGCATAATCCTGCTGTGTTTCGTATGGTGAGTGTAGAGAACCGGAGACCCATTTTACTGGAAAAGAGGCATTCCATCTTAGTCCTCACGGGTGATGACGCATCTGCATTCTGATTCTTTATTGAGGATAAATGTAGATGTCTATGGGCCACAGCAACCATTTACCATTAGGTGGACTGTGTGCTCGTTTGTCACCCTATCCTAATAAAAAACAACTATCTCATATGAGGGGAAAGTTGAAAAAAGTGTCCAACTGTATACTGAAAATATAGGTTTCCAAAATCTACCACAATAGCGCTGGCGTCTGAAAAACTACGGTATGAATATAGCTGTTGTAGACGATGTGAAGTCAGCTGAATTCAAATGTTTAAAAAAAATATGACTAGAGTAGTCAGTCAAATGCCAGTAGCCCAGTATACAAAACCTCAACTATTTACGTAGTACAAAACCAAGCGGATTGGTCGGTCCTTGTTTATTTCTCCATCTTGTTCTAATTAACTTTGGCGCTTTTTTTAAAAAAATTATCCTATGCTACTGCAGCGCTACCCTTATTGGACGCGTTGTTACGGACACTTCGCATCATGGGGGTTAGAGAGAAGGAGAACGATCGCTGTAGAAAATAGTGTCCCAGAAATATGGACAAAATAACTGAGGCGCTGCGATCGCTAAGTTGTCTCAATAAAAGCGGGCTGTTGTGCGCTAGTTTGAAATGTAATTATTATTTATTAATAAATAAATTATGTTTTTATAATTTTAATTATTATAAATATTATAAATTATTATAAATATAAATGATTAATTATTATTGATTTATTATTATTTTTGTACATCATTCAACTAACTTCATCTACTTGTACTCATAAATAGCTAACTCCGCAGACACTACTTACCGACGGCAGCGCCGCTATAAATTATACAAATTTTCAGGGACAGGCGGGCTTTGTTTTAGTACGTAGCGACGTTCTCCTCTCTAACATATATATATATAACATCTTCGTATACAGAGATGGTCCTCCTTCTACTCTATACTCCATGCTGCATGGGAAATCCAAGAAATTTCTCATAGCTTTCAATAGATGGCGGTATTACCATAACGTTTACGGCAGACGTAATATAGGTACCCAAGCCAGCGATGGTCAGCAGCGTGAACAGTGCGTGCAATATTCATTTTGCACAGTGTTCTATAACTCGTGATGTGTGGAAAGAACTTATAATCTGTACATGCAAAAAAAATGTTAACAATGTATTTATCAGTCCCCTGATTACTGCTATGGTGATGGCATTTGATGTAATAATGATTTTCTTACCTACTAGCTGGTACCCGGCGCGTTACTGCCGTAGAAGAAAAAATAGCGGGAATATCGTCTTAAATTTGGAAGGGTTATATTGTTTAATTAGGGATGATAATACTGCCTGTTGTAAGTTAATTGTACTATGCCTATAACCTTCGTGTAAGTGCAAACAATACGTTGACAAAGTTTTAGCGCATTCTGATGAACGGTACGGCAGTCCATAAAATACGAACAAACAAACAATAATTTTTAATATTAGATAGGCTGTAAATGAAAATATACCATTGCATTTAAGAAGTGCTCGATAAGATTGAGAACAGCTCCGTGGCGCAGTGGCTTAGCGGCTTAGCAATGAGTTGCAGCGCTGAGTGTCGCGAGTTTGAATAGTGCACAAAAATAAAATTCTGTCAATACAAAACTCACACATAACAATTAAAACAATAAACTAACAATTTCACACACAATAGATACATTGTAATTTTATCGCTCAGTGACAGCGACAACTTGCATCAGTCGCTCGACTGATCTGCATGTGTGTAGTGTGTTGGTAAACAAATCCGAATCAACTGTTTTTATTGTAATGTTTAAGTTTAAAAAGAAGTAAATAGCAATTGTGTTTTTTAAAAACTACTCATATATGAAAAGAAAACCATCTTTTTGTAAATTTGACGTGGCATATATTTTTTTGCAGCAAAATAACTGAGCAATTCGGTATTTTTATAGGACCTCGATTCAGCCGCTCAACTAGATAAAGTCTAGTGAGCAGTGCGGCTGCAACTAGTTTTATTGCACGCATAGGATCGCGTGGCTACTCTATAGACGTATGGCTACTCCCATCCGATGCGATGTGAGTGGCCCGTGTTGCTTTAAATGTTTGATGTATTTATTCTTTTTGGCTAAAGGCCTTGTAGCCAACACTTCATCAATAAATAAATAAAATCTTACCTGATGTCAATGACATTGCTGCCATCAGTGTTGGCGGTATTATTGTCGTTGCAGAGGTAGTATATGACACACTCCCCACGCAGCTTGTCGCTGGTCATACACCTCTCGACCACCTCACCTTTAGAAGGCAAAAATATTAGGGTCATACACATACATATGTGTAGAAGAGAGGCGTAAGTCCTGTCTGAACTTACGCCTCTCTTCTACGGAACTCTCTTCTTATTTTCTCTGGAAAAACTGTATGATAAATTGTCCAAGGGCTAATCAGAACATCATGTACTTTTGGCAAATTTCAAAAAGTAAGCAGTTCTCTATTTGACTGTATTTTTTTGCATGTACTCGTATGCTACGCAATATCTTAACCGATTGTGAAGAGGTATTATACGTGTAGAGCCACCCTGCGGCTATGCATATATAAAAAAAACTTCTATGAGAATCAGATCGAATTATAAAATTTAATGCTTGAGATATGTACCTCCGGCAGTGTTCAATGTGGGTGATGTAGTTTTATACATGTTTTCCAAATGCTGCATGATGGCGTCCAGGTCGCCACCATTGACGATGGCTTCACAGCCAACCACCACGACCAGCGCTACAATCAAAACTGTCCAGCACATCTGGAAAAATAAGACGGTACAGATAGTTTTTTGATCAGCAGGTAATGGAGATCTATTTTTTTTCTGACGTGTCAATTTTACGTGGTAACGAAGGGGTCGGCTCGAACCGGGAAGGGTTACGCTCGCATAGAAACGTAAGGTGCTGCTGTATTTCTTGTGGTGAGTACCGAGAAGCAGACGCTTTGGCCTCAGGTGTGACAACGCATCTGCATGTTAATTCTTATGCGAGGATCTGATCTGATCTGATCTTCTGTGTGAGTGGACTGTGGGCTCGTTTGTCACCTTGTTGCTGAAGGGCGACAAATGGTGATATATCTATTTGAGAATACCAAGAACACCTTCAAGAAACGAGCTTACCTTGTTTAAAAGACTGGCAACGCTCCTGCGATTCCCCTGGTGTTACAGTTGTTTATGGGCTGCGGTCGACACTTACCATCAGGTGAGCTGCATGCTCGTTTGCCTCCTCTACTATAAAAAGTAAACCATACCCAAATCTCATAGACTGATAATCTACATGTGAGATTTTAGTTTCAGAAGACGGGTATAATCTTCCCGTTCTGCCCTGCAAGGAAGTGTCCAAGAGATTCCACAACAAAAGGAGGAGACCTTATACAAGGAGCCACTCAATTGTTCTACCCGTCTATTAACGCTTATGTAGACACTGCCCCGATTCTTATAGCTCGCCATACGAAACACAGTACCCCTATGATGGTATTATACGTTGGTATTTTGTGCAAGCGTGGTACTTCCCGGGTCGAGTCAACCCATTCGCGGTACAACCATAATATAGCTGCCAAAATCCTTACCGTTACAGACTATTGAAGTCCACTGCTGAACATAACTTCCCCATAGATTGCCTTATAGGGCAAACGGGTTGGCAACCGCAGTTTTTTATTATTAGTCGTTATTAGGAAGACGCTGCTGCCCATCTCCCGATTTGTTTCCCTCTGTCGCCTCTTAAGACACCCACGGAATGATATGAGGTGGTGGATATTCTTACACCGCCACGATATAGCTGTAGCATAGCTCTATATGTAAGAATCTTGTTAATTAACAGTCAGGTGAACATTTTGAGAAGAGGAATCATGCCTACGCAAATTAAAACAGGAACCTGTCTCCGAAAGTGGGTCATTTGGAAGTAGTTAATGATTTAGAATTGCATACTAATTTGACAATACTATAAATCACAGGCTTAATAGGTGATTAATTGGTTTTGAAATTATGACGTCATGAATGCTAATTGATACTGAAATAAATTCTGTGATAATGTAAGAAGAAACTGCTTTACTGTCTGTTTTGTTTTCAAACCGCAGTGACAAACGAACTAACGGTCCACCTGGTGATCCTGGTGGTAAGTAGCAACTTCCGTCAATGATTCAATGAACACTTGCAGCCAACGTCAAACAAAAGCCGCGTCTCCATCAAAAATGTCGACAACATTTATGTTTACAACTGTTGACAAACCAACATTTGTTTCCGAAAATGTTTCAAAATGTTCCAAAAAGCGTCTCCACCGAGGGAGCAAATGTTTGCAACAAGCGTCTTCCTTTGATGTTGCCGCCGAAAATGGAAACACGATTCCCGACGTTGTTTCGTTTTGTTGCTAAAACTAGGTGATTACAGAAACATTTGTTGGCAACACGTGTTGGCAACTGTTGTGTTGGCAACAAAACTTTGGTGGAGACGCGCCATAAGAAAGCTACGGCGACGCGTCACATAAGGACTAAGTTGGAATGGCTCACAGTCTGTAGTCATACTGGCTCTCTTTACCCTACAGACCTTCCGGTCTCACAGCATTCGGTTCCTTTTATATTTTAAATTCAAAAAGCGTGGTAATGCATTATTTTAACGGATTTATCACATATTAGTAGGGGTCGATCGGTATGCAAAAAAAAAAGTAGTGAATTTGGGATAATTTCAAATAAAAATAGAAGCCTTATTTACTCCTATTTCTGAAACTGCATTAACGGTATACCTTTATATATATTATACTTAAGTTAAAGATTTGGCTACTCTTTGAAAAATAACCCTGTAAAACGTGTCATCTTTTGTAACTATTTATATACTAGCTGTTCCCCGCGACTTCGCCCGCGTGTTATTTAGAGTTTTGATTTTTTTTGCACGGAACCCTAATCCGTTTTCTAAATTAAAAGTAGCCTAAATTACACATCAGCTATCTGCCAGTGACAGTCCCATCACAATCGGTCCAGCCGTTTCGGAGATTAGCCGGAACAAACAGAATGACAGACGGACGGACAGACAGACAGACAAAAACTTTAAAAATTGTATTTTTGTTATTAATACCATATATTATACTTTCATATGTATTTAGTAAAAAGTTGTTATTTTGACAACACAAACAGACACTTCAATTTTATTTATTTGTATAGATTAACTCCAGTGCGCTCCGTACTGCCGGACGGTTATAATTTCAATCTATTGTATCTATTCTAATCTAAATAAATATATTTATTTATAAATAATACGCGATCTTAACGATCTATGTAAATTAATATATTTTACTATTATTTTATTATTACGGTAATCCTCGAATCCGGCAACTTGCTCTATTACCGGGAGGGCGACCATCTGTCCCAAGATTTATCGTCCACAAGTCTCTCGTTAACAACGTTGTAAAGATTGAGAGTGTGTCGACGAGGGTTGCGTACCTTATACTCAGAATCACCAAACGGTATTCGCTGAAGGTCATACAGGTTTACGCACCAACCTCGGCACACCCCGATGAGGAGGTGGAGGAAATGTATGGGGATATCTCTAGAGCCATGCATTCCTCCAAAACCCAATATACGGTGTTAATGGGAGACTTCAATGCAAAACTAGGCACAAGGGAGAATGGTGAGCTGAAAGTAGGGAAATTTGGAATAGGGCAACGGAACCCAAGAGGCCAGCAGCTGGCCGACTTCATGGAGAAAGAGGGACTCTTTATGATGAACTCTTTCTTCCAGAAGCGGCCTCACAGGAAGTGGACCTGGTCGAGCCCCGACGATTCGACAAAAAATGAGATTGACTTCATTATGACGACCAGACGACAACTGTTCAGTGATGTCTCAGTGATCGCGAGGGTGAAAACCGGCAGCGATCACCGAATGGTTAGAGGCACACTGAACCTAAACGTTAAGTTGGAGAGGTCTCATCTAATGAAGTCGACGCTCCGTCCCACTCGTGCTCTAATCCAAAGTCCCGAAACCTTTCAGCTCGAGTTACAAAACCGTTTTCAGTGCCTATAAGACTGCAATGAAGTGGACGATATGAATGACAAGCTCGTGGAAACCGTCCATGCGGTCGGAGCTAAGTTTTGCAAGACCCGCCGCAGAAGAACACAAAAACTCTCCAATCACACTCTTAATCTCATGGCTGTTAGACGGGAGATGAAGCTACATTCTTCAACAGATTTGACAGCATACAGGCAACTGAACAGACAGATCTCCAAATGCATGCGGCGGGACTTACGCAACTTCAATACAGCTCGTATTGAAGAAGCGATCGAGCGGAACCAAGGCTCCAAAGTCTTTGCCAGAATCTGCCTGCCAGAAAGAGCCAACTGTCAAAGCTGAAGACAGAGTGTGGCGGCATCGTTTCCGGGGCACCTGAGATTTTGAGTGAGATTGAGAGGTTCTATGGGCAGCTGTACACGTCATCGTTGGAGCCACACGCGAGTGTGAGTAACGATCTATGAGCGAGTCTTATCCGACATTATTCCAAAGATATTCCGGACGTCAGTCTGAGCGAGATTAGAATGGCTCTCCAGCACCTTAAAAACGGCAAGGCCCCAGGCGAGGATGGAATTACAGCGGAGCTTCTGAAAGCGGGTGGAAAACCGGTACTTGAAGTCCTTCAGAAGCTCTTTAATTCCGTCCTCCATGGTGGCATTACACCGGAGGCTTGGAGCAGAAGTGCGGTGGTCTTGTTCTTTAAGAAAGGCGACAACGCTCTCTTGAAGAACTACAGACCGATTTCCCTTCTGAGCCGCGTCTACGTGCTGTTTTCGAGAATCATTACGAATCGTTTCGCGCGCAGACTTGACGACTTCCAGCCTCCCGAACAAGCCGGTTTCCGAAAAGGCTTTTGCACCTTAGACCACATACATACCCTTCGGCAAATTGTACAAAAGTCAGAGGAGTACAATTTGCCACTATGTCTGGCGTATGTGGACTATGAGAAAGCCTTTGATTCCGTCGAAATTTGGGCGGTGCTGCAGTCCCTTCAGCGGTGCCAAGTGGACTGTCGATATATCGAAGTGCTGAAGTGCTTGTAAAATAGGGCTACGATGGCTATCCGAGTACAGAACCAGAGTACGAAACCTATCCAATTGCAGAGAGGTGTAAGACAGGGTGACGTCATATCCCCGAAACTCTTCACCGCTGCATTGGAAGACGTTTTCAAGCTTCTGGACTGGAAAGGGTACGGTATCAACATCAATGGCGAGTACATCACTCACCTTCGATTTGCCGACGATATAGTCCTTATGGCAGAATCGCTGAAGGACCTAAGCACTATGCTCAATGACCTCAATAGTGCTTCCCAACGGATAGGTCTTAAGATGAACATGGACAAAACAAAGATCATGTTTAAGGTCCATGTCACACCTATGCCGGTAGTTGTTGGGGGCACTAAGCTCAAAGTTGTTGACGAGTATGTTTACCTGGGACAAATAGTCCGACTAGGTAAGTCCAACTTCGACCGAGAGGTCAGCACTCAGCACTTCGATATATCGACAGTCCACTTGGCACCGCTGAAGGGACTGCAGCACCGCCCAAATTTCGACGGAATCAAAGGCTTTCTCATAGTCCACATACGCCAGACATAGTGGCAAATTGTACTCCTCTGACTTTTGTACAATTTGCCGAAGGGTATGTATGTGGTCTATGGTGCTAAAGCCTTTTCGGAAACCGGATTGTTCGGGAGGCTGGAAGTCGTCAAGTCTGCGCGCGAGACGATTCGTAATGATTCTCGAAAACAGCACGTAGACGCGGCTCAGAAGGGAAATCGGTCTGTAGTTCTTCAAGAGAGCGTTGTCGCCTTTGTTGAAGAACAAGACCACCGCAATACTGCTCCACGCCTCCGGTGTAATGCCACCATGGAGGACGGAAATAAAGAGCTTCTGAAGGACTTCAAGTACCGGTTTTCCACCCGCTTTCAGAAGCTCCGCTGTAATTCCATCCTCGCCTGGGGCCTTGCCATTTTTAAGGTGCTGGAGAGCCATTCTAATCTCGCTCAGACTGACGTCCGGAATATCTTTGGAATAATGTCGGATAAGACTCGCTCATGGATCGTTACTCACACTCGCGTGTGGCTCCAACGATGACGTGTACAGCTGCCCATAGAACCTCTCAATCTCACTCAAAATCTCAGGTGCCCCGGAAACGATGCTGCCACACTCTGTCTTCAGCTTTGACAGTTGGCTCTTTCTGGCAGACAGATCTCCGGCAAAGACTTTGGAGCCTTGGTTCCGCTCGATCGCTTCTTCAATACGAGCTGTATTGAAGTTGCGTAAGTCCCGCCGCATGCATTTGGAGATCTATCTGTTCAGTTGCCTGTATGCTGTCAAATCTGTTGAAGAATGTAGCTTCATCTCCCGTCTAACAGCCATGAGATTAAGAGTGTGATTGGAGAGTTTTTGTGTTCTTCTGCGGCGGGTCTTGCAAAATTTAGCTCCGACCCCATGGACGGTTTCCACGAGCTTGTCATTCATATCGTCCACTTCATTGCAGTCTTATAGGCACTGAAAACGGTTTTGTAACTCGAGCTGAAAGGTTTCGGGACTTTGGATTAGAGCACGAGGGGGACGGAGCGTCGACTTCATTAGATGCGACCTCTCCAACTTAACGTTTAGGTTCAGTGTGCCTCTAACCATTCGGTGATCGCTGCCGGTTTTCACCCTCGCGATCACTGAGACATCACTGAACAGTTGTCGTCTGGTCGTCATAATGAAGTCAATTTCATTTTTTGTCGAACCGTCGGGGCTCGACCAGGTTCACTTCCTGTGAGGCCGCTTCTGGAAGAAAGAGTTCATCATAAAGAGTCCCTCTTTCTCCATGAAGTCGGCTAGCTGCTGGCCTCTTGGGTTCCGTTGCCCTATTCCAAATTTCCCTACTTTCAGCTCACCATTCTCCCTTGTGCCTAGTTTTGCATTGAAGTCTCCCATTAACACCGTATATTGGGTTTTGGGGGAATGCATGGCTCTAGAGATATCCCCATACATTTCCTCCACCTCCTCATCGGGGTGTGCCGAGGTTGGTGCGTAAACCTGTATGACCTTCAGCGAATACCGTTTGGTGATTCTGAGTATAAGGTACGCAACCCTCGTCGACACACTCTCAATCTTTACAACGTTGTTAACGAGAGACTTGTGGACGATAAATCTTGGGACAGATGGTCGCCCTCCCGGTAATAGAGCAAGTTGCCGGATTCGAGGATTACCGTAATAATAAAATAATAGTAAAATATATTAATTTACATAGATCGTTAAGATCGCGTATTATTTATAAATAAATATATTTATTTAGATTAGAATAGATACAATAGATTGAAATTATAACCGTCCGGCAGTACGGAGCGCACTGGAGTTAATCTATACAAATAAATAAAATTGAAGTGTCTGTTTGTAATGTCAAAATAACAACTTTTTACTAAATACATATGAAAGTATAATATATGGTATTAATAACAAAAATACAATTTTTAAAGTTTTTGTCTGTCTGTCTGTCCGTCCGTCTGTCTGTCTGTTTAATTCCGACTAGACATGCGCGCTGCGCCGGCGCCGCCGCGCCTAGCCGCGCCCTGCCCACGCTGCGCCGCGCCGACAAATTCGATCGATAAAACCATGCAGTTATTTAAAAATTCAAAAATCAATAAAAAAATGTAAAAAGATTGTAAAAATCATTCGGTATCGCTTACCGGAATTGAAGCGAGCGGCGGAAATAGAACAAACTAAATTTTTACAGTGTCTACTAAAACTAAACCACTTACTCTTCCCTGGTATATAGTGTATTATCTATGCTAAAACATTTGCTACTAGCACGCCAAGTGAGCGCGTTTTTTCTATAGTGGGACTAACTGTGACTGCTAAAAGATCTAGACTAAGCCCAGTACGCGTTAATAAAATTATTTTTATTCATGATAATTATACATTGTGCAAAAAACACAATTTTAATTTCCTATAATTTGTGCAAAAAACAAAAAAAATGTGCTTTTTCGTTTTTGCACAAATTATAAGGTATAATTAATTAGAACTTGTTTGGTTTGTTTTTATTTTGAGAAATTAAATTTGAATTCCTATATATATATATATATATATATATATATATATATATATATATATATATATATAGGTACTCCAGCCATGACGGCGTGTCAAAAAGGCTTCATAGCGTACTTAAAAAACAAAATTCCAGATGTGCTTGCTGTACATTGCGTTATACATCGACAATATTTGGTTGCTAGAAATTTAAGTTAACGACTGTTTCAATCATTGCAATATGTAATCAGAGCAGTCAATAAAATCCGAAACTTTGAATGGAAGATTATTTAATGATGAAGATTTTGACCGATTGATCTTTCACACAGAAGTGGGTTGGCTATCAAAAGGAAATTGTCTGACTCGATTTTACAATCTGTTTGACTCTGTCGTAGAGTTCTTGGAAAACAAAGACAGAATTGCGCGACAACCTCATCACATCAAAAAATGATATCGTATATCTGACAGACCTTTATAAATTGTTTAATGATATGCATCTCCAACTTCAAGGCGATAACTTGAACTTAATATAAACAAGAAATGTTGTCCCTGCTTTCGTAGCCAAGCTGCTCTTACACAAGAAGAATATGGCCAAACGTGAGTTCCATAATTTTCCCAATTTATCAGTATCCTGCAACAACGACTATTTGCTTGTCTACTGCCAACTTTTGTAAAATCTCCACACTGATTTCATTGAAAGATTCCAGGACATTTTGAAATTGGAAATACCAGACTGAGTGTTAGATCCTTTTTCAAATGTCAACATAACAGTATCACCCCAACTGGAAAAAGAACTTAGAAACTGATAACGAACGAGGAAATAAAAATCTAATTTAAAAATGGCTACCAACAATTTTATCTACAAAAGTCAATCCCGCAGTTGTACCCTGGATTGTGGTTGATCGTTCAACGATTTTTGATAGCATTCCCATTGTCATATTTATGTGAACGTGGATTTTGCACTGTGACAGCGTTGGTTACTAAAAAAAGAAATCGTTTGCATGTTAGCGAACGCGGCGACTTACGACTGTTTTGGAGCAAAATCGAACCTGATATCAACAAACTTGTTAAAAATCAAATTCATCCATCTCATTAGATTAGTTTTAAAACTTACAATTCATTACCTATCTATGTATTTTGTTTCTTTTCATTTGATTATAATATATTCTTAATATTATAGAGTTGCGTTTTAAATGCTCGCACTGGTAATAATGTCTAGTTTAGAATGTAAGTTTTAAACACCAGAACCGACTAACATAGCACACCATAACTAAATTAACTAAAGTAATGAAAATGAGTTTTAGGAGTGTATAAAAAATTGTGGGCGCTGAAAACAATTGATTTTCAAAGGGGTCGGTAAAAGAAATAAGTTTGATAATCTCTGATCTAAATAAATAATAATTACATACTGATCCTACGTGTAATCTATGATGACAAAAACTATAACCGCGCATGCGCGACTACATAAAGTAGCGTACATTTTTTGTTTGAAATATCTGTTCCAGTACGTGAGTACAACAGACTTCAATGGTACCTTCACTAACAACCTCTAAGGCCGATGACACAAAATTGAGGCACATCTTTATCTCCATAAATAGTATAAAAACAAAGTCGCTTCCCGCCGTCTGTACCCTTAGGTTTCTTAAACTTGCAACGGATTTTGATGGGGTTTTCACCAATAGATATACACTATATATTATATAATTCTTATGTCCGTGTGTATGTGACTGAAGTCCTCCTAAACGGCTGCACCGATTTTAATAAGGTAATATCCCACCCATATTATAAAGAGAGACTGCGATTTTGTGAGTTTGTGTATATGTGGAGGGCAATCTCCAGAACCACTGCATCTATTTGTAAACTTCATTCAAAATTTGAATGGTACCTACGTGCTATCGTGGTAGAGCCATGCTGCAGGTATGTTATAGTTGTAGCACGAATGTGTCGGCTCGAGCGGGGAAGGACCACGCTCTCACAGAATACCAGCGTAAAATAGCAGCTTAATACTGCTGTGTTTCGTGTGGTGAGTGTAGAGAACCGGAGACCCTTTTTAATGGAATCAAGGCATTCCATCTAAGTCATCAGGGGTGATAACGCATCTGCATTTTGATTCTAAATTGAGGATAAATATAGATGTCTATGGGCCACAACAACCACTTACCACCAGGTGGACTGTGTGCTCGTTTTTCACACTTATTCTATATAAAAAATAAAAAAAATATTATTAACACATACAAACCAAAAAGTCAATAAAGTGTGTAGTTACCATATATTTATAATCGAGGGTAATATTAAAACCAAGAACAGGCAAATTAATTGACTCCAACCCCAGAAATAGGCTTCGTATAGTGGCGGTGTAAGAATATCCACTAACCCTCAGCGTCCCGTGCGTGTCGTAAGAGGCGACAGGGGAAAACATACTAGGGGATGGGCAGCAGCGTCTGCCTATTAGTTAAAGTTAGTTACACTCCTCTCACTTTTGAGGGGGTTTTAGGGGGAGGAAATGTCCGCCGCGCTGCCTACGTGTTCGAGAACTTCACATGTCTTCAAAATATTTTTTATTATTATTTCTCAGACATGCAGGTTTTCTCACGATGTTTTCCTTCACCGCCGAGTTCGCGTACTGTGTATTTACTATATATACATGTAAATTTACATCGAGCGCTTAACCCTTAGCTACTACGGCTCTTTCTATTAACAACTAAAAAAATTTAAAACTGCAGTTGCCAACCCGCCTCACGCTTAGTGTGGCAACTATGGCAAATATCTCGTAAGAGGCAATCTATGAAGGTCTATGTTCGGCAGTAGGCTTTGATAGGCTGGTACAGTAGCAGTTGTTGAAATAGTTATATTTACCTCGTATTGCGGATGCTCCTTGTAAAAAACAATTGATAAGAGAAATCACGGTAAAATAGCAATTTATTTTCACTAATACTTGTGATATCAAGTATTTTAATATGTATAATTTTCCCTAGACATTACTTACACTTGATTTTCTACTCTGCAAGCTTAAAGGACAAGCGTTCAAGCCAAAAATCTTAATAAAAAAAATCTACTCTATAATCACTTGTAAATTTTGATTTTTTTTTCTGTAGTATTTTACCATTACTTTAATTGGCTAACAAATTATTATTGACGCTTAAAGTAATAATTTTAATATTTATCACTGCTATTTTATAAACGAATAAATTATTTTAAAAGTTTATTTTATTTTATTACTGCCACTTGTACCGTCCGTTGCGAACTGCGCAAATGTTACGATCTCATCATATAATGATTGAAGTCATTAAACCTTCAGTAGATATAAATTATAGTCGTTTAGATTAATGCGTAATTTATAGAAAACTCTAAAGTGTAATGATTTCTTATATTTACACGAATACTTTACTATATTCACATTGTATAAAACTAATATTACGGATTTTATCGCGTTTAATAAAACTTATAACTAGCGATCCGCCCCGGATTCGCACGGTTGATTTCTGAATCTCGGCAACAACGCCCACCCACACAAAATTTCATTTAAATCGGTCCAGCCATTTTGGAGGAGTTCAGTCACATATACACGGACAGAAGAATTATGTAATATATAATACATATGTATTGTACATATAAACCTACCTCTTGATACATTCTATCTAGTGACGAAAACTGTATTAAAATCTGTAATATACTATGTAATTTGTATATAGAGATACCCGACGTTTCGGGTGCTTTATAGCACCCGGCGCTCCGGGAATGCGGTGCTCCGGTCTGCAGTCTGTGAACATGTTCAATATCAACCCAGTCATTACATCGGATTTGATAGACCACAAATCCTCATTATTGAAAATAAAAAAAAATTATCCTAATTTCAATACAGAAGATGGCTAGGTTGGTCTGGGTTATCTGCTTGGGATTCTGTGATTAGTAAAATTAAATCCAAACCCAAGCATACCACTGCACGACTTCAAGATACTGTAAGCTATTTCTATGTACATTGGACCAAATATATATGACATCGGGACGGCACAGTTAAATAAAAAAGTGATAAAAATTTTGTCCGCCTCGCGCACAGGCGCAGAGTAGCCAGCCTCTCGGTATTCTATAGTATGCATTTCGGAGAGTGTGCGCGAAAATTACATGGTTTAATTCCTCCCTCTCCTTTCCACCATCGGACAACCAGGTGGTCGGCGGGTCTTCACCCCTTTATTGTCGATATTCCACACATTAGAACCTAATGGTTTGCTTCGTCTTTTGTAATGCGTACAGCAAAGAGAATAATTTGCCGGCGTCTATCTTCCCGTCCGAATACAATCTGGGCTTTTTCAAGGCAAGAGTGAATAGGCTTTTGTTACGCTAAGACAGCGCTATTTACCATCTAGTGCTTCATTACCACTTACCACCAGGTGGGATTGTGGTCAAGCACTGGTACAGGTTTCCTCATGCAAAAGTAAAAAAATTTAAATCCGTAAAATTGTGTAAATCCTAGTGTGTTCATAACGTTATAAAGTCACGGTACGTTCTCTTTCTTATTAAAAATACTAATAATGCAATTAACACTGCCAACATTCCCGTTAACCTATCCAGTTAAGCTTAACTGTTCGCGTAAGCAGTCTTATTGCATAAGGAATGTTCTCCAGGCCGAATTTCAGTCACGACGGCCAGTCTCAGAGGAGACTAGTCATCTACGCAGGACAGGAATATAGTGTACAAGTGTGGACACAAGCACAGATCACTTTCTATCCTCTCATTCCCATAGTGTGACGGGACGGTACACCGACACGAGCGAAGAGAGATCAGGCGCAGGAGCAACAGCGAACGTGCTTTCCGAGGCATGGGGGTGAAGACACCGTGAACTTCCTGAATCCGGGCTGCTACTGACCATTTCTTGATAGAAAAACTAAATAACTTTTTTTGGCCTGACCTGGGACCCGAACCCGGGCACTCATAAACACAAGTTGCTCTTTCGCCACTAGACAAACGAGTTAATAATAAACATCTGTTAATAATATAATGTCAATAAATTATATTGGGAAGCCCACTGGTTTTTACATAGGTTTATTAACATTATATCACATTGTGACATCTCTTTGAGTCAGTCCAGTGGAAAGGTCAAATCGATTTCAGCGTATAAATTATTGTTTTTTTTTCGTCGACGTAGTAACCTCTACTGCTCTCATAATAAAGACTCGTGAGTTGGGCACCTGAGTTGCCAGTGAGGTCATTTAGTTCATCGATTAATAATATATATGCATCGTAGATTCACGCTGCAGCTATATTATGGTTGTACCACGAATGGGTCGGCTCTACCGTGAATGAACCACGCTCTCACATAATACCAGCGTAAAATAACAGTCTAATGCTGCTGTGCTTCGTACGGTGAGTGTAGAGAACCGGCAACCCCTTTTTACTGGAAGTGACGCATTTCATTGTAGTCCTCACGGGTGACAACGCATCCGAATTTTGATTCGTAATCGAAGATAGATGTAGATGTCTATGGGCCACAGCAACTATTTACCATCAGGTGGAGTGTGTGCTCGTTGGTCACCCTTATCCTATAAAAATTTATTAGAACTTTAGACTGCGTTCATAGACAAACAGAGAGACAGACAGACAACTCTAAAAATGATAACAATGTTTATTTTATTTTACCTGCAATTTACACTTTTATTATATGTTTAGACTAGCTACACGCCCCGGCTTCGCCTTGTAAGGGTCTATTAATTAAGCGCTATTTAGTTTTAAGATAATCAGACCAGTTTTTTTTAATAAATGTTTCATTTTTGCAAAAAAAAACGTCTTAAATGTTTTCGGATTCAATGTCGTCTTGATCCCACCTAGCTCCTAAAGTTTCAACACAATCGGTTCAGTCATTCCAAAGATTAGCCTTGACAGACAGACAGACAAAATTTTTATAAATGGTTATTTATTTAAACCCCCTCCCCCCCGCTCCAAATAGAAGCCAGTTATTTCAATGTTACAGAGGATGACACTTAAATTTTATTTAATATATAGATGAGTGAGAAACGGGAACTGAATCTGCAGTCCTTAGTGAGACAGCCAATATAGTCACTGTGGTACCCAGCCGGTACCTTCTAGCATTTGTAACATAAATAGATTACTCAAATAAAACGCACAAATTGACATATATTTTTTATATTTTCAGTACGTATAAGTGTCGGTTTCGAAGCCTTCCGCTTCCATCTTCTCGTCGACCCAGCCGCGCAGGTAGCCCACGTCCACGTACACTGCTGGATAAGGGTCCCCGCAGCCCAGACCCCACGCCACCATGCCGTTCGCCGTGTAACGGTCGTCCTGGAACTGAGAAAGGGCAGTACAAATTCGTTCTTAAAACATGGTTGGATGCAATAAACTAGAAGTGCGAAGTGGTTGTAAAGGCCATTGATGGTCATGGAGTCCTGGGTTCGAATCCCGGATCAGGCCAAAAAATCAGTTTTCCGTCAAGAAATTCTCAGTAGCTGCCCAGAGTCAGGAAGTTGGCGGTATCTCACCTCCGTGCTTCGGAAAGCACGTAAAGCCGTTGGTCCTGGGCTTGATCTTTCCCCGCTCGTGTCAGTTTACCGTCCCATCGGACTATGAGAGTGAGGCAATAGAGAGTGCACCTGTGCTTGCGCATACACTTGGCCACTATAATCCTGTCCTGCGCAGATGGCTAGTCTCCGTTGTGGCTGGCCGCCGTGACTGAAATTCGGTCTGGAGGATATTATTATTATTAAAAGTAACTGTTCTGTTCGTTTAAGGTACTACGCGAAAACATCAATAAGCCGTGTATTTTACTTTAATTAGACTGCTTCTTTGGTCTAGTGATCATACGCGCGGTTGCTGACCCAGGGTTTGGATCCCGGGTCGGGTCAAAGTCAGTTATTAGGTTTTTCTGTCAAGAAATTCTCGGTAACAGCCCGGAGTTAAGAATTTGAGAGTAAGGTAAGTCATTAATATATACATACTAAGAACAGGAAGGGGCCAAGAATTGAGCCCTGAGGTACACCCAATGATACTACCGATCCGGAAGGACTACTCCCATTTATCAGAACTGTCTGTGTTCTTTGTGTTGTAGCACACAGTTCACCTGATGGTAAGTGGTTGCTGTGGCTCATTGACATCTGCATCTATCTTCGTTTGCGAATTAAAAGTAAAAGGGGTCTCCGGTTCTCAACACTCGCCATACGAAACACAGCAGCATTAAGCAGCTATTTTACGCTGATATTCTGTGAGAGCGTCGTCCTTCCCCGGTCGAGCCGACCCATTCGTGCTATAACTATACTATTAATATAGCTGCAGCATTGCTCTACCACGTAAAGTTAAACGCTATGTTTTTTTACGCCATAATAATGTAGCTTCCTGATTAAAGTCTCATGGCGGTGTTTTCACCTCCGTGTCTAGTGTGTCAAATTACAATCCCATCGGACTATGAGAGTGAGAGAAAAGACAGTGCCGTGCTTACGCATACACTCGTGCACTATAATTCTGTCCTGCGTATTTTGCTAAAGTTAGGTTTATGTGCACTCGACCATTACGTGGACAGGCGGTGAGGACCGCAGTTATTTGCCGTGCCGCATTAGATGACTAATCTTCTCAATTAAGCGCCACTGACGCACGCACTACACGTGGAACGTTTTGGGCACTTGACAGCAACCATGGTCACCGGGGGGGAGGGGGGGGGACTGAGATGTTTGACGTTTTGATGTCCGAAATTGATGAAATGATTATTGTATATGGATATTAAGTAGGCAGTTTAGTTAAGGGAGCAGTGCTGAAACTTTTTAAACACAACAAATATGTCTCGTTGACATTTATTTACTACTAGCTGTTCCTCGCGACTTCGCCCGCGTGTTATTAGAGGTTTAAATTTTTTTGCGCGGAACCCTAATTCTTTTTCTAAAATAAAATTAGCCTAAGTTATTCCTACCAACATCAGCTATCTGAAAATGAAAGTCCCGTCAAAATCAGTCCAGCCGTTTCGGAAATTAGCCGGAACAAACAGACAGACAGACAGACAAAAACTTTAAAATTTGAATTTTTAAATAAAATCGAAGTGTCTGTTTGTCATGTCAAAATAACAGCTTTTTACTAAATGCATATGAAAGTATATACGGCACTTATAACAAAAACACAATTTTAAAAATTTTTGTCTGTCTGTCTGTTTGTTTCGGCTAATTTCTGAAACGACTGGACTGATTTTGACGGGACTTTCACTTTCAGATAGCTGATGTTGGTAGGAGTAACTTAGGCTAATTTTATTTTAGACCAATAATATGGGTTCCGCGCAAAAAAAATCATATGAAATCCAATCATAATACATTATTACACGCGGGCGAAGTCGCGGAGAACAGCTAGTAACGAATATAACTCCCAATGCAACGGCTTTTATAGGATGATCAAAACAAGTCTGTTGACTGAAAGTATGTCACCTTGCTTTGACCTGCGATAATTTATACAGTGGAGTGACATGTTATGGGAAATCTAATTAAAAAGCTTAGTCGGCACAATTCCTGATCAACATGTAAAGAGCAATGGCAGACTTTCATACATAAAATTAGTTGAGAAGAAATGGTAGCGTCTATATACCAAAAATATCTTAAAATGTTAAGCGTCAGTCCCTTAATAACTTTGTCAAAGAATTTTGTACTGAGAAGGCGTCAAAAAAAAGATATTTGCATTTGAACCTTTTTAGGTTATGTCCTATGTCGCTTGGAAAAAGTCATGCTTCCTGTGGTTGTTTGATGTTAGCTTAATACATAATACATAAATGAAAGTTTTTAGATTATTGTATCTCTATTATATATTTGCATACTATAAATGTATATTTCTGGCATGGCTCCAGGGCTTTTGTACCATAGTGACATTCTCAGAAGGGCTAGAACCCAGAGCCGTAAATCCAGTAAAAAAAACAGTGACATTTTATTTTAGCTAGTGTTGGCATAACATTAAATGGAATTGTTACATAGTACTATGATTGAGATAATGTATTACCGTAGGAAATTCTTTGTAAGAGACTTATTCTCAGCCATATTACTTTTATTTTTGTTATTACCGATAGTACAGTTATTACTAATAATAACTTAATATAAAAATATTTTGTGTGTTGTGTTGGTAGTGTTACAAAGTGTATACGAAAATAGTAGGAATATACTAAATGGCAACATTTGAATAGAGTAAAATGATTTCAGTCATTTGATATTCCCAAAAATGTTTGTTTTTTTCTGTGGCTTTGATTAAAATACATTTTTATTTGAAAAATCATAGAAAAATAATAAAACTCATTTTATATATAACTTATTTCTAGACGCTATAATTTTTGTCAACTATTTTTCTGCCATTGCTCATTATGGCTGTTTACTTGCAAATATCATATTTACGAGGAATCTAATATTAAAAGTTTATTTAGGACAATTTGGGATCCACAGGTTGTTATATTATAATGTCTACTTCCAGATTGTATAACTAGGTATGTATGTGTTGTTTACTGTTGTATGTGTTGACCGTGGGAGGAAAAGGGGAGACCACCAGGCAAGATGATCAGCCTGGGGAACGGCCAACGCTCCGTGTGGTAGTTCGGAGCTGTTGTATTTATAGCGCAGTATTTTGGAACTTTGATAGCGTGATTTAGGCTTCAATGTGTTACGCTTCTGGTGCGACGACAGAGCCGCTACAACGATGAAGAATCTGAAGGAGCGTATGGTATGATTATCAATACTCACTGGTATAGGGCAGACAAGTGGTGACCCGCCGTCGCCTTTGCACGTGTCTCTCCCGGGCTCCCCGCCAGCACACATGAAACTCTGATGCAACTTGAAGAACGGCCCGAGGCGAGTAGTACGGAATATATCTTGGCATGTTCCCCGTTCTATTACTGGCAGTTCCACCTGTGGGGAACATCACAATTACTAAATTGTTAAATTTAACTTAAACTTACGTTACAGTGACTCTAGTATCGAGTAGCAGAACTAGGAGAGTCTCGAACATTCCAGAAGTTTCTACAGTAGACGGTTCTGGAAATTACCTGAGGCCCTATATAAGGCCTCTATACCGGCTGGATAGGAGCCCGACATAACCATTTCCTTGCGGACGTCATCTATGAGGATTTCCTTATTTTTTTTTATAGGATAGGGGTGACAAACGAGCACACAGTCCAGCTGATGGTAATCGGTTGCTGTGGCCCATAGGAATCTACATCTATACTCGCTTACGAATAAAATGCGTTGTCTATAGATGTGTTGTCACCAGTGAGGACTTAGATGAATGCCTCGATTCCAGTTAAAAGGGGTTTCCGGTTCTCTACACTCACCATACGAAATACAGCAGCGTTAAGCTGCTATTTTACGCTTGTATTCTGTGAGAGCATGGTCCTTCCCCGGTCGAGCCGACTCATTCGTGCTACCACCATAATATAGTTGCAGCATGGCTCTACCACGTATAAAATGGAGCTATTTACGACATTAGTCGAATGATAGATTCAAATGTACGTGCTTGATTTTTTATAGAATAAAGGTAACAAACGAGCACACAGTTTACCTGATCGTAAGTAGATGTTGTGATCCATAGACATCTACCATTATCCTCAAATGGTAATCAAAATGCTGACGCGTTGGCACCTCTGACGGCTAAGATGGAATGCCTCGTTTCAAGTAAAAAGGCTTCGGCTCTCTACACTCACCATACAAAGCAAAGCAGCATTAAGCTGCTATTTGAACTGTTGCTTATTCTGTGAGAGCGTGGTCTTACCCCAGTCGAGCCACCTATTCGTGCTACAACCACAATATAGCTGCAGCGTGGCTCCACCATGTTAAGACGTCCCAAGTGAAGTGCTGTTCACACCCTTGACCATTAAGCAACTGTCGTAACTCTAATAAAAAAAAGAACAATAAATCACCTTTTTGAGAATAACTTGCAGCTTCTCCCCTCCTCCAAACTTCCCCTTTCCCCATCCAGAGGACAGGCATCGAGTCCCAGCTGGCACTCTCTGCATTGGCGGAGGTAAGCAGATCGTACTGATGTGAGGTTGAAGATTCACCGGGTTGTCCAGAATTAGTAGTGCAATATCGTAATGTAAATTCCCTGCAGAACAATCCTAATTTTACGAGGTAGAAAAGCGGAAGAGCGCCTGGGGACTGAGAGGGAGAGGGGGTTCAGATGGCGTTTTTACTAAAAAGTTTTTGCCAATTCTTTAAAAACAGGGTTAGTAACCCTGTTTTTAAAGAATTTTATAAATTTCAGTAAAAGTCAAGTAAATTACCAAGTAAACATTTGTGAACATAAGCAAGTAAATAAGCAAGTATGTAGTCCAATAAATAATCAATTTACTTGAGTCAAGTATATAATAATGTAAATAAGTAAGTAAATAGTAAAGTAAATAAGCAAGTGAATAGTTTCTTTTTAGGATCGAGTGATAAACGAGCACACAGTCCACCTAATGGTAAGTGGTAGCTATGGCCCATAGACATCTACATTTATCCTCAATAAAGAATCAAAATGCAGATGCGTTGTCACTCGTGAGGACTAAAATGGAATGCCTCTTTTCCAGTAAAAAGGGTCTCTGGTTCTCTACACTCATCATACGAATCACAGCAGTGTTAGCTGCTATTTTACGCTGGTATTATGTGAGAGCGTGGTCCTTCCCCGGTCGAGCCGACCCATTCGTGCTATAACTATACTACTAATATAGCTGCAGCATGGCTCTACCACGTAAAAAATCAATTAAATAGGTTAGTAAATAGTAATGTAAATAAGGAAGTAAATAGTTAGCTATTAAGCAAGTGAATAGTCAGGTAAATAAATATAAACAAGTAAATCAAGTAAACATTTATGTAATGAGCAAGTAAATAGTCAAGTAAATATTCAAGTAATTTGTCAAGTAAATAAGCACAGGGCCCCGTGAGCACTGCCCTTGATGCCATAGCTGTATTACAGCTGCAGCAATGATGGGTTGGCTCGACTGAACAAGGACTACGCTAGCACAGTAAAGCTTTAGACAAACTGAGGCGAATCCCGCGCGAGACGCGGGACTCTATTCGCTCGCGCCGATTGCGTCAGCTAACTTGTCTGGAGGTGTTCACATTGGCGCGAATATTCGTACATTCTGCAGCGAAATATACGCGAGATAGTGCCTGATTTCTCGAAACGCCGCTGAACCTTAAATTATTTAAAAGAAAATAAGATTCTATACGACCTCAGACACGAAGGAAGTTTTATCAAGAATCGAACAAAATATGTTTCAGTATATTATGTTCGATTCTTGATAAAACTTCGTTACAACATTCTTCCGGCATACGAAAATATATATAAAATCTTTTTTTTTTATCTTTTCGTAATGTGGGTATCAAAGTGTGAAACTCGCCAAATTTTATGCGTTGAGTACTCAGCACATGAACCCATTTTCTTTTCTTCCTCACATCTTGAGATTCTTCTTCAGTTAATGCTAATAAAAACAAAACTTCAGCTTCAATATCAAAAGATATGTTTTCCTATTGAGAAACCAAAACTAATGACGTGCGGGATTAGCCTCTGCTTGGGAGGCTAAGCGTGCGAGCGAATCGCAGTTTCGCGTCCCGCGCGGAATTCGCCTCAGTTTGACCGAAGCTTTAGCCAGCAGTGAAAAAGTAGTACAACGCTGCTGTGTTTGTAGAAAACTAGAGACCATTTGAGGATAACTCTTGGTGTTTGTTCAGCGTGTAGTGGCGGTGTAAGAATATAATAAGAGCTGACAGAGGGAAGCCAATCACGAGATGGGCAGTCTTCCTAATAATGACTAAAAAAAAAAAGTACTGTTGTTACCCGCTCGCCGAACGTAGCAACTATGGCAAATATTAGGCAATCTATAGGAGAGGTCTATGTTCAGCAGTGAATTTTAATAGGCTGTAACGGTAAGGGTTTGTGGGTCACAACATCAGGTGGACTACCGTTTGTTACTTACTGCTATAATAAAAATTAGTCTTGGGTAGTTCGCGAACGACCTAGGTGGGAAGAGCGCTTCTTTAGGTGAACTATGCGAACTAGTTCGTCGACAATCTCGCTCTTAGTTCTTTATATAATTATTTTTCTGGCGTTCGCTGTATTTATGGAGTGACGCTGCATGGCTGCATGGCTAACAAATATTGCTGGCTCACAATATTAACATGAAAGTGATAGTAAACATAACAATACCGTATAGTTCTTAATTCGATTTTACGGTAAGTTTATTCATAATTTTAATTTTACTTTTCTACTTCTACTAATTGTAATAAATACTCGAATACATATTAGATAGGAGCGCCGAAGGCCAATTCCACGGCGGCGGCGTGGCCTGAAAATTTCCTCAGCGGGGGCGGCGTCGCGACGGCGTCGCGGCGGCGCGGCGTGGCTAGACATGGGCCTTACATATTATTTTAACAGGAGATTTCTTAAAGAAAACCATATTGTTGGTACCAAAAACAGTTGGCGAACCCCAGCCCAGTGATGGGAACAGTATTCCATGTGAGGCCTTGTAAAGTTGTAGGCGGTGTGCCGGCATGAAATACTGTCCCGCTCTGCTAAGCACACAAAACGTTTTAGAGGCCAATTTGGCCTTCTCTTTAAAGTGACTACAAAACTGCACGTTACTCAATATGTCGATGTCGAGGATTCCGATACTGGCTGACGCAACAAGAGGAGTGCCTTGAAACTGAGGAGATGCTCCGATCGACAAGAAAGCTGGTGATTCAATTGCACAATTTCTCGGGAAGCCCATAGAAAGAGAACTTCAAAAGAAGCGCTTTGAGCCAAACCCGATCGAAGGCCTTCGGAATGTCCAAACTAATGGCCAATGCGTCCCCCTTGGACTCTTATGCCTCCGCCCATCCATGAGTCAGGTTGACCAGAAGATCACCAGCTGATCGACCCCGACGAAAACCGTATTGTCGGTTATCAGCTGGTGATCCTCAAGATACCGCATGAGCTGGCAATTTATAATGGACTCCATTATTTTGGAGAGCAAGGAAGTGATAGCGATAGGCATAGCTAGACGGGTCTGAACGGTTGCCATTTTTAGCCAGCCTGCAGAATGCAATCGCGATGTTAATGTGAGTTGCAAAAAACTCCGGACTAGATAATGGTCTGAGGAGCAAAGAAGGGAGTGGACGGAGACCTGATATCTATCTAAATGAGAGGTCAGCAGAAGGTCCTACAGGGAAGGTGCATGATCTTCCACTTCTGGAATCCACGTAGGTGAAGTTATCAGTTGTGTCAGACCACATGACAAGGCAAAATCATGAACAGATCTCATCGCATGATTGGTTAAACGTGAACCGAGCCATTCGGTGAGGTGGGCGTTACAATCGCCGAGGTTCACGATCACTGCGGATGGGATCTGCTGTAGCAAGGAATCTGTAGCCATTTGGACAAGTTCGTTCGTTGAATCTGTCTGTTTCGGCATGACCGCTATGGGACCTATAGAGGCACCCGTAAACATGCGGTTGGTCGTCGCTGTCTACGCGTAGCCAAAGGATGGACAGTTCTACAAGGACAGGACTACCAAGGCGTCGAGAACAGATGTCCTCTCTGATGTATACGCAAACTCGAGCCTGAGGCATAAAGGAGTGTACCAATTAGTACCCCGGGTAGGAGAAATACGAAGTATCAGCCGGAGAGGACACTTGCGTCTCGGTCAGAAAAAGCAAAGCCGGCTTCGCCGTTTTGAGATGGTAGTGGACGGCGTTTAGGTTCGGAGGATGTCCCCTGATGTTGCGGAAAGTCACGTGTCAGGGGTCGCCTTGGCCTTGTTGCTCAACTTGTCCACGAGCAGTTATTGGTCGTGGATGCTCAGCAAGGGATTCTCCATTACCAGGGGTGCTGGTACCCTCGTGGGTTAGTATTATACGACCCATACGTGCAACAGTCGAAGTTGCTGCCATTGTTAACACCGCATAACAATACACGTTCACTCGGTGGAATATTCGACTCGACTGGGTGAGCGACAAACGTGGCGAGGTGACAAGGCGAACTAATGCGGTCGGGCCGCGCGTGTGAGCGGGAAAGATAGTTGCGACTAGTCGCGACGGCCGGCCTCGTGCTTTACGCCGCGGCGACGCGTCGACATGAACTCACGGCGACGGTCGCGCGCCGGCGTGGCGCTCATATCTAATACATATATGTTATATTACATTAAATAGCGACATGTAATCTATAATAAATTGCAGTTGCAAAACATAAAAACTATGAACGTTTAGTTTCGTTTATTATATTTAATTTTAATTTCCGTATCATCAAATAGTTCTTGATAAGTACCTATCTTGCATATATTATATATGATGTAGTATATTACATACGAAATAAATCATTAATATTTAATATTTTTAAAGGTAGAATCGATTAATTTTTATTTACTGACATTCAATCAACTCATCTTTTTTTAATTAGATTTACTGAAAAATCATAAAAAAAAGAACCAACGAACTAAATAAGCGAACTAGTTCGCTATATGACTACGAACTAAATTGAGCGCTCCCAATGGTCCCAAAAACTATGCGTAAGACTAATGAAAATTACAGGGACTAAGCGTTTGGTTGCGATAGGAAGGGCCTTTGGCCTGTGACAAGGGGAGATCTCCCACTGGGCAAGGTCCTGGGAGCGTCCAACGCTCCATGTGATAGTTTGAAGCTATTCTACATATATCGCAGTACTTCGGAACGCCGATAGCGCGATTTAGGCTTCGGTGGGGTTCACTTGTGGTACGACGACAGCGCCGCCACAGGCTGTTTGTTCGAATCCCATACGGATGTATTTTGTATGGCTTACAAATATTTTGAATTTATGTGTTTGTTTTTATGAAATTTATTTTAAACGCCTCTATGATACAAGGGGCTGAAACTTCACAACCGACGGATCGCTGCTCCCGTTTATAGGTTTAAATAATAGTAGTAGTATAAAGCTGATTTTAATACCTTAAAGTGGTACGATTTTGTGTATAAAATATCTGCGGATGTGAACTATTAGTGGAAACGATGTAGCAAGTGCTTCGATAGTGATATAAATCTCAGGTTTTTTTATTCGCTTAGGGACCTTGAGACATTATGGTCATCAACCATCCGCTGAGTTTAGTTGCCATCAAAACTCCCAAAAACTTTGTAATTTGATGCAAAGTGTGAAGAATTTTGTGAACAAAATACAAAAAATCAGAGAAGGCCGTATGGTATAAAACCTCTGCCTGCCTTAATTAGCGAATCGTAACTACAACAAAATCTACGAACTACGATACAAATGTAACATTAAGTCAATCCTATGGAGTGTAGAGTAGAAGGAGGACCATCTCTATATATGAAAAGTGTCCCTAAAAACATGTACAATAAGGGTGGCGCTGCAGTAGCATAGGATAAAATTTAAAAAAAGCGCCAAAAGTAATTAGAATAAGATGGAGAAATAAACAAGGACCGACCAATCCGTTTGCTTTTGTACTACGAAAAAAAAACACGCTTTTGTAGATAACCGAACTAAAAAGTAGAAAATAATTTTCAATAAGTTTAAAATAAGAAATTAGTGATTAACATAAAAAAAATCATTTTATTGTAAAAAGTATGACGTGCTTGATGTCATTTGTATTTTTGTGGATATTTGTAAAATTAGCGTCATGATAAAATTTTCTGAAAAAGCACCCCACGCTTCTTTACAGTAAAATGATTTTGTTTATGTTAATCACTATTTTCTTATTTTAAAGTTATTAAAAATTATTTTCTACTTTTTAGTTCGGCTACCTACAAAAGCGTGTTTTTTTTAGTTTTTTTTTAACCTATTAATTATTAGATATAGGAATCGGGCATAAATACTTGAGAGACTTACCTCTGGTGTTATTGTATAGTTCATGAATGATAACCTTGTCGACGTTTCTTTCTTGGTGTGGGTAGAGTTCCGCCTCACTGCTTATGTCCCATTCGCCAGCCCGGATCTTGAGAGTCATGTTCTTGTTGATATGGTGAGCGGTGGTCATCACTACACGAGGGTGTATGAGGGAACCACCACAGGTATACACTAATATTTTCTTGCCTTTCGGTTCACTCTCGTCATACGGTATAACCCTGATTATAAAATTTTATATAATATCCAACAAACATCCAAAATACAAGATAAATCGAATTAAAAGTGTGTACGTGGTTGAACCAATCTGCAGCTATATTTAAAATATAGTTGTAGCACGAATATTTCAGTTCGACCGGGGAAGGACCACGCTCTCATAGAATACCAGCGTAAAATAGCAGCTTAATACTGCTGTGTTTCGTATGGTGAGTGTAGAGAACCGGAGACCCTTTTTACTGGAAAAGAGGCATTGCATCTTAATCCTCAAGGCTGACAATGCATACTGCATTTTGAATCGCAAACGAAGATAGATGTAGATGTCTATGGGCCACAGCAACCACTTACCATCAGGTGGACTGTGTGCTCGTTTGTCAGTATTGTTCTATAAAAAAAAAGAGTTTTAATTAGATTTATCTTTTAAGATACAATTTTTACGCGGTAGAGCCACGCTGCAGCTATATTGTGGTTATAGCATGAATGGGTCGGCTCGACACGGGTCACGCTCCCAAAATACCAGCGTAAACTAAACTTTTTGCAGTCAAGCATTGAAAATTAAGAAGTGGTAAAATTAAAAATTTTGTAGAACCGACTTCAATATAAATAAAATGAGAACATCATCAGTGAAGTCGAAGTCAATTAATTAAGCATGATTAAAGTTAACTCAAAAACTACTTTACCAAATTAATACGGGACAACATGAGAAGCACCAGCTTTCAAATAAAAAAGAATCATTAAAATCGGTTCAACTAGAATAAAGTTAAGAGACAACACATAAAAAATACAGTCGAATTGAGTATCTACAAATATAATAACATTAGCTATCCACCAGTGAAAGTTCCATCAAAATCGGTCACGAGTTGCTGATCATGCCGTTCCGTTCCGTTCCGTTAAAAACCTTCAAGCCGTTTAGATTATAGAACCGTTTAGATTCCAAAGAAATAGACATACATACATACACCCGAAAATACATTACTCTGTTTCTGGGGCACTCAGCTACAAAGTTGGCAACCCTAGACCCTAGACCTGACTGTTAAACATGTGTCAATCGTTCATTTCAAGTGACCGGATCGTTCAATTATTGATTCCACTTTGCTCGGTCGCAATTCGTAAGCGCAGGTGATTCGATTTCGATTGGTCACAAACAAATACTTCATTTTACTGTTTACATAGGTATTTATTGTATAGTGTTCTGAACTATACTGTGTGTAAATCATTAATATTTATCTATTTTATTCATGTGTAACGAAAGATACAATAGTCTTTTACATTTAAAAGTTGTTACCATTATTATATTAAACTCAAATTCACACACATGCGTTTCTGCTTTATAATCGCGTTGAATTATTTTGAATAATAAATAGAAAAAAACAACCGATTTGCGTTATAATATTACATTTCACATTTCGCGAAAGTCAATCACAACTAGAATGTATCATTCGTTCATTACTAATGACCGAATCATTCAAGTATTTATTCGTCTTATGCATTCAAATGGATCATTTCGAGTTTCAGTAGTACTGTGTGATCTGTGAGACTCGCTCGATAATGCCGGTTATCGGACCTTACTATATATACTCTTTGGTATTAGGTCCTATCAGTCCTATCTGGAACTTTCAAAAAATTTAATTGGAATCATCAATACTTTGATGAGATCCGGGTCAAATGAACGAATCATTCACGATTGACACACGTCTAATCACGACTTATTGTTCTAAAATCACCATTCACAGCTTATAAAGGGTTCTGTCAATCATTTGTTTCGGATCGTTCAAAAAATATTAATACTTTTATCAGCAATAATTTTACGCGACCCGGGTCAAATGACCAAATCGTTCTCCGATATATGATCGTGTCTAGCTGATATATAAATTGTTACACTTACTGGAGCACTCCGATCATCCAAGGATATTCACCGAAGTGCGTTTCACCGGAGTCAGACAAGATGCGGGTTCCCATGCCAGGAGGATTTCGCCGTCCACAAATTTCATTCTAACGGAAAATTATAAATGCGTAGAAAGAAAGAAGAAAGAAACCAAAGAGAAACATAATAAATTATTTTATTGCTACAAATGAACAAAAAAGAATTAATTTCTTTTATTATTTGGATATTAAAAGAAATAAATTCTGTTTCTGTTTTAATATAATGGAACAGCGCCATCTACCGGGTCCAATTGTAAGTCTTAACCATCCAGGGACCCACTCGAACACACACATAACATTTCATTAAAATAAATCCAGCAGCATAAATTTACTTTGTCACTTTTTTCTTATTTATTCTTTCCACATGAACAAACCACCGAAACATTCTTTTTTTAATCCTGGTCAAAATATCGTATTGCAAACCATACTTTTCTCTTATCACACATTTTTTCACCCTGTCACTCAGCGTTACCCCTAATATACTCCTTAATTAATTAATTTCTACAACATTTATTCTACTCTCGTGCTACTTCTGCCACACCCAACTTTCACTAGGTGCCATTCTTTAAGGTAAGGAGTAACACAGCATTACACACACGTACGCATACGTGCATACGTGCCTTTTTGACGCATTCTTAGTTCCCACAACAGAGTGTAGCTCCAATCTGCCCATTATGTCTTGCATCTGTTTTAACATGTAAATAATAATAAATAATTAAAGATGTTATAAATAAATCTGCTAAAATCCGCACAATAAAATAAAATGATGTGTCTTACATAGTATGAAGAGCACCTCCCGCCCTCCCTCAAATGCGTCCACTATCCCTGCCACCACTAATCCCAGCACCAATATTCCCAACCTCATTCAATTAGGAAAGACACACCACCGTCGATAATACGACACGTGTTTCGCCTATACATGAGGCATCTTCAGGTGAAGTAGACTCCCGGTGGTTGTCCACTATATCTTTAATCTAGGTAGATATATCTATGTATATATATAAGCGAAAGACAACTAACTGACTGACTCATCACGAGATCTCTAAAACTATACACGTGAGCCCAACGAAGCGAGCTGGTATCAGCTAATATAATATATTTCCGCAAAGTAACATCTGATTCTATTAATTAATATAAAAAAAGTAAATCGCAGAGTGGCGGCGGGAGAGAATTCACTTCCCCCTTATCCCTTGCATGACGTTAGATTAAAAGAGGAAAATGAAATATGAGAGAGATAGCAACATCTTCCCAATAACATTTCAATAAAAAAATGATGTGTGCAGTTTACACGCGGTAGACGTGAAACCTTTAGAAAAAGAGACCGAGATAATAGGAAAGGGAAATGCTGTATTCTATCTCTTTCTCTCGAAGGTTAAATCCTATAGGTGTATATGTTTGTCTCTTTTTAGTGTCGCTTTTTCGTTTCATCGAGTTTCAAATCACAATGATTCTAACGAAGTTTTCTCTTCAATAATAGGCGCAAACCAGGCCTTATGTCCCTGATGGACTAGCAATTTTACAGTTAGGGGAGTGTTTTGACTACTTGTTTTTGAAGTTTGCTCCTTAAGAATAGATTTTCATATACAGCCAGCGGTACACAAATTAGCAGGCGGGCGAAACCAAGTGTTACCAAAACGTGAAGTCATTATGCTGCTCCCCTGGTAACGCATTCGCATATCTTATGTTGAACGTTTGTTAAGTAACAGCGCCATCTACTTAATTCTATAGGTAACTTAATATAACAAATTGATTGATGTGACAGTGTTACATAAAATAGACGTTAGATGGCCTAAACGCGATTAATCGCTATACAATATATAAAAATCAATTGCTGTCCGTTAGTCTCGCTAAACTTGAATAGGTATCGACCGATTCTAATAAAAAAAAAATTGTGTGTCTTTAAATGAATCCCTGGGTGGATTAGATGTACAATTGGACCCGGTAGGTGGCGCTGTTGTCGAGATCCAGATATCACCTGTGTGAAGTCGGGGCGAATCGCTTTTCCCAATCAACAATCAACTTTGACGTCTGTCAAATTGGAGGTTTCTTTTGTCTTTGAACTGTTGAATTAGCCACGTAGCGCGTCCTAATCGTACCCTAGAAGAGTCACCATCTTTACTATGAGCTCCGGTGTTCTCGGAACTATCTTTATGTATTCAAGACAGTTGGGTATGAGTCAGGACTGGAACAAGGAAAAAATATTACCTGCTTTATAGGTAATCCACCAGCGACATCTAGCTTTGATTTTCTGCTTTTGCTGAAACAAGGTCAGAATTAGAATCTTATTATTACAGTTACTATATGATGACCTCATTTATATACCTCATAAAAAAAATTGAGCGTCACTTATCGGGATAAAAACTATCCTATCTCTCAAGTTGGACTAAACTGCACACATTGTGAAACATTTCATTGAAATCAGTTCAGTAGTTTAGGAGTTCATCGCGGACAAACAATGTGACACGTAATTTTTATATATAAAGATTTCATGGCTTTAATAAAAATAATGTTATTTTTGTCGCCAAACCACACACGTTTTTATTGCTTTCTTGCAATCCTGTCCATCCAAAGGTTATCTGGAAGAGATCGCTCTTAGCGATTAGACCACCCATTGTACCACATTTATTTTTCTCATTTTTTATTTATATTTATGTTATTTTTGGCGTACAATAAAGTGTTATCTATCTATCTATCTACGCTTTACTATGGATTTTCTAAAAAAATTATACATACAGCTACGAATTTTTGCAATTGTTAGAAATAATAATAAAAATTATAAAAGTCATCGAAAAAGCCAAAAATATATAAGAGTAAGTAATTTTTAAAGGGTAGTAGGTAATACTGATTATTGCGTACTGAAATACTAAGTGTTGGTTAATTATTTCAGATTCTCATTAACTGTCGTGCATATTTTGTTTTGTAGAAAATTTTAATTTAGCCCATCTGTAAAGATATTTAATAAAAGTTGATTTAAAATTGATCGTATCTTTCACTACCTAAATACATAAGTTTGCATTATATAACATATACCTACTATGTATCTTCTTTGGCACAAGTCTATAATATTCCATTTCGGTTCTTTATCAACCCTAGCGTTACACGCTCCGGCTTAATGTCACCGGCGCTTGAACTCTCACGTACAGAAAGTGTCACCGCTGTGCTAATGGCCTCAAACGCTACTCTGAGTCTCTAAATCTCGTGGTGTCGCAGTCACTTTGAATTAAAGTGATAGAGACAGCACTAGACTTAACGGCATCTTAAAATTGAGCAGCATTTGAGTATTTGGGCGTTTTCATTCATTTTCATCTGAGATTTTCATAGTTTTCTTTAATTAACGATTGTAAGTATAGTTAATGAGCCGTGGTAGCTCAAGAGCTAAGCGCTTGCTGTAAATTTCACAGTACGCGAGCAACCCGGGTTCGATCCCCGTTCAGCACCAATGAAATTGTCAATTGCAATTTTGAGTGCTGATTTACCACGTGCTCGGCCGTGAAGGAAAACATCACGAGGAAATCTGCATCACTGAGAAATAAGAAAAAAATACTTCGATGACATGTGAAGTCACCAACACGCATTGGAGCAGCTCGGCGGACATTTCCTTGCCCTAAAACACTCTCAGAAGTGAGAGAAGGGATGCCTGTGCCCAGAAGTGGGAAGTATATAGGCTATAACTTTTATGATCGTAAAATACCATCTTGGCTAACCCCGCAGGCGTTCATCTCAGGCGTCGTCTTTGTGCAACCAAATTAAAAAAAAAGAGATACCGATGCGTTGCAAACCCTGAGGACCCTTTTTATGTTGTTGGACGCACAAAAACATATTTTAATGATAAATATTTTTTGTGGCAAAATCCATGTATTTATTTCGTAATATTATGTATATCTTTTTATAGATAATTTAATGTAAATTTTGGGATTACTTGATATCTTATATTTACGCGAACACTACACATTGAATAAAACTACTTTTACGGATTCTATCGCGTTTAATTATCTTATTTTTATTAAATTCCCGACATTTCGGGTGCTTTACAGCACCCATGGGCACGGGAGACTGAGGTGATTGACGTTCCGATGCCAGAGTTAAGCCGGAGTACCTTCACCTTTTTTAATTATTAATTTTGGTTCGATCTACGCAGAATGAACTTACTGTGTCTTGAAGTCTTGCAGTGGTATTCTTGGGGTTAGTTTTAATTTTATTAATTACAGGATCCCAAGCAGGTGGTAGTACCCAGCCTCCCTCTCTATTGAAATTAGGATGTTTTTTAATTTAAATAGCCTCGCGTATCATCCTTGGCAGGAATCGATGTTCTTACGCGACTATTTGTGGTTTATCAAATCTAATGTAATGGCGGGGGCCATCTAGGATACGATCACAAACTGCAGACTTCCCGGAACGTTGGTATTTCACGTCAGCTATGTGTTAGACATTAGCTGATGTGAAACACCAACGCTACGTGTTACCAAATAATATATAATTTAATAAAAATAAGTTAATTAAACGCGATAGAATCCGTAAAAGTTATTTTTCAGTCTTTCATATTAAATTAACTGAAAAAAAGAGTCTCTGGTACAATATTATTGACCAGTTTGTAAGTTAGATTATTTCCGCACAACACGGTTCAATTGACAAGGCCAACAATTTTTGTTGGAAGTTTGTTACAAAACTAGAGAAAATTTAAAAAAAAATGGTGTTTTAATTTATATCCTATCTTAAATAATGGCTGAGATAATGAAGACTAAATTGCGCTTTCCCGAGCCATGTTATCGTCAAAATGCTACCAGCCGGACAAAGCGCTGTGATTATTATTTTTGATTAAAATTGTTATATAAGTGTTGTGTTGTCCTCGAATGTCACAATACGGCCAAAAATCACCAAACAAATTGTTTTATTTATGGTCCCATAATAACTAAATATCAGAAAAAAAGTGGATGATCGTTTTATAGAGAACAGATTCTATTAGACTAAACACTACCGCATTCTGTTGTGAGGATCATTTTTTTGTTAGAAAATTTTATGTTGTTTGTGTGTGGTGTTTTTGAAAAGTGATAATAATTATGATTCCAAAATATTACACACTAGTTAAGGTAGGTGATATTAGATTTCACAATGAGGGTTAATAATCTTCCACTCACCAGATGTCGCTAGTTGTGACTGAGGTAAAGTTTTTTGTTTACACAGTATCAGTTAATTGAGGAATTAGTTTTAAATAATAGTTAATCATTATCTAGAATATTTTATTAATACACAACACAATGCGTCAGTGGTTTGTTTTTAATTTTTTGCACTTTATAACACTTTTTTTTAAATCAGCTTTTAGTTATATTTATAGTTTGATTTATTTATTAATTTCTAATGTAATTAATATAAAATGTAAGTAATAATACAGAAAGAAACCTTACAGATTACATTTTCCTAAGAAATTATCGTCTCCGCTATGAAATCTATCAAATATTTTATCTCACTGTAAAGTGGCGCCGCCCTGGTGGCAGAAAATGTCGTGGATGTCATTGGTATCACACTGCCATCGGCGAGTAAAGGTCCATAAGAACGCATTCAAAAATAAATACATATAGGTATAATGAAACTTACGATAGGTGCTTAGTCTGTAAGGCCCGTATTAATAAACGTTGCTCAACGATAGACTCAAGTGCGTAATCATTTGATACGCCCTCATTACGATATCAGCATCTCAAGATCGTTGCTAATTAATAAACGCATAAAAACAGTATCTCAAAACGCTGTACTTAGGAATACTGTTCTGTGACTTGCACTCAAGTACATACACTTGAGAGTCGAGTTTCGTTTATTAATCAGTGTGGCACTCAGCGGATATCGTAAATCTAAACCGAATTTTGATATATGTTTACTCAATATAATATTATACTCAAGTGCGTTTACTTGAGCTGAGTAACGTTTATTAATACGGCCCTTAGCCACTACGGTTCTTTCAAACTTACAATACGTAGGTACTTGATTATACCACAGAATAAATATTCTATTATATATAATGTTTTTACTTCTTTATTAATTTATGAGTGGTGTTGCACCTACCACAGCTTCTCAAATCATCCAGGGTTGACTGGTAGAGAATGCCACAAGGCATTAAGTCCGCCCTTTATATCTCTTATTATAAGGTTGATGTAAAAAAGAATAGATAAATAAATAAATAAAATAAATAAATATTCTACCGAGCTTTTTTCGAACCAGTGGTAATAGTTTCAATAAGAATTATTTGTAATCTTTATTCAATAAAAATTATTCTATTCTATTATTTGTGAAGTGAAATTTCTTTATTAACGTAGTGGAGAAACAAAAACGTCACGATTCCTGTAACGTTTCACCGCCGGGGCTGCATGAGTATACCATTATTTAACTCATTTATGTAAAATAAAATAAGAATGATATGTCGTAAAGAAGTTTCACTTCGTACGTGTGTACATAATTACACGCACATTTTTTTATAGAATTATGGTGAGATGCGAGCACGCTTCGCTAGTAACGTGATACAACCATAATATAACTGCAGCTTGCTGCAGCCTGCAGCTATATTATGGTTGTAGCACGTTATAAGCCAAGCTCTATCACGTATAAATTTACTATTATTCTATTATTAAATTTAAATATAAACTTACTTTATATAACTCAGCGAATCACCAGTCTTACATTCCTCGGCTGTCATACATTGTCTGATTTGTTCGGATGGTGTCTGATATTCGAGTAGGCTTTTGGAAGCGCCTGTGAAAATAATTACCGCAAGATATGATTATATAATATTGCTTTTTCAATCTTTACGCAACATATTTAAAAGCCTAGTGGTCGCTTAGTGGTCGAAATTTTGCTGTAATTCATAAATTTTTTTAGGTTTTATATTAAGTAAGCTGTGTTTTATTTTCAACTGCACAATTTTATACAAAACATTATTTTATAATATAATATTTTATTTTATAACATATCATTAATATATATATATATATATATATATATATATATATATATATATATATATATATATATATATATATATATATATATAATTAAGTTATGAGACGTTTTAATACGATCATACTATTATTTAATATGTGCTACGATACTCAGAATAGGCTGTAAGGACTCCACTGTCTCATAACATCCTGCAAATTTTCAAGTGTTTACACACTGTCAGGGTAAAATAGTTATTTTATATTATGTTTATATATATATATATATATATATATATATATATATATATATATATATATATGTTTTGTATAAAATTGTGTAGTAGAACCTCCCACGGAGCTCCTCCTCTTTCCATACGGAAATGCTCTGTACTGTTGGATCTTGCCATTGCTCGTTGGCTAAGGATAGAAAGATAAGTCCTTTATCACAAAAAATCACGTCCTTATAGAATGAATCATCCGATCTCGCCAGGAAGTAATTACGGAGGCTGCACACATCGTGTATATGCATGGTGAGCGCGCTTAAAAAGCCACACCCACGCTTCCGCGGCAAGTAAAGCCTCATTGCCGGCGATCTTGGATGGTGCACCTTTGGGACGTCATGGTAGTGCGGATTTGTCTGTCCATGGCGTTCAGTTTAAGTCCACTGAGTATGCCAAAGGTATACATGAGGACAGGCATGACCCAACCGTTATATGCGTGTGTCTTATTCACGCCCGACAAAAGGCTGTTGAGTCCAATCTGGTTCTGCCTCTCTCTAAAGCCTCTCTGTACCTTACTGGAGAACTCCGGGAGGGAATTTCAGATTCGGAAAGGAGGTACAAAAGTGACCCAACTTTTCTCTATGGATGATCTCAAGTTATTCGCCTCCAGTCGTTCCTATCTTATGGAATTGTTAGACATCACTTGTGATTTTAGAAATTTTAAAATGGAGCTGGGAACGGATATGTGTGCAGTACCATTTTGAGAGGGGAATGGTAGTTCACTCTGAGGACATACACTTATTTATGGCCATCAACATAAAGACTCTATCTGAGGCTGAAACATATCGATACCTGGGCATGTCACAGAACACAGGTATCGATGAGGCGGACATGAAACAATCAGTTTGCAATTTTTATTATTATTTTTGAACCTACCGGAATCCGCGTCATGTTTTGCAACAGTCCTGACTGTAGTGGCTGCAACATCCGGTGGTTTGCCAAATATCTCTCGAATCGTTTCGGCTATCTCCCGATTGACGTAATCATCTAGAAGATAGTTTCCTTATTAATGGTATATAAAAAATTACTTTCAATAAGTTAAAAGTTAAAGTTTCAGCCTATATACGTCCCACTGCTGGGCACAGGCCTCCTCTTATTTCTGAGAGGGTTTTAGGGCGAGGAAATGTACGCCGCGCTGCCCCAATGCGTGTTGGCGAACTTCACATGTCTCCGAAATATTTTTTGTTCTCATTTCTCCGACATGCAGGTTCTCACGATGTTTTCCTTCACCGCCGAGCACGTGGTAAATCAGCACTTAAAAGTGCAATGAAACATTTCTTTGGTGCCGGCGGGGATCGAACCTGCGTTGCTCGCGCTCAAGTATTATGTAATAACTAGCTGTTCTGCGCGGCTTCGCTCGCGTGTTAGGGTTTTTATGTTTTTACGCGAAACCCTAATTCTTTTTCTAAAATAAAAGTAAAAGCCTAAGTTACTCCTTATGAAATCAGCTATCTGCCAGTGAAAGTCCCGTCAAAATCGGTCCAGCCGTTTCGGAGATTAGCCGGAACAAACAGACAAAAATTTTAAAAACTGTAGTTTAGTTATAAGTACCGTATTTACTTTCATATCTATTTAGTAAAAAACTGTAATTTTAACATTACAAACAGACACTTCAATTTTATTTATTTGTATAGATTCATATTGCATAGAAATTATTCTATTCTGTACCTTTAGTAGGTACAGTTTTAGCCGACTTCACAAAAGAGAACAGGTTTTTAATTGCATTGTATATATTGGTATTTATGTCACGTGATATCTTCGTCAATGAGGGCTAATTAATTTACCGCTTATTATGTCGCTAGTTGGAACCACATGAGTAAAGAAACCGACCGAGTCCTTATTCTTTACTCTGTGGTTGGAACTAAGGTAAAGTTAGTTGTGTTTCAAATAAAAATTTTTCACTTTTCATTGTACTTGTATACCTACCTATATATACCAATGACTGCCTCGTTAGTCTAGTGGGTGTAAACGCGACTGCTGATCATAAGGTCCCGGGCTCGAATCCCGGGTCGGACCAAAAAAAGTTATTGAGTTTTTCAGTAAAGAAATTCTCAGTAGCTGCCCAGAGTCAGGAAGTTGGCGGTGTCACACCCCCGTGCCTCGGAAAGCTCGTAAAACCCTTGCTCCTGCGCCTGATCTCTCTCCGCTCGTGTCGGATAACCGTCCCATCGGACTATGAGAGTGACGGAATAGAGAGTGCACCTGTGCTTGCGCGTACACTTGAGCACTATAATGCTGTCCTGCGCCGATGGCTAGTCGCCGTGAACAAAACTTTATATTGACATTTTAACTCTGTTTTTAATTATTTTACTTTCAGAAATATTCGTAGTTTGATTTATCTATTTGTATCTAACTGATATACAATATAACTAATACACATTACAGACAGAAACTTTATATTTTAAAAATGTCAAAGTTTTCAAAATAACGCCTCCCTGGTGGCAGAAAAAATTGTGGATGCCCTCAGTGTGAAACGACTTAATGATTCTTTCTTATCATCAAGGTTATATAAAGACTCCATGGGTTGTCCCGTATGAGCTTGGAGAAAAACGTCGCCGAAGGATAAAAAAAATTGCTAGGAATGTTAATGTATGTAACCTTAAACCGTCTAAAGACTACATTCTGTAATTTTTATCATAAAGCTACACACAATCCACCTGACGGTAAGTGTATGTGGCTCATAGAAATTTACATCTACCCTCGATTAAGAATCAAAATGTAGATGCCTTGTCACCTGGGGACTAAGATCATATCACACACATCTTATCCTGTGCAAACGGCTAGTCTCCGCTAAGACTGACGGCTGTGCCCGAAAGTTCGGTCTAGATAACACAGTAATAAAAAAAAAACACTCACCAATATCAGTTCCATGTAACTGTTTCTTAGTATGTTCAAACTGACCACGACACAGTCCCAACAGCAACAGCACTAATATACTTCTGTACATCTGGAAGAGAATCGGCATTTATGGATTAGCGATTTATCTTTTAATTATGTTTATGGCATTGGCCACGTCATTAAAAAAGTGGATAAATACTACTTTTTATCACTTTTTAAATTGAAAACATCTTTAGAGTAGTTGTGATTTGAAACTCGACAAAACGAGAAAGCGATATTAAAAAGAGAAACATATATACATCTATAGGATTAAGCCTGTCCGAGAATGAGATAGAATACAGTACCTATACAGTGTTTACTATAAAATAATTAATATTTTAATTATGTGAACCCTACAATTATTCTACTCCTGATAAACTGCGTTCGTCTCATTCTCGTGAATATATTTTTCAAAATGGGTCTCATAGGCGATTGCAGGGCCGGTCGACAATTGCAGTTTTTTTATAATTTTCATTTGTTATCTGTTACCTTAGAGTACTTATTAAGCAAGCTAACTTAAAATTAAAGTAAATACCGACGAGAGATATATTTAACGTACATAGGTCACGCGGGTGACTAATAACGTCGCTTTTGCCATTTCGAGACTGTTCATACCCGTGCTTACTGTTCACACCCGCTAACGCGCGCTTAATAGCTTGTAATTTTTATTGAATAAGGTTGACAAACGAACTTACAGTCCACCCGATGTTAGGTGGATGCTGAAGCTCATAAACATCTACATTTATCCTTAACTACCAATCAAAATTCAGATGCGTTGTCACCCCTGAGGACTGAGATGGTATGCCTCGTTTAAAATAAAAAGGGTCTCAGGTTCTCTACACTCGTCATACGAAGCACATTAGCTTTGTTTTGCGCTTATATATTAAGCTGTTATTTTACGCTGGTATTCTGTGAGAGCGTGGTCCGTGGTCGAGCCGACCCGTTCATGCTACAACCATAATATAGCTGCAGCATGACTCTACCACGTATAAAATATATAATATCCTTATAAATATCTTGCTTCAGTTTTTTTACTTCGCCTCTCATATAACCCACGGGACGATCTGGAACCCTGAGAAGATTTTTACTCATCGATTAACCGTCGCTATAAGCCTGAACCTATACAGCTGGAAACAGGCACGGAGTCTACTAGTTACCGGTTACACGTAGGTTACAGATCGCTTCATAGGGGGGATATTTGTAATAGTTGCCACGCTTGGCATGTGGGGTGGCCACTGCATTTTCTTACTTTTAGTCGTTATTAGGAAGACGCTGTTGCCCATCTCCTGATTTGTTTCCCCCTGTCACCTTTTACACCCTCTGACACCCACAGGATGATATGGGGTAGTGGATATTCTTACACCGCCACTACACGATACAATCCGTAGAAAAAAGTAGTTTTATTCCATGTATAGTATTCGCGTAAATATAAGAAATTACTTGGGATTATTTGCATAAATAACATACTTTTTCACAAATACAGCCACAAAAGCCATGTACCATATTAGATATTTCTTAAGGTAGCATTTAAAAACATGCGTGAGTGTCGTGGAACACTCGGTTTGAACGAAGTTCCTTTCGTAGTATATTATTATTGATAAAATTATTATATTATTGATTAACAAATACAAATAAATTAATTACTAGCGTCTATTAAAGTGAAACGTTATTTAAAATAAAATTATATTTCTTTCATGGCAAGATAAGAAAAAGTGCAATGGAGATGGATATTATTCCATCTAGCTCGAACTATAGAAAAGGGGGTCGTGACGGAAAAATCTTACACTTTTTTTAGCCTAGCCCCATCTGTCAAACTCGAACCGTGCTATAAAGAACTACGTTCCAAAAATTAAACATGCGTACAGTTCTCACGCGGCAGAACTTTGAAATTAACTGTGGTAGAGCCCCGCGGCAGCTTTTGCTGATGCACGGATGGGCCGGCTCGAACCGGGGTGGTACCACGACCTCACAGAAAACCAGCGTGAAGTAGAGGTTTACCTCTGCGTTTCGCTTGGTGAGTGCAGGTGGCCGGAGGCCCTTTTTACTGGAAATGAGGCATTCCATCTTAGTCCTCACGGGTGACAACGCATCTACATTTTGATTTGTAACAGAGGATAGATGTAGATGACTATGGGCCGCAGCAACCACTTACCATCAGGTGGACTGTGTGCTCGTTTGTCACCCTTATCCTATAAAAAAAAATTAAGAATGTATTTCACGACAAATCATTTATTTAATACGATGCCATCAAAAACATAAGTTGTAAAAAAAGCCAAGTCTCGCAACTCAGTTCTTCTACCATAAAAAATTGTGAGATCCATGTAATACCAAGTCGGTTAATTTATTCAGTCCCTACTTAAGGGTCCTTCTGTCTTAAGTTATTACGTAATTAGCTAACCTAACAAAATCTTATAGTGATGTTTGATGGCATCTCATTTATTTTCATAGATAGTTATATCTAGGTCACTGAGGTTACTGATTCATTCACTGCAGATGTAACTTTGTAATCCTATATATTTATATGGGATTACAAAGTTATTTATGCAGTTGGTGTATCTCGAAAACTGGACCGAAATTGTAAAATATTTTAACTTTTCCTTGATTTATATACTAAATAATAATTGTATTCCAAATTTCAAGCTTCTATGTCTGCTAGAAGTTCCTTAGAGTTTTGATGATCGGTCACTCAGTGAGTGACAAAATTAAGGAAGTTGACTAGTTATAATTCTTAAACTACTGGTTCAAATTTAATGAAATTTAAAATATACCGAGTATACACAATGCCTACTTGGTTAGTGAAAATTCAGGTTTCTAGTTTTATCCACAACGAAGTTATAGGGTTTCGAAAATGGCCTGAACTGCATCGAGAAAAAGATGGTACGGCCGTGCCGCTTTTTTGCTCGATTTGGCGGGGGCACTGCCGTGCCCCCAGAAAATATTAGAGCACGAGTGCGGCATAAAATATAAAATAACTTAATATAACATAACTTATAAATTAAACTTTTAATTTTATAGCAAATAAATGATACATTTATTATTTTTAGACACGTAGAGCCTAAATTTTAGTGTGATAAATCAAAAGAATATTTTCTTTCGCGTAAAATTTCTCTGTAATAGCGCCGTCTACTTCATTCTATAGGTGAAAATTCGTTTAATCGAACAAAAATCGATTAACACTCAAGGTGGAACGTAACATAGACGCTACATCTACCCTGATACGAAAGAAGGTGGCTAACTGCTTAGCTGATTGTGAATACCACTAAACTAAGCCAAAAATTCTCTCTCTACTGGCCAGTATTGGAATTATTTTTTAAATTTGATTGTTCCAGAGATAGATTTGGTATTTTGGCGGTAAAGTGGAACATTTTCCAAGACGTCATACGCTCGAAATCAGTTTCATGCAACGTTACGGTACAAAATCGATAAGTGATATTAACAAATTATTTTCTATATACATTTCAGTTTGCAGTTATGCGTACGTAATTGCTTTGTTCAAAAAGAGGTGAACACTAATTTTCTACGTGGTAGAGTCACGCTGCAACTATATTGTGGTTGTAGCGCGAATGAGTCGGCTCGACCGGAGTAGGACCACGCACTCACAGAATACCAGCGTAAAATAGCAGCGTTATGTTGCTGTTTCGTTTGTGTGCTCGTCGAAAAATATTATGGCACCCAAGCAGCTCTGCAGTCTGCAGTAGCAGCGCACGTCTAACTCAAAATTAAAAAGAAAACTCCTTGGCGGCAGTGTATTGGAATATTATTTTATTAAGAACTAGCGATTCGCACCGGCTTCGCACGGGTTATTTATGGGTCCCGACAACAGTGGACCCTACCGCGTCCAATTGTGAATCTAAACAATCCAACTCAAATACACACAAAAATTTCACAGAATCGATCGAGCCAGTTTCTAGTTTTAGCGAGACTAACAGATAGCAAGTAATTTTTATGTATAGAGAATATAATTCAAAGGTTTATCATACGCTAGCAAGCCGTGACTGTCTTTTTGTGAAGCATGCGATTTTGATAATATATGTTTTAACGCTAAGTTTTTTTTTTATAGAATATAGGTGACAAGCGAGCACACAGTCCAGTCCACATGATGGTAAGTAGTTGCTGGGTTGCTGTGGCCCATAAACATCTACATCTATCTTCGTTTGCGAATTAAAATACAGATGCGTTGTCAGCCGTGAGGACTAAGATAGAATGCCTCTTTTCCAGTAAAATGAGTCTCCGGTTCTCTGCGCTCACCATACGAAACACGGCCGTGTTAAGCTGCTATTTTACGCTGGTATTCTGTGAGAGCGTGGTCCTTCCCCGATCGAGCCGACCCATTCGTGCTACAACTATATTACTAATATAGCGGCAGCATGGCTCTACGACGTATTAACAGTTTTATAGCAATTCGGTGTTTATAACTGTTATTTAGCTTCTACTGTTTGTAATATTGTAGTGTTTTTTTTTGTAGAATAAGGGTGACAAACGAGCACATAGTCCACCTGTAAAATAGCAGTTTAACACGTATAGTAAACACGTTTCGTATGGTGAGTGTAGAGAACCGGAGCCCCTTTTTACTGGAAAAGAGGTGTTTAATCTTAGTTCTCACCGGCGACAACGCGTCTGCATTTTGAGTCTTTATTGAGGATAGATGTAGATGCCTTTGAGTCACAGCAGCCACTTACCATCAGGTGCACTGTGTGCTCGTTTGCCACCCTTATCCTATAAAAAAAAACTGATGGTAAGTAAATGGTAAGAAAATATTTAACAATGTTTCGTGGTAAGTACACTAGTAGAGAATACTATACATGAGACCACTTAGGAGAAGCCGTCAGGAAACCAATAACACTGTAGCAGTTTGGAGTTCTTTTCTTTTATCTTACAGAATATGAATAGATTTGGTCTACTATTTATTGGAGTACTGTAGGTACTTACCGTGACTTATTTTTAAGGATTTACATAGTTTGTCAAATGAAAATTTTATACGGATAATAATGATATAATATACAATATTTTATTATATACTATAATAAAACTATAATTAAAAAAAACAAAACTAAAGCTAGTATCTTAATTATCATACAGTCATACTCCCCGCGGTATCGTGCCAAGAACGCTGGCTGCGTTTCCCCGCAGAATGGCTATACTTAGGCTTTGAGCGAGAAAAGAACCAGCCCTCTTATCACCAGCAGCAACGACCAATCGCGGATGGAGTTCCTTTAGGAACTTCACCGTACGTGGATCCCACGGATAATTAAGTACAACATAGGATTAATATCTAACAAGTCTCATGAAATAGAGGCCAGGCATATTATGAGATCATTAAGTTGACTTAAGCAATATATCATTATCATTTTAGTTATCTTGACTTCACAGTATTAAGTTCTCCAATAGCTGTTTTGAAACTTTAGGCATAGAATTAATGGACTTTTAGGCTTTATTAATGTATAAATAAAGTTTTAATACAAGAAGTAAACATCTACATTTATCCTCAATTGGAGAATATAAATGCAGATGCGTTGTCACCCCTGAGGCCTGAGACCATTTACAGTAATAAGGTTCTCTAGTTCTCTACAGTCACCACACGAAACACAAAAACATTAAATTGCCATTTTACGCTGGTATTCTGTGAGAGCGTGGTCCTACCCCGGTCGAGCCGAGCCATTCGTGCTACAACCATAATATAGCTGCAGCGTGATGAACGTTACCACGTAATGATCGTTATTATTTAGTTTAATACTAAGCAATTATGTTTGACAACAGCTTTCCTTGTGCACGAGTGTGGATGAAGTCTTGTATGAAACTAGCATCCCTGATATACCAGTTTCATAAACTAATATTTTTCCTTATTTGATATTAAATATTTATATGACCATAGATGACCTTCTCTTTTACATTACTTGAGTTGAGTATTTTTGCAACAAAGTTCCTTATCGGACGGTACGAATTTGGCGGATGGTGGGGGATAGGCGAGAAAAAGTATAAGATTTTTCCGTTACGATGCCATTTGACGTAGTGTAGACGGCCTTGGAGGCTATAAGGAAGCGAGATGAAATAATATCCATCTCCCTCGCATTATTTTTTATATTGCCATGAAAAAAATATTATATTATTTTAAATGACGCTTCATTTTAATATACGCTAGTAGTTAATTTGTTTGTATTTATTAATCAATAATATAATACGTTTATCAATAATAATATTCTGCGAAAGGCACTTCGCTCTAACCGAGTGTTCTACGACACTCACGTATGTTTTTATTATTTTACAGATTGAATAATGCCTCCATTCAACAGAGGAAGGAAGTTAATAAGCAAGGCGATAAAAGAGTCAGCAGAAGACCGTAAACCGTTTGAACATAATTAGTGGACACATTCGATACGATTGGCTCCCCATTCTTTGATTCACTTTGGGCTCGACCATACTCCATGGATATTAAGTTTAAAGAATATCTGTTAAGTGATTCTGTATCTACTGATAAAATTTTGTCAACTCCAAAAAATGCGTGAGAGAGAATGTTCAAAATTGTTAATTTTATTTTTTTGTTTTATTGTTATTGTTCTTTTATTTTTGGATTCTTTAAATATTTTGCTTTTCTTTAGAATTAATAATTATTGTAAGATTGAGAATAACCTCTTTATTAGAGAATGAAGGTGTGAGAAAAATATTTACAAAAGTTACGTAATTTATTTTTACATACATTCCAATATTTGAAACATTTTTCTCGGTTATATATACCAACAAAACCTGTTTCTCACTTTTTTAATTTTTTTTAAAACATACTTTTGTGGCTTAGTCGCTTTCTTCCGTATCAGGGCAGTGATGGTCTAAACACGACTAATTTAATATCTATCTCATTGTCTCGCAGGCCAATTCTTATAGATTTATGTCTGTCTCTTTTTAATTTAGTGTCGCTTTTTCGTTATCGAGTTTCAAATCATAACGATTCTAAAAAAGTTATCACTTCAATAAAATAAACTCTCACGCATGTCACAGACACACACAGAGTAGGCAGAGACTACTGACTTTTATTTGACAAAGTTCCAACACATCTCTCGCAATTATTTCAAATCCAGGTATATGGTATATAAATCCATATACCTATGCTCGTTGGTTACGGGTACCTTAATTCGAACCATTTTCAGTTTATCGCCAAGTTGGTCGAAGAATTTCAATCTAGGATGCATAAATTTGCTTTAACACACTTTCCTTATTTATTTTTTGAGTGTCCAAATAGAAAAAGAAATTTTTTTATTCAATAAAAATGCCGTGTCACATTGTTTGTCCGCGATGAACTCCGAATTCCGTATAAGTTTTAATATTGTCCTTTTTTGTATGTGGTAGAGCCATGCTGCAGGTATGTTAGTAGTATAGTTGTAGCACGAATGGGTCGGTTCGACCGGGGAAGTACCACGCTCTCACAGAGTATCAGCGTTAAATAGCAGCTTAACACTGCTGTGTTTCGTATATTATTTTTTACTGAAAAAGAGGCATTCCATCTTAGTCCTCACGGGTGACAACGCATCTGCATTTTGATTCGCAAACGAGGATAGTGGAGGTCACAGCAACCACTTACCATGAGGTGGACTGTGTGCTCGTTTGTCACCCTATCCTATAAAAAAAACTTCTGCCACACCCAATTTTTACTACCATACATCAACGTGGGTCATCAATTGGTTATTTATGCCTTAATAGCATGCAAATAATCCTCTGAGCAGTTATTGCAAGACACTTCAATTTTATTTACATGTATAAATAAATTTTATTTATATGTATAAATAATTTTTTACAGCAATTTCATTAGTAAATACATTAGTTGGCTAGCTTATAATCTGTGAGATTTTGCCAAGAGCTTAAGTAGTTTTTAAGTTACATACCTTCTCACAACCGAAAACTGATAAAGTAGATTTTATTTATTAATTCAACTGAACGCAAATATAATGTAAGAATTTATTTATTACTAACACTTAATAGATTAGAGTTTATTTTGCATTTATCCTCTTTCGCGTTAAAAGACGACGTTTTTTATTGAAAAGTTACCTTTTTATTGCACGATGTGTTTCGATATTTGATGAATTACTTCTTGACTTTAATCCGTTACAACTTGCACTTATTTTCAATGCCACATTATATTTTATTCATGCTATGGTTTGTTTTATAAAGTATAAACCATCTTGTTTGACCACTGTTTAGTGACTGGTCGAGTCTAGTGCACCATTGCGAATTAGCGTTGTTCTCGATGCGTTTCGCGCATTGGCACCACACCAGGAAGACAGGTTTGGTAGCAAACAACTGCTATAACGGTTCGTGATGAAAATTTTTGGAACGAATCTCCTTATCGCACGGTACGAATTTGACTGATGGGGGCTAGGCGAGAAAAAGTGTAAGATATTTCCGTCATGACCCCCCTTTCCATAGTGCGAGCGAGATGGAATAATATACATCTCCCTCGCACTTTTTCTTATCTTGCCATGATAGAAATATTATTTTTAAATGATGCTTCATTTTAATAGCCGCTAGTAATTAATTTGTATTTGGTAATCAATAATATAATACTACGAAAGGAACTTCGTTCCAAGCGAGTGTTCCACGACATTCACGCATGTTTTTTTTTATAAAAACTGTAATTCCTAAAACCTAATTGATTGTAAGTAGCTACTGCAGCCAACATCAAACAAATAGGTCTACAGCTTCGTTGTCAGTAGGTTTTGTAGCAAACGACTGCTATGTGTAGCGGCACGAAAGTCTAGCGGTGACCGTTATTGCGCATAAGCCGCGCTGATTGGCTCGTGTGTATAGTTCGAACGCGCTGATTGGCTCTTCAGTCGTTGCTGTACAACGGACACCTGCAGTCAACATCAAACAAAGAAGGCTATTGCGTTGTCAGCTCTGAGGTCCTATTTTGATTCTTAACTGAGGATAGATGTAGATGTCTATGGGCCACAGAATCCATTTCTTTTTTTTATAGGAGAGAAGCAAACGAGGATGCGGCTCACTTGATGGTAAGTAACTACCGATGCCCATGAACAACACCAGGGGAATTGAATTTGCATTGCCGGCCTTTTAAAAAGGAGTAGGCTCTTTTCTTGAAGGTCCCTAAGTCGTATCGGTCGGGAAAAATCGCTGGTGGTAGACGATTCCACAAAGAAATTGTGCGAGGAAGAAACCTCTTCTAAATCGCACAGTGGGGGACCGCTAATCATCCAGATGGTATGGAAGGTACCGCGAGTATTGTCACGATGTGCGATGGTGGAATTGAGCGGCTGGAATTAGTCCCAACAATTCCTCTGAGCACTCCCCGTGGTAGATGCGATAAAGTAAGTAAACAGATGCAACATTATCAGACGTGGTAGAGCCATGCTGCAGCTATATTATGGTTGTAGCACGAATGGGTCGGCTTGACTGGGGAAGGACCACGCTCTCACAGAATACCAGTGTCAAATAGCAGCTTAACGCTGCTGTGTTTCGTATGGTGAGTGTAGAGAACCGGAGACTCTTTTTACTAGAAACGAGGCATTCCATCTTTGTCCTTCAGGGTGACAATGCATCTGCATTGTCAGATATAGATGTCTATGGGCCACAGCAACCACTTACCATCAGGTGGACTGTGTGCTCGTTTGTCACCCTTATCCTATATAAAAAAATGGGACCATATGTAAAGCAACAGCTTTCAAATAAAAGAATCATCGAAATCGGTTAACCCAGAAAAAAGTTATGAGGTAACACACATAAAAAAACATACAGTCGAATTGAGTACCTCCTCCTTGAAGTCGGTAGAAAATAATATACCCTTGGAAAAAAATATCTTTTCCTGAGTAAAGAGGCTTTACGCTTTTGGAAAATCCCTCTGAATCATGTTATGAACTCCTAAATACTAAAAAGGAACGTATCGTTATCAGTGACTGCTTTTTTAATATTTACGTGGTAGAGCCACGCTGCAGCTATATTAGTTGTAGCACGAATATATCGGCTCGACCAGGGTAGGACCACGCTCTCACGGAATACCAGCGTAAAATAGCAGTTTAACACTGCTGTTTCGTATGGTGAGTGTCGAGAACTGAAGACCCTTTTTACTGGAAAAGAGGCACTCCGTCTCAGACCTCACGGCTGATAAAGCATCTGCATTTTATTCGCAAACGAGGATAGATGTAGACGTCTATGGGTCACAGCATCCACTTATCATCAGGTGTACTGTGTGCTGTGTGTGTTTGTCACCAAAAAATAAATTACTTAAAAATCTCTCGGGCATTATGTTGATATTTTGAAGCAGTTGATGCTAAGAGTGTCATCAGCATTGAATTTTATTGAACAAGTCATTGAACATAGGATTGTCCCAAAGCACGGTCTTTAGCCACCTGCATTCATCAACTTCCTGCATTTCTTACCAGTTCGTCACTCCACCTAGTGGTAAGCCAACCTATACTTCGCTTAACGGTACGTGACTGCTACTCGAGAACCTTGCTTCCCCATCGGTTCTCGATTTATCGAGCTATATGGCCGGCCCATTGCCACTTTAGCTTACTCACTCATTGCGCTCACATCCTCTGTTTCTACTGTGAATATCTTCGAGTCTAAGTCTGTCGCGCAGAGAAACTCCGAACGCAGCACTCTGTACAGCTAGCAGAGATACCTTGAGCTTCCTCACACGTCCAGCAATGAAGGTCCACCTCTCAAATCCATGTGTTATAACTGACAGCACGTATTGGTTGTAGTCTACACTCTTGTTTTCAAGTTTGGTGACGTGACGAGAAGTTGTGTCGTGATCTCCCGAACGCTGTCGAGTTGGGTCCGTCGATTGCTTTCTCGGTCGAAGTTGGACTTACCTAGTCGGACAATTTGTCCTAGGTAAACATACTCGTCAACAACTCCGAGCTTACTGCTCCCAACAACTACCGGCAGGTTACACATGATCTTTGTTTTGTCAATGTTCATCTTAAAACCTTTCCGTTGGAAGGCACTACTGAGGTCATTGAGCATAGTGTTTAGGTCCTCCAGCAATTCTGCCATAAGAACTATAACGTCGGCAAATCGAACGTGAGTGATATACTAGCTATTGATGTTAATACCGAACAGCCTATAAAAGTCCACTACCGAACATTAGACTCCCCATATATTATGGTTCATAGAGGGGATTCGTCATACTTATCACGATGGCAAGCGGGTGGGCAACCGCATCTTCTATATATTTTATATTTGTTATTAGGAAGATGCTGTTGCCCATGTTCTGTTTCAGTTTCCCTCTGTCGCCTCTTACGACACCCATGGGAAGCTATGGGGTAGTGGGTATGCTTACACCGCCACTATAAAATTAAACGAAAACGTCATTAAACCTAATGAGTATTGCTCTCGCTGTAAATTTCACAGTACCCAGCAATCTGGCAAAGATACTCGACAACACCAATTACATTTTTAATCGATTTCAAAAAAAGCAGCAGGTACCCAATTCGATTGCATGTTTTATGTGTGTTACCTCAGAACTTTTTTCTGGGTGAACCGATTTCGATGATTCTTTTATTTATTTGAAAACTGGTGCTTTTCATGCAGTCTCATATAAATTTGATCAAGGTCTGACCAGTAGTTTTTGAGTTATCTTCGTCCATCACATATGCCTTGTTTTGTACAAAAGCCAGTAACTCGCATATTACAATATTACAATTGCTACATTTCACGGTATTCACAGCCATCTTCTATAAATATAAACAAATTTTGTAAATTAATTTATATATATAGATTATTGAATTTAAGTAGATAAAGCAATATTTTAATTTCAATGTCGTCTAAATAGTTCAATTAAAAATTCATCCACTATTTTACCACTCTTATGGGTAGAATAGTTCAGTGGCGGTGTAAGAATGATTAACCGATAGCCGTCGGTTACGACACCCAAAGCACGAAGCGGGGTGATAGATTATCTTACGTCGCCACTCGGATTTTTACTTATCTAATTAAAATTTATATATTAACTAGCTTTCCGCCCCGCGGTTTCACCCGCGACATAATGATTTAGAAGTTTTCGTGTTTTCCCGTGGGAATAAGTTATTTTACCGCGGTAAAAAGTATCCTATGTGTTATTCCAGGTTATATTCTATCTGTGTACCGATTTTCATCCAAATTCATCAAGCCGTTTGAGCGTGAAGAGGTAACAAACATACACACACACACGCACACACGCACAAACTCTCGGATTTATAATATTATAGTATAGTTTAGTATGGAAGTATAGATACGTGAAAGGAAAACTTTGTACCCTTTTTTGAAGCAATTTGTACGCACTGAGGATTGTGAGATTTGGCAGAGTTAGTTTATATGGAGAAGGAGCTCATAAAGCTAGAATTTATATGTAACTAGTTGGTAACCGGTGCGTTGCTGCCGCAGAGGAAATAATTGTGGAAATATCGTTTTAATTTTGGAAAAGTTATATTGTTTAATTACGAATGATAATACATTGATTGTATTTTAATGATATATAACTTTAAAATAAATTTGTCGGTACGATACGCGCACCACCTACTGTAAGTTAATTGTACTATGCCTATAATATTCGCACAAGTGCAAGCAATAAGATGACAAGTTTTAGCGCAATCTGATGAATGGTGAGGCAGCGCATAAAATACTAATAAACATTTGTTTATTTTTTATATATTAGAAGAAGAAGAAGATTAGATGTGTGACAAATACATTAAATAAATAAAATAAAACATAGTCTTTACGTTCATAATCATAGTTTTAGTCCAGAGAAGAGATTGTCGCCAATGAACTTTAATAGTGGTAGAGCCACGCGGCAGCTTTTGCTGTCACACGGATGGGCCGGCTCGAACCGGGGTGGTACAACGACCTCACAGAAAACCAGCGTGAAGTTGAGGTTTACCTCTGCGTTTCGCTTGGTGAGTGCAGGTGGCCGGTGGCCCTCTTTACTGGAAATGAGGCATTCCATTTTAGTCCTCACGGGTGACAACGCATCTACATTTTGATTTGTTATAGAGGATAGATGTAGATGTCTATGGGCCGCAGCAACCACTTACCATCAGGTGGACTGTGTGCTCGTTTGTCATCCTGTATACTATAAAAAAAAAAATAGGGCAGCACGAGCTACCGGCGAACCGGAGGGGAGTAGCCATACACAGGCGTTCCCCTCTGTGAAAGTATAATCCACGTGGTCCTATTCGTACAATAAAATTTAGTTGCGCGGTTGAATGGACGTTCTATAAAAATGCAGAATTGTTCAGCTGTTTTTGTTGTAAAAGACATGTGTAACGTCAAATTTACAAAAATGATTTCGTTACCTTTCTTAAATAAGTAATTGTTAATCACGTTTTGCTATTTACTTCATTTTAAACTTAAAAATTACAATATTAACTATCGTGTTGTTTCGGATTTATTAACAAACATAGGCCACTCGTTCTCATACAATATGCGGATCGGTCAAGCGACTGATCCGAATCTTTATCCGAGTTGTCGCTGTCACCGGGCGATAGTGTTATAATATATCTGTGTATGAGAAATTGTTACGTGGTCGGCTCTGAAGAAATACATCATGAGGAAACCTGCATGTCTGAAAAATAAGAAAAAAAAATTCGAAGACATGTAAAGTTCACAAATACGCGCATTGGGGCAGCGTGGCGGACTTTTCCTTGCCCTAAAACCCTCTCAGAAATGAGAGGAGGCCTATTCCCAGCAGTGGGACGTGTATATAGGCTGTAACTTAAACTTTTAACGCACAAAAAAGTATGGGATTTGGCATAGTTGAAGTTTATATGGAGAAAGAGTGAATAAAGCCAAAATTTATTTATGATGATACGTGTTAAAAATACAAAAAATTTTATATTTTGCATATGTGTTTTAACGTGTGGTTGAAAATGACAGCTTGCTTAATATACTTAAAACATTAATGAATTACAGTTAAATTTCAACCACTAGGCGACTTAAAAGGAACTAATTAATTTTTAAATGTAATGCTACAGCTCTATCGCTGACACTGCGGTAGAAGCTTATGACGTCATTACTGGGTTTTCCTCGTTGTAGGTCACCGATATGTTTATACATAAATAGAATGGGGAAGTTTGTTGATTTTATTGCTTGTTATTGGTATTATTAATAGTTTCCGTAAATTTTGATAATAGTTATTAATTCCACTTCAATTATTATTGTTTAAACATTGATTGGGTGTCGGTATGTATATGTCGGCATGTATTTATTTTAAAATGTACAAAAGCATACTTAATGCCTTAAGGCGTTCCTTCTCTACTAGTCAAACTATAAGTAAGTTGAGAACACTACTTTGGAGATGCCCTATATTACTTAAAAAAGTAAAGTAAAGTTAGAGCCTATTTACGTTCCACTGCTGGACACAGGCCTCCTCTCATTTCTGAGGGTTTTAGTCCGCCGCGCTGGTTCGCTCAACATTGGTACATTGGCTCTCTAAACTGTCCGCTAGGCATTCGGCCTTTTCAGAGTCGTTAAAGGCAAGATCGGGGTTTGTAAGAGGTGGCATAGGTGAGGATTGTACCGTTTTCAGAGCTCGTGTCAACTGACAGAAGGGAGTGTGTGATGGTTCGATATCCTTCAGCAGATTATCCCACTTATCATGTCTTAACTCTTTAATACGTTGTTTCACCTCGTTTCAGAGGTTCCGCAATATTTACAGTATTGTCGTAGGGATGCGTTCTTTGCTCTAACCAGCTGTCGAATATAACTGGGAAGCTTCTTGTGTCGATTGCTCGATACACGAACCTTAAGAGAGCATTCTTAAACTGTAGAGGTGAGGTAGACTGATAGGGTGCTAATCGCCTCATTGGCCTCCTCCGGCGAGTTTATTTTATCAGGGATTTTGTCTAAGTGCTGGGAGGTTGTAGACTAGAGTTTGAACTCGAGCTTACGCCAGTCCACGATGGTTTTAGTCTGAAGGAGCTCACCTGCGGGCTGGCCCAGCTGCGCTAGGATTGGTCTGTGTTCCGAGTTCTAAAATTGTTTCAATCGATGATAATGACAAACATCATCATCACACATCGTGAAGTATGTCGTCTGGTTGGTGACTGATTGCGAATGAGTAGCGAGTTGGAGTCTCAGACGCGATAACATCGAAGTTTAATCGCTCCGTGAGATCGAATAATATCATACCATTGGGATTGCTTGTACGCGAGTTCCAGGAGGAATGCTTACTTTTGAGGTCTCCAGCTATTACAACACTGTAGCGTGATTGAGTAATTCTACAAAGTCTGATTCAACTATGCGTTTGAGTGGCGGTAGATTCGCCGATACGATGGTAAGTGGCGGATGGCCAGATAGAGCTGCCTTACATATAGAAACTTCTAGGTTAGTTTTTTTTATAGGAGAGGGGGCAAACGAGCATGCGGCTCACCTGATGGTAAGTGCCTACCGTTGCCTATGAACAACTGCAACACCAGGGCAATTACAGATGCGTTGTAGGCATTTTAAAAAGGAGTAGGCTCTTTTCTTGAAGGTCCCTAAGTCGGCTCTACGCACTGCCAGTGAGTCAAGCCGATCGGAAAGAACTCGGTTGTCGATGATTAGAACCGCTCTGCGCTGGATGCAGTCAAGTGGAAGGAGCTGGCACTGGGGAGCCCCTGTCCAGAGATGGGAACAGTATTCCATGTTAGGCCGAACCTGCACCTTGTAAAGTTGCAAGCGGTGTGCCGGCATGAAATACTGTCCTGCTGTGCTAATACTGGCTACTTTGCGTCTGTGCTCGAGGCTTGCAAGATTGGTTTCAACTAAATCAAGGTCACTAATGAGCCTCTTAGCACGTCTCTCCCCTGAGTCCAAAGCTGCCAGGTGGCATTTTGTAGCACCAGGCCATATGTGACAACAGTACTCCATGCACGACTGGACCTGGACTTGTGCTTTATATAAGGTAAGAAGCTGCCCCGATGTGAAGTACTGCCGAACCCTTGCAAGGACACAGAGTTTACTTGCAGCTGCTTTGGCTCTGGACTCAATGGACCACCCATTGTTGAGGTTCGGTGTTGTAATGAGGTAAATATTTGACAGATCTCAAAGTGGGAAAGTTAAATTGTTAGAAAAGTGTAAAAATGTATGGTTATCTCTGAAATGTTTGCAATATTTTGTATTAATTAGATGAATAGATATTTTTACGTGGTAGAGCCATGCTGCAGCTATATTACTGTTATAGTTGTACCACGAATGGGTCGGCTCAACCGGGGAAGGACCACGCTCTCACAGAATACCAGCGTAAAATAGCAGCTTAACGCTGCTGTGTTTCGTATGGTGAGTGTAGAGAACCGAAGACCCTTTTTACTGGAAACGAGGCATTCCATTTTAGTCCTCACGGGTGACAACGCATCATTTTGATTCGTAATCGAGGATAGATGTAGATGTCTATGGGCTACAGCAACCACTTACCATCAGGTGGACTGTGTGCTCGCTTATTACCATTGTCAAATAAAAAAATGGATAAACCGAACTACGGATATTCCTCAAAAAAGAGTTAAAAAAAAACAAGTTAAAAGCGAGTAAAAAATTAAAGAACATACCACTGAGGCATTGTTTTATGTATTTTAATACATTACAAACCGAAAAGCTTTTATTTAAAACACAGCTTTTCAATGTTGATGACACCGTGTGACAATTTGCGGTAACAAATAATTTCACCTCAGTTCCAACTAGCGACATCTGGTGAGCGTATGAATATCAACCCTCGTTAGATTATCTAAATGATACGTAATTAACTGTAAAATGAAACAACAAACGAATTTATTAAAGATCATTTATTCCGGGCAATTGAGTATTTTGTTCTTGTTTTTCTGTGTCCGCCTCAACCTTAACTTTTTGCAAGGTCGAAATTAAAATTTTGCGGGTTTTCTTCAAAGACGTGCGTTTGATGAATATGTTGATGAATAAGTGCAATTAAATGACGTAGGTCATTGGATCGTAGCCAGCGCCGGCCACTTTGTCGTCGATCCAGTTGCGGAGGTTGGAGACGTCCACGTACACCCCGGGGGTTCCGTCTTCACCGCATCCTATCCCCCAAGCCACGATGCCGCTCTGCATGTAGCGATCTTTTTCGTACTGCAAAAAAAAATGTAAAAATTAGGAGATGAATAAAAAAAATGCTTTTTTCTTAAAGAAGGGAGGGTGCAGTGGTAAGGATGCTGCGGTCGATATTAACTAATCTCGATCAAAATTCATTATGCAGATGCGTTGCTGAACTTCTGAGGACTAAGATGGAATTCCTAACGTGGAAATGGAATGCCTCGTTTCCAGTTAAAAGGGTGTCCGGTTCTCTACACTCACCATACGAAACACAGCAGCATTAAGCTGTATATTACGCTGGTATTCTGTGAGCGTGGCCCTTTCCCGGTTGAACCGAACTATTCGTGTTACAGTTATAGTACTGCTGCGCGGCACTATTAATGTCTTGTACATGGTAACACTAGTTACCACCAGCGCCCTCTAGTGTCGAGTAACAGAACTAGGAGAGTCAAGATCCTTCTAGAAATTTCGGGACCGATATGTACTCGAACATTCTAGATGTCGCTGCCGTAGAAGGTTCTAGAAACTATCTGAGGCCCTATATAAGGCCGGTATAGACCACGACCGAGGCAGTATTGAATTGGCGATATAAGCGAATACTTCGAAGTGATATAACTGCGAACTAAAGCGATCAGTAGTACAATTGTGTTTTATTATTAGGTAATCTTAAAGTGTCAATTTTGGTAATTCAATCGGCAGTTTTTAATTGTCTCGAACCCCAAACTCGTAACAGTACATTGCATTGTAGCTCTACCACGAGTAATGCCGGTTCAATGTTGTAAACTTTCATTTGCTTGAAACATAATTTTGTCTCTCATTGTGTAGTGGCGGTGTAAGAATATCCACTATCCCATATCGTCCCGTGGGTGTCGTAAGACGCAACAGAGGGAAACTAAAATAGGAGATAGGTAACAGTATCTTCCTGCCAGGCGTGGTGACTATGGCAAAATCCCATATTTACCAGAGTTGCTATCGTGCAATGGCAGTGTCAGTGGATATTCTAACACCGCCACTACACGATGAATAACAAAATTATGTTTCAACCAAATTAAGGTTTACAACGTTAAATCTAAATGGGAGGTCAATGTTTAGCAGGAAAGTTTTATAACATGTTATGAAATAATTGATGGTATTTTTTTAGTCTCTAGTACAGGCGGAGACCGGAGAGTGCCTCTTGGTATTCCATAGAATACATTCCAAAAAGGGCGAGGTGGAGTTACATAATTAATAGTTTACCCGATTATTATTTAAAGAAACGTTTTATAGTTTTGTAAGAAACATATGCGTCGAGGAATTATAACCAGTTCCCGGCTTACAGTGTAGAAATGTGGGTAAAACCACTATACCTCAGTTGAACGAACAACCCAGGTTCGAATTACAACTTTAAGTACTGAATTTACCACATGCTCGACGGTGAAAGAAAACATCGTAAAGAAACGTGCATGTCCGAGAAATAACATAAAATTTTTTTCAAAATTTTGCAACATGCATGGGGGCAGCGCGGTAGATACTTATTTGGCTTAAACGCCCATAAGAAACCAGAGGAGGCTAATAGTAGGAAGTATACTGGCTGTAAATATAAAATCTAGATGTCTTCAAGGAATAGGCTTTTGTTACGCTAAGACAGTGTGATTTACCATCTGTGACATTACCACCTCTTACCACGTGGTGCGATTAGAGACAAATTCTGGCTAGTTGGTAAAAAAAAAACATATGTACAGTTCACACGCGATAGAAATGAAAACCTTCAGAAAACTAAACTTCGAGAGAATGAGACAAATGCAGAGCATCAGGTGTAGGATAATTGTAGTGGTTATTTATAATAATATTATTACCAAGTTTAAAAATAATAATTTGAAAAGAATATTTTCTTTCGAGCAAAATTGTTTTAAAATAGCGCCATCTACTTTATTCTATAGGTAAAGTAATTTTATTGAACAAATATACATAGACGCTCAAGGTGTTACGTATAAATGGTACATAATTGAATATAAATCAGTAAGTTACGAAATCGTGGATTGAGGTATGAATGGATTTCATATGATAATTTTATTAATTATGGTTAAATTTATTTAATTAATCTCTTTACTCCATCTCATTCTTTCGCAGGCTAAATCTTATAGATCTATATGTTTGTCTCTTTTTAGTGTAATTTTTTCTTTTCATCGAGTTTCAAGCGACAACGGTTCTGAATTTTCACTTCAAGAAGTTTTCACATCAAATATACAAACCTCAATAGGGCAGGTCAGTGGTGAGCCGCCGTCTCCCTTGCAGGTGTCTTTGCCAGCTTCCCCGCCAGCGCACATGAACGACGTGTGCAGTTCGAAGAAGTGGCCAAGGCGCGTATTCCGTAGTTGAGTTTGACATTTCGACCGTTCGACAACCGGCACTTCCACCTACAAAGAAAAAAAATTCTCGACTCAAAATGCAGGTGCGCTGTCACCCGTGAGGACTAAGATGGAAAGCATTCATCAGGATATTTTGATATAACAGATTTGAAAGTATTCAAAATTCGCAAATACTACGAAGAAATTTGAATGAAAAATTTTAAATAAACTTGGAAAAAAAATATTAAAAAATTCCTTTTTGTAATCTTGGTATTTTTTAAATAATAAATATTTTTTTCATAATAAAAATATGCTTTCATTTTAGAACATAATATATTAACATATATTTAATATTACACAATCCGCGAGCGAACAAAGTTGTAATTTTAGCTAGTTTTGAATAAAATTAATTTACAATATATTATTTTATACAATTAGAATGAATACATTTAGAAACAGCAGGGTAGCGATCACCTCATTCCCAGTGGTTGATATCAATAGTACGAGTACCTATAATAAAACTTAATAAACAACATTTGCTTGGAAAAAAATTTAAACTTTTTTATACTCGTAGATAAGGCTTGCATATTTTCTGGGATTTTGCTGTAAAGGCCTATACATTGCCCCATGAAAGAATTACTGACACTTCGGAGTCGAGTAACTGGAGAGGAGACCTGTGCCCAGTAGTGAAACGCATAATATAGATACACGTATATATTACATACTGTTTCCAGCGTTTGAAGGTTTATAAGTTTATACGTCCGTTGCTCAACAGAACTCCTTTTATTTTGAGAGTTATGAAGCAAGAATTTACTTGGGGGTGCTATTTTACGAGTTCGAGATAAAGCTGTATACAAAAAGTAAACAAGATAAAATCAAAATACGAATTATTACAACGGTATGCTGTTGTAGAATATTACAAAACAAGCACATTTCTCCTCGTCGAGGTGTTCCTGTAGCAGTCGTCAAAGTACACTTTCAAGTCACTCTATCAATTCCGGAGGTAAGGTCTCATCATAACTAACACAACTAGACCACACTCGGCACATCCAGTTCTCCTCGTCGAGGAGTTGCAGTAGCAGATACCGAAGTACACTTTCAGGTCTATAAAGTCCAAGAGGTATAAGTATACTTATATATAAATCCTGCGTGCTTTTAGCTAAACAAAATATTGTAATAAAAATAATAATAATATCTTGCCTTGATCAAGTATGTATCAAATTTGATTTTTGGAATATTTTGTATTTCTAAGGCAATATTTTTCACTGCAAACGAGCGATACAATATCCCCTCACAACGGCGGCCGAGGCCGGAATCACGAGACGAATGACGGAGTGAAACAGTGTATTTACTAAGATAAATTAATACAAGGCTCACAAACCACGAAAATTTCGCTATTATTTAGCAGAAAAAAAATATAACTAAAAAAAACAAAATTAAACTGCTGTTTACATTCCATGGCTTCCCACATGATAGATGAAGAGTTTTAAAAATAGATTGAGTTGAACAATTGATATTTTCAAAAGTTATCGTGTATACTAAACCGCTTTTTTATGTAAAAATAGCAATTAGACGATTTAAAAAATTTATTAATAATGTTGCGCGCCACTATTAATGTCTTGGGCATGGCAACACTAGCGCCCTCTAGTGTCGAGTAGCAGAACTAGGAGAGTTAAGATCCTTCTAGAAATTTCGGGACTGATATGTACTCGAACTTGCCGTGTAGTGGCGGTCAAGAATATCCACTACCCCATATCCTCCCGTGGGTGTCGTAAAAGGCGACAAAGGGAAACAGGCAGAAGATGGGCAGCAGCATCTTCCTGATAATAGCCAAAATTATAATAAAAAAACTGCGGTTGCCAACCCGCTCGCCAAGCGTGGCAACTATGGCAAATACCCCCCAATGACTAAAGCAACAAACAGACGGCCCCCAGTCCCCGGCGGCCCCGCTATTCCTGGCTACGGTGGCGACCATGGTAACGGCGGGGCAGGGGGTGCTAAGAATCTCCGGTGGAGGTTCGGTTGCCACCTTAGACGACTCGACCTGGCAACGTACAACGCACGCACCCTGAGGACTGACGAGAAGATCGTGGAGCTGGAAGAAGAGATAGACAAGTTGCGCTGGCATATTATAGGATTATCCGAAGTCCGAAGAGAGGGGGAGGACACGGTAATCCTCGAATCCGGCAACTTGCTCTATCACCGGGAGGGCGACCATCTGTCCCAAGGAGGTGTCGGATTTATCGTCCACAAGTCTCTCGTTAACAACGTTGTAAAGATCGGGAGTGTGTCGACGAGGGTTGCGTACCTTATACTCAGAATCACCAAACGGTATTCGCTGAAGGTCATACAGGTTTACGCACCAACCTCGGCACACCCCGATCAGGAGGTGGAGGAAATGTATGAGGATATCTCTAGAGCCATGCATTCCTCCAAAACCCAATATACGGTGTTAATGGGAGACTTCAATGCAAAACTAGGCACAAGAGAGAACGGTGAGCTGAAAGTAGGGAAATTTGGAATAGGGCAACGGAACCCAAGGGGCCAGCAGCTGGCCGACTTCATGGAGAAAGAGGGACTCTTTATGATGAACTCTTTCTTCCAGAAGCGGCCCCACAGGAAGTGGACCTGGTCGAGCCCCGACGGTTCGACAAAAAATGAGATTGACTTCATTATGACGACCAGACGACAACTGTTCAGTGATGTCTCCGTGATCGCAAGGGTGAAAACTGGTAGCGATCACCGAATGGTTAGAGGCACACTGAACCTAAACGTTAAATTGGAGAGGTCTCGTCTAATGAAGTCAACGCTCCGTCCCCCTCGTGCTCTAATCCAAAGTCCCGAAACCTTTCAGCTCGAGTTACAAAACCGTTTTCAGTACCTAGAAGACTGCAAAGAAGTGGACGATATGAATGACAAGCTCGTGGAAACTGTCCATGCGGTCGGAGCTAAGTTCTGCAAGACCCGCCGCAGAAGAACACAAAAACTCTCCGATCACACTCTTAATCTCATGGCTGTTAGACGGGAGATGAAGCTACATTCTTCAACAGACTTGACACCATACAGGCATCTGAACAGACAGATCTCCAAATGCATGCGGCGGGACTTACGCAACTTCAATACAGCTCGTATTGAAGAAGCGATCGAGCGGAACCAAGGCTCCAAAGTCCTTGCCAGAGATCTGTCTGCCAGAAAGAGCCAACTGTCAAAGCTGAAGACAGAGTGTGGCAGCATCGTTTCCGGGACACCTGAGATTTTGAGTGAGATTGAGAGGTTCTATGGGCAGCTGTACACGTCATCGTTGGAGCCACACGCAAGTGTGAGTAACGATCCAAGAGCGAGTCTCATCCGACATTATTCCGATGATATCCCGGACGTCAGTCTGAGCGAGATTAGAATGGCTGGCACCTTAAAACCGGCAAGGCCCCAGGCGAGGATGGAATTACAGCGTAGCTTCTGAAAGCGGGTGGAAAACCGGTACTTGAAGTCCTTCAGAAGCTCTTTAATTCCGTCCTCCATGGTGGCATTACACCGGAGGCGTGGAGCAGAAGTGCGGTGGTCTTGTTCTTCAAGAAAGGTGACAACGCTCTCTTGAAGAACTACAGACCGATTTCCCTTCTGAGCCGCGTCTACGTGCTGTTTTCGAGAGTCATTACGAATCGTCTCGCGCGCAGACTTGACGACTTCCAGCCTCCCGAACAAGCCGGTTTCCGAAAGGGCTTTAGCACCATAGACCACATACATACCCTTCGGCAAGTTGTACAGAAGTCCGAAGAGTACAATTTGCCACTATGTCTGGCGTATGTGGACTATGAGAAAGCCTTTGATTCCGTCGAAATTTGGGCGGTGCTGCAGTCCCTTCAGCGGTGCCAAGTTGACTGTCGGTATATCGAAGTGTTGAAGTGCTTGTACAGTAGGGCTACGATGGCTATCCGAGTACAGAACCAGAGTACGAAACCTATCCAATTGCAGAGAGGTGTAAGACAGGGTGACGTCATATCCCCGAAACTCTTCACCGCTGCATTGGAAGACGTTTTCAAGCTTCTGGACTGGAAAGGGTACGGTATCAACATCAATGGCGAGTACATCACTCACCTTCGATTTGCCGACGATATAGTCCTTATGGCAGAATCGCTGGAGGGCCTAAGCACTATGCTCAATGACCTCAATAGTGTTTCCCAACGGATAGGTCTTAAGATGAACATGGACAAAACAAAGATTATGTTTAATGTCCATGTCACACCTATGCCGGTACTTGTTGGGAGCACTAAGCTCGAAGTTGTTGACGAGTATGTTTACCTGGGACAAATAGTCCGACTAGGTAAGTCCAACTTCGACCGAGAGGTCAATCGACGGATTCAACTCGGTTGGGCAGCGTTCGGGAATCTACGACACATTTTCTCGTCAGACATACCTCAAAACCTTAAAACGAAATTGTACAACCAGTGCGTGTTGCCAGTGATGACTTACGGAACTGAGACGTGGTCCTTCACTGCTGGCCGTATGAGGAAGCTCAAGGTTGCTCAGCGAGCTATGGAGAGGGCTATGCTCGGAGTTTCTCTGCGTGATAAACTTAGGAATGAGGATATCCGCAGTAGAACCAGAATAACCGACATAGCCCAACGAATTAGTAAGCTGAAGTGGCAGTGGGCCGGCCATATAGCTCGAAGAACCGACAATCGATGGGGAAGAAAGGTTCTTGAGTGGCAGCCTCGTACCGGTAGGCGAAGTGTAGGGCGTCCCCCCACGAGATGGAGTGACGACCTGGTAAGACATGCAGGAAGTCGATGGATGCAGGTGGCTCAGGACCGTGCTTTGTGGCATTCTTTGGGGGAGGCCTATGTTCAGCAGTGGACTTGTGAAGGGCTGTAATGATGATGATGATGTACTCGAACATTCTAGATGTCGCTACAGTAGAAGGTTCTGGAAACTATCTGAGGCCCTATATAAGGCCGGTATAGACCACGACCGAGGCAGTATTGAATTGGCGATACAAGAGAATACTTCGACGCGAAATAACGGCGAACTATGTTTTATTATTAGTGTGATTTTAGATTGTAATTAGTGTTGTGTAATTAAAGTGTCAATTTTGGTAATTCACTCGGCAGTTTTTAATTGTCTCGAACCCCAAGCTCGTAACAATAAGTTCAACAATCATTTATCTTTCCGAAAATGTGCTTTTTATATCATCATTTATAATATGTATATACTAGGTAGGTACGAGTTCATGCGACAAAACGTTGGAAACTTAATTTTTAAGCCCTAGTAGAACATACCTGCGCGCTTTGCGCTTACGGCATGCAATAAGTATTTTTAGTAACAATGACAATGGTAACATTTCACAAGTAAGGGGATTTACAGATTATATTAAAAAAAATTAAAACTATTTGATAATACAGGCTCTTAAAAATCTGTCACTTCTCTTTTTAAATGTAATTACTAATATATTTGGCTTTAAATTATCTATTTTTGATAAGGAATAAATTCAATAGGGTTGACGAGTTGCTTGTCGATAGTATTTGTCGATGTTTTTTCTACCTATATCTGTTTACAATAATGAAAGTCGCTGACTTAGTATAGACTAAGACTGTGACTAAAAAGCATAAAACTTGTGAATTGGCGTTCGAAGCAAATTGATTATGACGTCAACGATTTGTGGTATGGTATTATTTAATGTAATTTAAGTGTAAAATTCTGATTGTACCTATAGATATGGTTGAAATAGGTATAATATTTTGGCAGTTTATTGATTTTCTCTATTACGTGGACTAAATGAATGGTTAACAAAAATTATTTACAAAATTATATATATTTTATTTATATTTTGTAGTTACCTACTCCAGTTTTTCCTACTCATTGGCCTTTTAAAAGTCTCGAATGAACGGAGTTTTGGCGGGAACTTGACCGGCGGCGGTTTGCTGCTCCTATATTATCGTTTAAATAATGATGTGAAGTAGATTTTTATATGTAAAAGTGGTGCGATTTTGTGTATTAAGTATCCTACATATGTGAACTATTAGTGGAAAAGGTGAAACAAGTGCTCTGATGGTGATGTGATTCTCAAGATAAGGTGTCTGGTTGCTTAGGCGCTTTGAGATACCATCGCCAACTATCAGCTGTCTGCTGTCTCAATTTGCCTCCAAAATCTCCTAAGGGCTGCACAATGTGACGCATCAACATATTGTGAAGCAGTATACTATGAAATATAATTATACATTCTAACTTCAGGCTCAGAAGGGCTAGAACCCCAAGCCGTAAAGCCAGTTATAAATAAATCTCGAATGAACCATACTTATCCAATGGTGGAACACGGAAGAAAAACGTAGTTATACTAATGCAGCGTCGATTTTTGTTTTATATGAGGTATGAAGCTTGTGTCTAAGACATAAGTATTAATTGATACATTCATTTATTGTATGGCATTATATTAAAACGATACGTAAACAGAATTGTAGAACTAGGTATAGAAAATTTAGTGATATATTTTGTCGCACTGTCCTATTTCTATTATTAGTTCCGTGGACGCTCACTTCTGCTATCAGCGCCGAAATGGCGAAAGTCATTATGTAACAGAGTCAAAATGTCTACTTATACTCTTTGGTTACAGATATGGAGTGTAGAGTAGAAGGAGGACCATCTCTGTATATGAAAAGTGTCCCTAAAAACGTGTCCAATAAGGGTGGCGCTGCAGTAGCATAGGATAAATTAAAAAAGAAGCGCCAAAATTATTTAGAGTAAGATGGAGAAATAAATAAGGACCGATCAATCCGCTTGGTTTTGTACTACGTAAATAGTTGAGATTTTGTATATTGGCGTTTTACTAACTACTCTAGTCATGAAATATTGGAATTCAGCTGACTTCACTCCGTTCATAACAGCTATCTTCATATCGTAGTTTTTCAGACGCCAGCGCTATTGTGGTAGGGTTTGGAACCTCTATTTTCAGTAAATAGTAGGACACTTTTTCAACCTTCGCTCCTTATAAGATGGTTCTCCTTCTACTCTACACTCCATAGTTACAGAACAGAACGCTCGATTTTTTAAAAGTTATGTAAAGGCAAAAGGTCTATACGCATGCAGCCTAGCGTAGCATTATGAAAACGACCTTATTTTGTTAAAATGAAGTATCATATTTTTTATATACTTTCGTTAAACAAGAAAAGGAAGCTTTAAAGAGTTTATTTTTGTTTCCTTCCACCCAATAATCATTTAACATACCTTTTTGAGGATAACCTGGTATCGTCCTTCCTTTCCGAACTTGTCCTTGCCCCAACCGGAAGCAAAGCATCGAGTACCACCAGGTACCCTCTCGCGCGGTGGTGGCAGACATACCACACCAACGTTCGGTGCCAAATCCATGGGTTGTGCCAGGAATAGCAAAGCGATATCATAGAAGAGATTGCCTGAAAGAGAAATTAGGGCTTTGTTTTCGACTTTGAGATATTTCTTCTAAAAGTTAAATTTAACACGCATTGTGAGGTTCTAGAGACAGAAATAACTAATCATGGCTAGCTGAGATAAACTTTTTAGCTGAGATAAGCTAACAAGCAAGTTTAATACTGTATAAAAAACATTCAGCGTAAAAAAAATGACTAATTATACTTAAAATATGATTATACTTATATAAGAACTTTATCACAGCTTTATTATAAGTTTGAATATTTAAGCGATAATGGTTGCTAACTAACTTTGAATCGTTATAAATCCTAAATGGTTATTCAAAATTAAAAATGACTAGAGAAACCTAAATATAATTTTCAAAGACCTAATCAATCATATCCCACTTGATATAGTTCATCGACATTATTTTTTTTCTTTAAAGAAATATGGCGTCTGGTTGTCGCCATATTGAATTTTGATTACTGTCATGTCTTTAGTGACACTCACAAGATTAAGATAAATCGATTGACGTACGAGTCGTCAAAACTTGGCCCACGCGTTTTGACTCTAGAGCACCACAAGGAACAAACATACATACATACATAAAGTTGTATTATATTGTATATATCAAAGTATAGGAGTAACAAGTAGTAAAATTAAAAATTTTGTAAAACCGACTTCAATATAAACAAAATGAGAACATCATCAACGCTGTCGAAGTCAATTAAATAAACATTATTAAAGATAACTCATAAAGTGCTGGTCAGATTTTGATCAAATCTATATGGGACCACATGAGAAGCACCAGCTTTCAAATGAAAAAGAATCGTCATAATCGCTTTACCTAGAAAAAAGTTATGAGGTAACACACAGTCGAATTGAGAACATCCTCTTTTTTTGAAGTCGGTTTAAAAGAATTACGGCTTAGTGTTCACAAAGTCTTTTTTTTAAGCTCTTGTACTGAACAATGGGTGATGTCCCACTCACCTTTGTTAAAGTCCTTGTGAACCTCGATTCTGGCCACGTCCCTATCCTGGTACGGATAGATCTCCTTAGTGGTTTGGGTGTCCCATTCTCCGGCTCTAGCCCTGAGAGCTTTAGCTCCGGCGACATAGTGCGCTGCTGTCAGCACAACACTAGGATGGATCAGAGATCCACCGCCGACGTAGACATTAAGCTTCTGGCCGTTGGGCTCGTTGTCGTTCACAGGTTCGATTCTGGGGTCAACGTAATCCGAACTTGACATTATATTAATTTGTAGATCCTCTGCGTTTAAAGGTGCGAGTTACGCCAGGATTCTATAGTTAAAATCGCTTCGTTTTCCCGTACGAGACGTTTTACAATACATAATGCGTATGAAAACCGTTTATGAAATAAAATTTTACGACTTATGATTCGATGGCTATGTAAGAATATCTACTACCCCGAATTCTCCCGTGGGTGTCGTAAGAGGCGACAGATTCCCTCTGAATCAAATTAGGAGATGGGCAGCAGCGTCTTCCTAAGAACGACTAAAAATAAAAAATAAACTATGGTTGCAAGCTCGCTTGCCAAGCGTGGCAACTATGGCAAATATCCCCCCTATGAGACAATCTACGGGGGGGCCTATGTTCAGCAGTGGACTTTAATTGGCAGTAGTGGATGGATGTATAGAAGACAATCTACCAGGAGCACATGACCCATTGAGAGGTGAAATTTTCAAATCAACAGTAACATTACAACTATGGTAAATATCCCCCCCTACGAGACAATCTATGGGGAGGCCTATATTCAGCAGTGGACTTTAACCGGCAGTAGTGGATGGATGTATAGAAGACAATCTACCAGGAGCACATGACCCACTGAGAGGTGAAATTGTCAAATCAACAGTAACATTACAACTATGGCAAATACCCTATGAGACAATCTATAGAGGAGGCCTATGTTCAGCAGTGGACTTTAACCGGCAGTAGTGGATGGATGTATAGAAGACAATCTACCAGGAGCACATGACCCACTGAGAGGTGAAATTGTCAAATCAACAGTAACATTACAACTATAGTAAATATCCACCCTTTGAGACAATATATGAGGAGGCCTATGTTCAGCAGTGGACTTTAATAGACTGTAACTAACGGTAATGGAATAAGCTATTCCATTACCGTTAGTTACAGTCTATTAAAAAGTTGTTTAATTTTAAGTTATTTTAGGATAATTTTTAAATCTTCGATAAAAGTTATCTATAAACGAAATTATATAATGAATTTAAAAGTCACAATGAAATTTTATTCAAATAACTGTAGTTTTTAATTTTTTTGTAATATTTTTTTATATATACAGGGTTATTTTTCAAAGAGTAGTCAAATTTTAAACCTATGTTAAAAGATATAAATAATGAAGTTTGTGAAAATACGAGTAAATAAGACTTCTACTTTTAATTGAAATTATCCCAAATTGAATGTGATTTATGGCCAACAACGTTTTTGCCTATCGATCGACCCTTACGAATGTGTGCGTGCGCAGTAAAATCAGTTAAAATAATGTATTACCACGCATTTTGAATTTAAAAGATAAAAAGGACAGAATGTTTAAGATTTTTTCAAATTAATTTTTCTTCACCATTTGCTTCTCGTATTACTTATTCTGAAACTTTTCTGCAAATATGGCCGGTTATTGCAAAATAACCCTGTATATATTAAATTAGAATTATTGGAGCGGAATTCCAATAATTCTAATTTCAAGAATTTTCAAAGGACATCATTTTTTTTTATAGAATGAGGGTGACAAACGAGCACACAGTTCACCTGATGGTAAGTGAATGTTGTGGCCCATAGACATCTATATCTATCCTCGATTAAGAATCAAAATGTAGATACGTCGCTACCCCTGAGGACTAAGATGGAAGGATAGGACCCAGTACTTGTCATTCATCATGCAAAGACAACTGCATTACGTTGCGTCATATAAAAAAAAAACATAATTACCAAATCAAGGGCCCTGGGTTCCATTCGAATAATTTCAATTCCAGTTTAAACCTTCACCTTCAGAGTTAATTTCTTTTTTTTTTAAAAGTACAAGGATTTTCTCGTGTATCGTATAGGCAGTTTACATAAATTGCTCAAGGACAAACATCCAGACCCGAAACAATTATTCCGTGCGGGATTTGAACCCGTGGCGCTCAGCGCTAAGCTAAACCACTGTGCGAGTCTCTCCGCCAATCTCTCTTAATCTTTTGACATAACAGTTTTTTTTAAATAATTAGCTTCAGTTGTATGATAGCCGCGTTAGAGAATAAATCACCACATTTCATCCCTTCAGTGTTCTAATACGCGAAGACTGGGAAATGCGAGAAAAAACTTGTTGTCTCCAATACATGAAGTTATAAAATCCCACTGCTGAACATTGACCTCAGCCCAAGGAAGCCACAAAGCACGGTCCTGAACCACCTGTATCCATCGACTTCCTGCATGTCGTGCCAGATCGTCACTCCGACCACTTCGCCTTCCGGTACAAGGCTCATACTCGAGAACATTTCTTCCCCATCGGTTGTCGGTTCTTTGAGCTATATGACCGCCCCCCATTGTCACTTCAGCCCACTAATCCATACATTCATATATCGTATATATATATATATAGAATGAACTGAGAACTAAGAATGCGTCGCCAGTAAAAAGGGTCTCCAGTTCCCTACACTCACCATGCGAAACATAGCAGCGTTAAGCTGCTATTTTATGCTGGTGTTCTACGAGCGTGGACAGTGGCGTATCTATGTAACCATGGGCCCCGGGGCATAAATGAAATTGGGGCCCTATTTAAACTAAACTAAATACTTTAAAGTGCAAAACTACTTCATCGTCAGCCCCTTGTCGCCCACTGCAGGGCATAGTAAAGCAAAGCTACTTGCTACTAAATAACGTAACGTATAAATAATAACGAAGTGGATTGCAGTTAATAATATAGGCAGACAACATAACAGTGGAAGAGCCACGCGGCAGCTTTGAGAGCCACGCTGCGTGGTGCTCTCGGTCGAGCCGACCCATTCGTGCTACAACTAATATGGCTGCAGGCAAAGTTTTTATCAGATGCTAATGCGTATTTCTTGTTTCAGTTTGCGCCTGCCACCTGTTACGACATCGACGGGTGTAGGGTATGACATTGGGAGTAGATGATTTTCTTGCGCCGCTGATCAACTAAACATCCACGACCTTTTCTGCCACCAGGACGGTGACAGTTAGGAGTGTGGTGAACTATTTGACAGATTTCATGGCGGGGATAGTCTATTTTGTTAGGAAAATGTAAGGGGTTAATGTTTCTATCTTAAATATTAGTAACAATTTGTATAATAAATACATTGGAAAAGAATGTACCAAACTACGGATATTCCTAAGTGGTAGAGCCATGCTGCAGCTATATTATGGTTGTAGTACGAATGGGTCGGCTCGACCGGGGAAGGACCACGCTCTCACACAATACCAGCGTCTAATAGCAGCTTAACGCTGCTGTGTTTCGTATGGTGAGTGTAGAGAACCGGAGACCCTTTTTACTGGAAACGAGGCATTTCATCTTAGTCCTCACGGGTGACAACGCATATGCATTTTGATTCTTAATCGAAGATAGATGTAGATTTCTATGGGCCACAGCAACCACTTACCATCAGGTGGACTGTGTGCTCGTTTGTTACCCTTATCATATAAAAAAAATAAAAAAATATAGAAGAGTTAAAAAGAAAAACAAGTTAAAATTTGTGAAAAAAAAAATTAAAGAGCAAGCCACTGAGGCATGGTTTTATGTATTTACATAATACTTTCAAAATCGACAAACTTTTATTGTGTAACAAATAACTTCACCTCAGTCCCAACTAGTAGTCTAGTTAACGGAAGATTATTAATCTCTCTGTGTTTATAATACTGTGTAGTGGCGGTGTAAGAATATCCACTACCCCATAACATTCCGTGGGTGTCGTAAGAGGCGACAGAGGGAAACACATCAGGAAGATGGGCAGCAGCGTCTTCCTAAAAGGTGTGGCAGGTAGTTATGGCAGGTATTCCTATGGAACAATCTATAGGAGAGGGCTATGTTCGGCAGTGGACTTTAATAGACTGTTATGGTAACGATATGTGTTTATAAAGTTATTAAACAAACTAGTAGTTGGATTTTTTTGTCTTACTTCAAAACAGCAACCATCCAGGGGAATTCACCGAACTTAGCCTCGCCGTCCTTGTCGCCAGTGATGCGAAAACCGACGCCATCGGTGTTGCGCCAGCCGCAGCCCAGTCGCTGAAAAACGCAGTAGAATTAAGTAAAAGTACGTTTTCACAGTATGCGAGCAATCCGGGTTTTTCGGGATTCTTAATTGCAGTTTTAAGTGCTGATTTAACACGTGCTCGGCAGCGAAGGAAATACATAGTGAGGAGAGTCTGCGAAATAAGAAAAATAAATATTTCGAAGTCATTTTAAGTCTGCCAACACGCACTAGGGCAGCGCGGCAGACACTTCTTTGCCCCAAACCCTCTAAGATGTGAGAGAAGGCCTGTGCCCAGCGGTGAGACGTACATATAAAGAACTTGAACGCCCCATAGTATAGACGTACATAAACTTTAACTTTAACTAAGGTTTAGTTATACCTTATACCTTTACACCACATACCTTTCGTATTTAAGGTTCCACCGTTAAATAGAGAACCCTTATATCTGTCTGTCCCAATGTATGGTTATAAGTTCCAGGGCGGTGGTTTTTTAACGTTTTAGTTATGAGGGATTATTTGATAGATTTTTGTCTTGCCACAAACCACCATTTTAGACATATCAATGAGAGTAAGATTTATTTTTAAATTTATTCTTTTTTTATAGGAAAGGTTGATAAACGAGCATACAGCCTACCTGATGGTAAGTTGCCGCGGTGACCCACAGACATCTACATTTATCCTCAGTAAAGAATCAAAATGCAGATGCATCGTCACCCGTGAGAACTAAGATGGAATGCCACTTTTCCAGTAAAATGGCTCTCTGGTTCTCTACACTCATCATACGAAACACAGCAGTGTCAAGCTGCCATTTTACGATGGTATTCTGTGAGAGCGTGGTTCTTCCCCGGTCGAGCCGACCCATACGTGCTACAACTATACTACTAAATAACTGCAGCATGGCTCTACCACGTATAAAATTTAGATTATTTAAGAGACGCTATTGTGCGCCCCTTTTTTTAATGTGGCAACGCCTTATTGTAAGCTGCGGCGACAGTACACACCGCAACAAATCTTTAAAAATTTTGTCTACTTTATTATGTGAGGGTATTGCACGATGCTTTCGCGTGGATGCCTTCACTGACCACCGGTTAAGGCGACACATCGAAAACCGTTGAAGCGGGCTATCGCCGGACTAACCAGAGTAAAACATAACCCAAGGTAGACTGGTAGAGAATGCCTTAGGCATTAAGTCCGCCTATATACCACATGTGTATATGAAGTTTTAAATAAATAAATAAATAAATAAATAATTTCTATAAAAACTTCAAAAAAGCCGTCATAAGGTCTAAAATTGCGTAGCGTCCGCGACTATTAAAACCGCTTAGAAATCGCGTAGAATCTTAAAATATTTAAAAAAAATTATTGATTTTAGCAATCAAAATAATGAGCAAGTAAATTACGAATATTGATGTTATGAATGTATTTGAGTGGTTCCCAAGCATATAGATTAAGTAATTTCGTTGTAATTTCAACTATAGTGATTTTTTAGAGGTGTTTTCGCAAATAATTATGATCGAGTCAAAATTTTACAATCATGTTTTTGAGCAAGCAAACTCAAGATAAAGACATGAATTTACTTATATCAAAATTCCAGTTTCGTTAGTCGTGTCATACTCCTATACTATTCGATGAAAGGAGGCGCATTTTTTCGCGGTGTCGCCTTAAGAAACACTGTTCTAGAGATTTCGACCTAAGTGATAAATACCTAATAAATATATATAATTGCAACATTTAAAGTATCTATTTTTAGTTTAATTAATAAGCTTGCTAGTAGTCCGCAATGCGGAGTGCTTTAATTATTTTTTTACACCATGGCAGCGACATTCTTAAGTTTAAACTTAAAGTCAGTCTCAAAATTTGATTATAGTATGCTTTTAAAAACTTGCTACGTAATCATTTATTAAATACAACGTTTCTTACATGAATCATTAATGTCATAGTATATTTCTAAACAGACGTATATATATTCAGTTATGTGTTGTATATAATGTATATATGTAAATATTTGTATTTAAGTATGTATTTCACAGAATATTAGCGTAAAATACGAGCTTAACACTGGTGTGTTTCGTATGGTGAGTGTAGAGAACTGGAGACCCGTTTTACTGGATACGAGGCATTCCATCTTAGTCCTCACGGGTGACAACGCATCTGCATTTTGATTCGTAATCGATTGATTTGAATAGAAATAAATATTAAAACCCATGAAAACCAATCGTGATAAATTCCACGCGAACGAAGTCGCGGGGAACAGCTAGTTATATTATATTAGAGGAAAATTTGACAAATTTAAACAAATATGTTGTATTTCGTATGGTGTGGTGAGTGTAGACCCTTTTTACTGAAAACGAGGTATTTCATCTCAGGCCTCAGGAGTGTCAATGCGTTTGGATTTTTGACTCTTAATTGAGGATAAATGTAGACGTCTATGGGCCACAGTATCCACTTACCAACAGGTGGACTGTGTGCCCGTTTGTCACCCTTATCCTATAAAAAAATTAAATTAGTATAGTTTATTATTTATTAGTTAAATGTGTATATGACGTAGCTAATTATCATTTTTATTTTCTATTGCTTGCAGCTTTAAGCTGCTAATTTACGCTGCTGTTCTGTGAGAACGTGGCTCTTCTCCGGTCGGGTCGAGCTATGCGTGCTACAACCATAAGTAACTGCACCGTGACTCTTAGAGTTCGTCTCTGAATATAATACCAGTATGTGTCTTACCACTGCACCGATTTCATAATATTCAACACTTTGAATTCGGCTTTACTGACTTCAAAATGGAGGAGGTTCTCAATTCGAGTGTATGTTTATATTTTTGTTTGTATGTGACGCGGTATCTTCGCAGATTGTGAACCAATTTTGATGATTCTTTTTTTATTAAACAGGTTATACTTCAAGGGTGGTGGTATATATGAATTTGAGAAAAAAATTCACACCTAAGGGTAGCAAATAAATAACTTCTTTATTAACAATTTGAAGTCGGTTTACATTATTTATAGAACAAGACTGACAAACGGGCACACAATACACATGATGGGTAAGTGGATGTTGTAGTCCATAGAGATCTACAAGCTATAACTATCCTCAATTAAGAGTCAAAATGCAGATGCGTTCTCACACCCGACAACAAAGATGGAATGCCTCGTTTACAATTAAAAGTGTTTATTATTTTAGTAAAATATCTGTTTGATTTTGTAAGTACTGAAAAAGATATTCTCTATCAACAAACCAGTTCTTGTGTTTGTGATCTGCAGACCTTGAAACGGTGTAACTAACATGTGACCTCAAGTCTGACCTCGGGCGAGTGTGAGATCGATTTGCGAAAGTCATATATATATACCTACGTTTTCCTCATCAACGCTTCTGAGAATTATTCGATATTGTTGTAAACGAATTATATTTTGTCTGTGATAATCGCGTTTAAAAATACCTTTTCTTCACAACAGAAATGTCTCGTGTGTCGTAGAAGCTTTAAGTACATAATAAACCCGCTATATACGTGCTGAAGTTCTCTTCACATGTCTTCGAAATATTTTTCTTGTTATTTCTCTGACATGCAGGTCTCCTCACTATGTTTTCCTTCCGAGAGCGTGGTAAATCTGCACTTAAAATTTGCAACTAACAATTTAATTGGTGTCGGCGGGGATCGAACCCGGATTGCTCGCGTACTGTGAAATTTACAACGAGCACTTACTCGTAGCCCCTGAGATACTACGGCTCTAAAAAAAAAGAGAAGTTGCGGGAAAATGAACTGTAAGGAGTGTCTACACGCATGGGGGTGAAGCCGCAGGCAGAATTTAGTATACAAATATTATTCGTACTAGCTGACCCGGCGAACTCCGTACCGCCTAACAGTCGATTCTTTAATTTTATTTTTAATACTTATTCTGCTAGTCGGGACACCGGATCAGCTAGTAAGATAAAAAAAAAAGAAAAAAGAAATTTGATAAGTCACATATTGACATTAATATTTATACGATACTGACGTCACTAAATTGTTTTGCCTACCCGGAACCCCTCCAGTAACACTTAAACTTTATGATATGGTATTAAAGTTCAAATTTACTTTTAAGTATTATTACGAATCTTTTGTATGGGAATATAGAAAAGTGTTGTTTTTAGAATTTTTCAGGCAATTTTATTAAATTTTTCTCTCCGTAAGAACAATCTTCGTACTTCAAGGAATATTATAAAAAAATAATTAGCGAAATCGGTTCAGCCACTCTCGAGATTTGCGCTTAGCAACACATTCAGCGATTCATTTTTATATTATAGATGATTGCATTCGCCACACCTGACCTTAGGTTACTTAACGCGGATATGACTCATCTTCAACGTTTGAAAACAAGTAAAAAAACAGTTCTTCATTAATTTTCCTGTTTGATAATTAAATACGATTTATATTTACATGATGGCCAAGTGGGTATCTAGTTTCGAATAACTTAAATTTAAAAAAATTAAAAACCCGCGAAACAAAAAGGGCTGGTGATCTTCAAACGGCTGAACAGATTTTCTTGAAACATAGCTGAGAACACTCGATTAAGACACCTCTCAAACGAAAACAACTTAATCAAAACCGGTTCATCCGTTCAGGAGCTGTGTTGGCACAGACAGACACACATACACACAGATACACACTACAAACATATACGTGTCGTCGGGGGTTAAAAATCTGGTTTTTAAGATCAGCAGAAGGATTGCAGTATGGAGATATGACATTTAAGATGGTTTTGTAACGTGATGCCTGTTTGCCATTTATTAACTTCCTTCTGCGTAGCATTGAAAGGAAGTTAATGGTTTTAGCTGGCAGTCTGTTAGTCTGTATGCCGACACGATAACTTCCGTTCCACTGGACCGATTGACTTTAAATTTGGTATGTGGATACCTTGAGGTAGTAGCTCGGTCGAGTTTGAATTTGGGTCATGTAGGTCAAAGGGCACCAGAGATATGGGATTCACGCAGAAGGAAGTTGTTTTTCTTGAATTTACATTCAACTCGTTTTTTATCTATGTAGGAGGCCTTTGTTCAGCAGTGTCTTAAAGAATACCAGTGTAAAATAGCAGCTACATATAAATGCTGCTGTAATTCGTATGGTGAGTGTAGAGAACTGGAGACCCTTTTTACTGGAAACGGGGCATTCTATCTTAGTCCTCAGGGGTCAGACAACGCATCTGCGTTTAAACTTTTTGTGTGTGTTTTAATGGGTGGTTTATATTCACATTTGGACCTGATGGGTGGCGCTATTGTAGAGATCCAGAAATCATCCGTGCGAAGCCGGGGCAAATCGCTTGTAGCGATTAAAAATAAAAATACTGCGGTTGCTAATAAAAAAAAACTTGATCGCCAGGTTTCAGCTATGGCCAATATACACTTATGTGGCAATCTATGGGGGAGGTCTATATTCAGCGGTGGACTTTAATAGGCTGTAACGGTAACGGAGCGATGAATTCATACGCTGTTAGGAGACATATGTCATTCATTCATATCTAGTGACCCGATCATCCAAGTATTGATTCGTCGTACGAAGCGGATTATTCGGGTCGATCATTTCGAGTTTCATTACTCTGTGATAATGTCGATCGTCGGATATTACTATACTCTTTGGTCGTAGGTCCTGTCAATAGTTTGAGTTATTGTAATCATAATAATCAATACTTTGATCTGTCCCGGGTCAAATGAACGAATCATTCATGATTGACACACGTCTGTCTAGTCGTCACTACACGGAAATTTTTACTTTTACGTACTAGGAGATAATGATTCTTAATTTACTTACCTCTGGCTGTGTGGGGGGTGGAGGCGTTATTGGGTTAGTGATATCCCTTGTGTCTGGTGGGAGACAGCACGTGTCCATGTACGAGGCGCACGGGCCGTCGCGTACACTGGAACAAATATATTTGTGAGTACCCTTAACCGACGAGCATGTAGTATGCGGCGATATTTGGACGTAAAGGAAGCGAGAAAGGTGTGTTAGGATCGTGCTAAATGAAAGTCCGTAGTCTCTGGCTACCCCTCTGGGTGACAGGCGTGAGTGTTTATATCTTTGTAAGCAATAGCTAGCAGCCAATTGCTGGATCAGGGCTCAACGTGAAATCTGACTGAGGCACTGTACAGTACTTCACGACAGTAAACTTTCTTGATCGTGTATGCAGTACTGTTGTTACAAATGGGATGGTGCTGCAAAATATCACCTAGTAGTATAAGATTTAGCGTAGAGGCCTGCTGAGAGGCTTCTTGGTGAGCTTAGATTGGTTGAAACCGATTACACTGTTTCTTTACAAAGTGTTAGAATCCATTAACTGCATAGACGTCCGTCAATAGCAGTACTTGCATGCGGTGTACCGGGCTGCAGGGTATAAAGGGTCAGTATAGCTACAGGCTGTGAAACGTTCCATCTTAGTCTTGAAGGGTGACAACACATCTGTAGTCTCCTTTATATACTGTTGGCTGCAGGCCATAGACTGCAGTGGCCACTTACAATTAGGCGGACTGAACGTTCTTTGGCCATTTGATTTTCATAACCTACGAATTATCAGTCCCGAGTACAGGTACAGTGTAGCTAAGCTTCCGATCATATAGAATGTTCTATAGTATCCATTTTAGAGAGGGTCCGCACGTATTACATGATTTAATTTCTCCCTTCCCTTTCCACTTTCGGGCAACGAGATGTCTCCATCTCTTTGTGGTCGACATTTTACGCATTCGAACTAAACCTTTAGCTTCGTCAATCGCAATGCGTACAACAAGGGAGTGGAAAGGTTTGTTAACATCTGTGTTTTCATCTGATTATCATGTGGGTGTATTCAAGGCAAGAGTGAATTGCTTTTTTAAGCTAAGTTTGTGCGATTTACCATTGGTTAAAATTATCCCGACCGTAGTGACCAAAAATGGTTAATTAATTAATTATAATTCAGCGAGAGGGACCAAAAATCACGTGTAGGTTTAAATGACCAACTGCTGGTTATTGGTTAGTTATTGGTACGGTGCGAATTCACTATTTCACGATTCTGCAAATGTCCCTAAATTCAGGCTACAAGAAGGATGTCTCAAGGGCTGCAGCCACGATTTCTGCGTGGTAGAGCCATGCTGCAGCTTTATTAATAGTATAGTTGTAGCAAGAATGGGTCGGCTCGACTGGGAAAGGACCACGCTCTCACAGAATATAATATACATAATTAACACTGCTGTGTTTCGTATGGTGAGTGTAGAGAACCGGAGACCCATTTTACTGGAAAAGAGGCATTTCATCTTAGTCCTTACGGGTGACAACGCATCTGCATTTTGATTCGCAAACGAGGATAGATGTAGATTTCTATGGGCCACAGCAACCACTTACCATTAGGTGGACTGTGTGCTCGTTTGTCACCCTATCCTATAAATAGAAAAGGATGATTGGACGCCGGCTTTCTTCACACATACATACAAATATAAAGTTCATAGATACACTTTACTATATTTTTGTATAGTTCAATATCAAAATTATAGAAAATGCGATGCCGTGTAATAGGAGAGACGTGGTTGGTTTCGTGTATTCTGAACTCATGCGAACCTCGTTAACACAAGAGTGCACACGCTAAAGTTATAAAAAGCGGTAGATAGGAAACCCGGAAATGGGTTTTGCAGTACTCTTATTGGATAATAATTAACGAATCTCATAAGCGTTAAGCGGTAGTGCAATGTGGCGCGAACAACCATTTTCGGTTGCATCACTAGCCATCAGGTTGAATAAAAGTCAAACACAAATTTTTAATCTTCTTCTGTACCTGTGTTTGTCACTGAATTTCTCTTAAACGGCTGTACGGATATTGATAAAAAATATTACGTGTTTAGATGGGTCCCTGGATAGTTTAGATACATAATTAGACCCGGTAGGTGGTGCAGCTGTCCAAATCCAGAAATCAACCTGGTAATAGAAAAAATATGGCTTCTCTTCCACCCGGGTGGCGAGGTACATGGCTAAGGGTCGTGTCAAGGAAATCTACGTTCAACAGTGGATGGGTGACCGTATGTGTAATGAAGTACTCACCGTATATCAATGATGCCGATACCGTCAGTGATGACAGAGTTGTTGCCGTTACATAAATAGTATCGGACGCATTCGCCTATGCTGCCGTCTTCCAACTTGCAGCTCTTGTCGCCACCTAGAAGAAATAATAATAAATATAATATATTTATTTGTATTTTGGGTCTTAAATTGTGGTCGATACAGTAAAGAATAGAATAGAAGAGAATATAATGATTTTCATGTATGTCATAGTATTCATTTATTTTATTTACTACTGGTTCGGAAAATATATTTTTTATAGGATAAAAGTGACAAACGAGCACAAAGTCCAGCTGATGGTAAGTGGTTGCTGTGGCTCATAGACATCTACATCTAATCCTAAATTACGAATCAAAATGCAGATGCGTTGTCACCCGTGAGGACTAAGATGGAATGCCTCGTTTCCAGTAAAATGGGTCTCCGGTTCTCTACACTCACCATACGAAACACAACAGCGTTAAGCTGCTATTTTACGCGGGTATTTTGTGATGGTATTTAAGCATATATAACTTTACAGTTATTATATGAAAAATTTAAATGAATTTGAATAGAACTAGAATATATATGAAATAGAAAAATTTAAATTTTTAACTTGGTAGAGCCATGCTGCAGCTATATTAATAGTATAGTTGTAGCAAGAATGGGTCGGCTCGACCGTGGAAGGACCACGCTCTCAGAGAATACCAGCGTTAAATAGCAGCTTAACACTGCTGTGTTTCGTATGATGATTGTTGTGAACCGGAGACCTTTTTTACTGGAAAAGAGGCATTCCACCTTAGTCCTCACGGGTGACAACGCATCTGCATTTTGATTCGCAAACGAGGATAAATGTAGATGCCTATGGGCCACAGTAACCAGTTACCATCAGGTGGACTGTGTGCTCGTTTGTCACCCTATGCTATAAAAAAACCCCTGAAGTGTAAACTATTTAGTAAAACAAGAATAATCAAATATCCGCAATAGACGTGCTTTCCTCCGAAGGGAAGCCTTTCCATCATCGAACAATCAGGCGGTCGGCGGTTCCTTAAAACTTTTTTGTCTATATCTCTCGCAATCGAACGAAACGGTTTGCTTAGTTTTTCGTAATGCGTACGACCAAGCAATGGAACAATGCGCCGTCGCGTCGTTTGAATGTCCGTCCGAAATCTAAGCGTCTTTAAGGTAAGAGTAAATAGGCCTTTGTTACGCAATGACAGTGATTCACCATCTAGGGCTACATCACCACTTAACAGCAGGAACCGTGTGAGGAAAACGAGAGATCTCCAACCGGGCAAGGTCGGAGCGGCTAATGCTCAATGTGGTAGTACTGAGTATTCTTCATATACCGCAGTACTTCGGAACTTTGATAGCGTGATTTAGGCTTTGGTGTGTTTCGCTTGTGACGACAGTAGCGCCACATTGACTGTATGATTGTGGTCAAACACTAGCTTTGATGTTGCTGCCGCGGGGTTTTTTACACCTGGCGTTAACGAGATGGCTATGACGTCATCTATCGAAAGTTATGACATATCACTGTAACCACAATCGCCTTTAATACAACATAATAAAAGTTTCACTTACCGTTATTATCGGAAATTCCCGGTACCAACGTGGACGCTTGAGCTACGGGGTTAGCTGTAGTCATGCTGTTGGGGTCTCCGAAGATTTGTTTGATGACTGAGTCCAGGTCACCCGATGTAGGGCTCTCTTGCCCCCGGCAGAGAGCCAGAAGGCTAACGAAGATTAAAAGCCGCATCATCTGCAAATTAATTTCTTTAATAAATACTTTGTCTTTTGTAATATATTTGTTAATACTTTTTGTAATACTCGTCGCTCTTGGTTTTTCAAGTTTTTTTGGAACGAAGTTGGTTCGCACGGTACGTATTTAACGGATGGGGGTCAGGCAAGAAAAACCTTCACAAATTGGAAGGGCTTCAAGGAGTCCCTAGCGAAAGCTCTGGACTCACAGGACTCCCCCATCTCCCTATCTTCGGACTTAGACAGTCCTGAAAAAATCGACACCGCGGTCGATTCACTCTCCACCCTTATTAAAACCTCCCTTAAGGAGAATGAAAGGGTCGTCCCGGTTGCTAATAATAGTGGGCTTCCCCTGCATATTAGCAACCTATTAAAAGCCAAAAAAGCTGCTTTCCGGAGAGCAGCAAAATATCCCACGCCCGAATATAGGCGCACGGCCAATCGTCTTCAACGAGAACTCCGTTTCCGCCTCTCTGAATTTCGAGACCTCAAAAAGAGTAAGCTCATGGAGAATATCTCTCCCTCTCATACAGCGTACTATCAGATGGCAAGAGCCCTCCGCATAGACGCTATCTTCCACACTCCCCCTCTCTCCCGTCCCGACGGTACGGTAGCCTTCGAGGACGAGGAAAAGGCTGAGTGCTTTGCAGACAGCATTGCCGCTCAATGCTCTCCTAGCTCTCAACCCGTAGACCCCTCACACGTCCAGGCAGTGGAGGATGAGGTCCGCCGCCGGAACTCGCCCCCTACAGCCTCCGAACCTATCTCTGTGTCCAATGATGAGCTTTCATCCCTCATCAAAGGACTTAAGCCTAAAAAGGCTCCGGGCGCGGATGGCATCTCCAACCAAGCCCTAAAAAACTTTCCTGAGCAGGTGCTAACCCTTTTATCTATTATCTTCAATGCCTGCTTCAACCTTAGTTACTTTCCCACTACGTGGAAAGAGGCAACTGTGATTGGTATTCCCAAGCCAGGCAAGCCTCTTAATCTCCCCTCCAGTCATCGTCCCATTAGCCTCCTCAAGGCCATGGGCAAGCTCTTTGAAAGAGTCATTCAAAATCGCATGAGGCGCCATCTGTTTCCCACAGACGGTGACCCTCTTATCATTCCCCATCAATTCGGTTTCCGAGCGAAACACTCCTGCCCCCAACAAGTTCACCGTATTGTGGAATATATCCTCAGCGGTTTTTATCCCCGTCGTCATAAGACTATCGCGGTCTTTTTCGACATCGCCAAAGCCTTCGATAGAGTCTGGCATACAGGCCTTATCTACAAACTATACAAAATAGGTCTCCCCGATCGTCTAGTACGTCTCGTGGCCTCTTATCTTAATCATCGTACCTTTCGTTTTAGACACGAAGGCACGCTATCTTCACAGCGCCCCATCAAAGCTGGTGTCCCTCAGGGCTCAGTTCTTGCTCCTCTGCTGTACATACTGTTCACCAACGACATTCCCATTCCGCCGAAAGGTGTTCAGCTCTCCCTCTTCGCAGACGACACTGCTCTCTACTGCAAAGGTATCTCGCTACCTTTCATACGGAACAAGGTCCAAAAGTCAGTTGATGACCTAGGAGCTTGGTTCAAAAAATGGCGCATCGATGTGAACCCGGAGAAGAGCTCCGCCGTTCACTTCGATTATAAACGACGCCGTCTCAAAAACACTCCACCAATACGTATGCTAGGGACCCCTGTCCCCTGGCATACGTCTGCCAAATATTTAGGTGTCACTCTAGACACAGGGCTAACTTTCAGGCCCCACGTCAAAAGAGTAACCCGTCACGCACGTTTTTACCTGAATAGGCTCAACAGTATGTTGGGCCGACACAGTAAAATGTCCCTCAGAAACAAGCGTACCCTTTATAAGGTCTGTATACGACCAGTCATGTCCTACGCGGGCCCCATTTTCGCCCACTCTAACCCTAAAATTATTAATGAACTCCAAGTAGTTCAAAACCTTTTCTGTCGTCGAGCTGCGAACGCACCTTGGTACGTCCGCAATGCCGACCTTCATCGGGACCTAGAGCTCCCTACAATTCAACAATTCCTTAAAAAACTCTCTGAGAACTTCTTCAAAGCCTCAGAGTCGCATTCCAATCATTTTATTCGTGAGGCTGCTAATTATGCAGCCCCACTCCCCTCCCGCTATAGCGTCCGCAGGCCGAGGAACTCCCTCTCGGACCCGCCTAATAAACTTTCAAACGACCTGAACTGCCTCCTGGCGGCTCAGGCCAACTCTAATTAAGTTATTCATAATTAATTTGCCTTCCCAGGCACTCCCTCAGCGGCTTATAGCCGCCTGCGCCCTCTTTTCCCAAAAGAGGGTCGCTTTACGATACGGCATGTGAAGCTTTCAACAGCTGGTTGCCAGTCCCCAAAGGCAGTTTTTAGAGGGTATCACTTAGGTTCCCCCTTGTAGGTAGTGAGTCCCTCATAACCACGATGGACCGGCCATCGTGGTATGCGTAATGCATTTTCTGCCTCCCTTCGGGGTAGCCCTTTTCCAATTGCTTCGGGCGCAAAAAAAAAAAAAAAAAAAAAAAGGCAAGAAAAAGTGTAAGATTTTCCGTCTCAACTCCCTATCTATAGTGCGAGCGAGATGGAATAATATCCATCTCCCTCGCACTTTTTCTTATCTTGCCATGAAAGAAACATTATTTTAAATGACGTTTAATAGACGCTACGCTAGTAATTCATTTATTTGTATTTGTTACTCAATAATAACAATAATAATATACTGCGAAAGGAATTTCGTTCCACCCGAGTGTTCCACAACACACGCGCATGTTCTTTGAATGAGGACGACACATGAGCCACGATTCACCTGATGGCAAGTGAATACTGTGGCCCACATAAATCTATCTATCATCAATTAAGAATCAGAATGCGTGGTAGAGCCATGCTGCAGCTAAGTTAGTAGTATAGTTGTAGCACGAATGGGTCCGCTCGACCGGGGAAGGACCACGCTCTCACAGAATACCAGTGTCAAATAGCAGCATAACGCTGCTGTGTTTCGTATGGTGAGTGTAGAGAACCGGACACCCTTTTTACTGGAAAAGAGGCATTCCATCTTAGTCCTCACGGGTGACACGGCTTTATCGACGCCATTTTAACGGTTGACATTATAGTAAATATTTTGGTCGATTCTAGTATTGGGTAGTGTAGTTAGCTTATTTAGGTTGGTTTTTCAAAGTGTTCCTAATTATTGCCAAGGCTTGTTTGCTATTTTTTTCTTAATATATTAGTTATAGTACACGACATTGTGTATTTGTCTCTGTCCTCCTTCTAGTTTTGGTTTTATAGGGTGGCAAAGCTTAAGGTGACCATATTACCCTCACGTACCTTACAACATTTATATTTCTGAAGATATGAGATATTATAATCTATAAAGCGAAGCACTACTTTAGCTGTCTTTCAACACTAACTTGGCCACTTGTACTTAAAATTTCAACCGCCATAAAAACTAAATTTAGAGAGAATTAAAAAGTAGTATCCATAAAATACAGACTTAAAGAAATGTAGTCAATGTATACACGGTGAATAATAATTTAAAATTTTGTACAACCGACTTCAATATAAGTTATTAAGAATAACTCAAAAACTATTGGTCAGACCTTGATCTAATTTATATAGGTCCAAAAGAGAAGAACCAACTTTCAAACAAAAAAAGAATCATCGAAATCGGTTCACTCAGAGAAAAGTTATGAGGTAACACTCATAAAAAAAGAAAATACAATCGAATTGAGTACCGTCTCCTTTTTGAAATCCTTGTAGAAAAGGGTAAACGTGACTTGACTTGCTCTCTCACTTTTTTAGAATCTTACAGGTTAAAAGTATTATGATTGTAATGACGGTGTCGGTGGCCGAATGTCGGGTCATCGATCTAATAAAACTAAATTTAATACTTAGTCTGAACGTTAGAATCGGGCATATGATAATCTGCCTGTGCATTTATCGCCGCCATTTTATGTCATCTTATACGTAGCCATGTTATGACTTGGCCGATAATTTATAACTTCGACTTCTGTTAACTGTCCTTTTTATGTGATAGAGCCATGCTGCAGCCATATTAGTAGTATACGAGGGGAGGTCAAAAGGTTCGCGGAATGGTGAGGTTGGCGAGGGTGAGCTTACTCATCCAGGTAGGCGCTAGTTGAGTGACTCGTTGTTAGTATATATACCAAATTTCAGGCCACCCGGCTAACTACAGAGGCTGCCCTTGCGCACCTCATCCCCGCCCCAGTAGGCACGCTCCACCGCCGGTTAATGCTAAGTCGTCCCCGGCCCTCACGTCAAGATTGCCACCTAAGAGCTATTTTCGACCATCTTAGGGTCCAACAAGGCCCTCCCGGGTTCCTCCTCCTCTTCTTCGCCCTACTCCGGGCTTCTCGCAACCTTTGTAGCCTCCAGTCTTTCCCAAAAAGGCCGACCCTCCGCGGTCGTCCTCCGCCGCTCAGCAAACACAACCCTCAATGGTTGATGATCTAAATACGGTGTACGCCGCTATTAAGAACATCAATATTGGGGAGATCACCGTCTTAGCACGCAAATTGCGCGCTGCCCAGTCCCCTCAGGACCGACTCCTTGCTCTTACAGAGCATCATAATCTTTTAAGTACGTTATAAGTTTATTTTAATCATTTCACCGTAATCAGTATACGTCTGGTTAAATTTGCCTTCGTAGGCACTCCCTAATAAAAACTCCCTGAAAACTTCTTCAAAGTCTCAGAGTCTCATTCAAACATACTTATTCGTGAGGTAGCTAAGTGTGCAACCCCACTCCCCTCCCGCTATCGCGTCCGCAGGCCGAGGAACTCCCACTCGGACCGCCTAATAAACTGTCAAACGACTTGAACTGCCTCCTGGTGGCTCAGTCAAATTCATAATTAATTTTTCATAATTAATTTCTTCACCATTAAATTGCCTTCGTAGGCACTCCCTCAGCGGCTTGTAGCCGCCTGCGCCCTCTTTTCCCAAAAGAGGGTCGCTTCCGATACGGCATATGAAGCTTTAAACAGCTGGTTGCCAGTCCCCAAAGGCAGTTTTTAGGGGGTATCACTTAGGCTCTCCGGTAGGCAGTGAGTCCCCATAACCACGATGGGTAGCCTATCGTGGTATGCGTAATGCATTTTCCGCCTCCCTACGTAAAGGGTAGCCCTTTTACAATTTGCTTCGGGCGCAAAAAAAAACTAATCGGGTCATTAACATTTTTGAGTTATCAACGAGTAAACAAGTCAATCGGGAAGAAACTAGCCACCATGGAAAAATGAATATCGCGCCGTCATTAAGTTTCTCACCAAACAGGGAAAGACACCTCGAACCATTTTTCAAGAGATGTCAGCTGTTTATGCGGACTCCGCTCCTGGGAAAACCATGATTTATAAATGGCACGCCCTTTTCAAACAAGGATAGGACTCCATTTAAGACGGCCTCCGACCTGGACGGCTGATTGAGGCTATCACGCCAAAAATAATCGAAAAAGTTGAAAAGCTTGTATTGGAAGATGTCCAGCTAAAGTAAAAAAACAGCTTGCAGTATTAGTTGAAGTATCAGAAACAACTATTTTAAACATCTTACATCAACACCTTGGCATGACTAATGTCTAAGCAAGATGGATTCCGAGAATGCTTTCTGCACATCAAAAACACGAGCGCATTGAAAGTTGTTGCGAGTTTTTGGACCACTGTGGAGAGCAAAAGGAGAAAGTTATGGCCCGAATTGTAACTGATTTAGAAACTGAGGTTCACCTAATATGAACCTGAGTCAAAGCAAGAGTTGGTGCAGTGGCATAAAAAAAAGGCACACCCCTCCTAAGAAGTATAAGGTGTCTCAATCGGCCGGAAAGATCATGGCGACGATCTTTTGGGATACAAGAGGTATCCTTTTGATTGATTAGAAGGATCTTGGTATTTTCGTAACGGGAAAATACTACGCTTCTTTACTAGATTAATTAAAAGAAGCTATGAAGGAAAAAAGGGGAGGAAAACGTACAAAAGGCGTGCTTCTTTTGCACGACAATGCACCCGTGCACACAAGCCATGTTGTGATGGCTGCCATTCACAGGTGCGGTTTTGAACAAGTGCGCCACCCACCCTACAGCCCAGACCTGGCCCCAAGCGACTATTATTTGTTTCCAAAAATTAAGAAAGAACTGCATGGGAGAAAATTTAGCGACCGATGATGAAGTGAAGTCAGCAATTACGGCCTATTTTGACGACCAAGACAAATCTTTTTTTTAGACGGTATTAATAAGTTATTTGACAGATCTAATAAATATATTACAGTTAAGGGGAATACATTGGAAAGGAAAAATAGTTCAATGTTTAATTTCATTATCCTTCACTGTCATTCCGCTAACTTTTTGACCTCCCCTCGTAGTTGTAGAGCACGGATGGGTCGACTCGACCGGGAAAATTATTTTTTGGTTTTTGAAGTTAGTTATAGTTTTTAAAGATAGAACTTTAATATAGAAATAGGGTGACAAACGAGCCCACAGGCTATCCGATGTTAAATGGATCCTGTGGCCCATAGACATCCACATCAATCCTCAATTAAGAATCAAGTGCAGATGTGTTGTCAGTTGTCACCCGTGAAGACTAAGATGGAAGGCCTCGTTTCCAGTAAAAAAGGTATCCGGTTTCCTACACTCCTTGACTATGTGCCTGACGTGTAAACAAATAAAAAAAAATCATTAAAAATGTCTCGTAACCGGTCGTGTCATCTAATCGGGTATTTTATGTCACATGTATTTAACCTCATCGGTCGAAGAGAGATAATAATTCCACAATCTTGTAGTCATACAGCATTTTAATTTATAATGACTAAACATAATGAGTTTATTCCATTTTTGAGACATGCAGATAGACATATTATATGAAATATCAAATTTTAATTTTTTATGTATTGTAGGTATATATATATATATATATATATATATATATATATATATAATAAAACAGTTCATTAGAAATTCAAAAATCGATTACAATCGATTGGGCATCCCTAATCATTTTTCGACAACACATGATGTTTGGCAAAGATGGCGCCGATTAATATTATTAGTCGAGTAGAATACTTTTTTATGTTAATTTTTGCATGCAGCTAGTTCGTGTTATAAAAGTATTTGCAACTAATATAATAAAAGAGAAAATTAATTATCGTGTATATCCAATGCTCTTATTACACAGGGCGATTCTGGACATCGTTCTTTATATAAACAATTAAAATTGTTTGTTCTCTGACCTCAATTATTTGTTCTTATTATTTATTGTACTGTTTGATAGCCTTATCAATTATATTACAATGACGTTTTAGATGATTTCAATAAGTTTAAATTATATATAATTTAAAATTAAAAAATGTATACAACCGAATTCAATATATACTTATTATTAAGGATAACTCAAAAACTATGAATCAAACCTTGATCAAATTTATGTGGGACCACATGAGAAGCACCGGCTTTCAAATAAAACAAGAATCGCTATATCCGCGTACTCTGGCGTAATGGTTACGTAATGGTTACGTAAATACAATGTTGTAAAAAAATATTGATCTTTAATCCATACGAAAAAATTCCGCGATACTATATGCCTATTTCTTAAGCGTAAGCCACAATAAGGTACTTTGAGAGCAAAAATATTGAAAATTAAAACGAGAATTCTGAGTGTTATTATTAGGTATATCAACTTTGCTCCTTGTAGCATGTCATTTAGACGCATAGTTTAAGAGATAATGAAAATTTAAAATAATTCAACACTCGCCTAGCCGCCCGATGAGAACCGATAAAGCACAGGGACTTTTAAGCACGTGGAGATAAATTTAAGGGAATGCCGTTTTTCCCATGGGCAGTTATATGTTGGGCCGGCGCGGAGCGGGAACGGGGCGGGCGCGTGGCGTGTGCGTGGCGTGTGCGAGGCGTGTGCGGTTGAGTGTCGATAAATGCAATTTCAGATTTATTCATTTGCCGTAAGACTCAAATTATATGCAAAAAATTTCAAAGCGAGTTATACGCGGGTGCTGAAGCGCGTGCACAGAATACTTTACTCCTAGAGCGCGTGGCGTGCGCGTAGCGGGTGCGTGTCGTCGGAACGAGGCCTGAGGATAAATATATAATATAATATAGTGTTTACACTATCCGATGTCATACCGTGGATGTCGTAAGAGGAGACAGAAGGAAATGAAACGGAAGACAGCAGACCTGCCTGCTAACAACTCAAAATAATTTAAAAAATAAAACTGCAGTTGCTAACTCGCCTGCCAGGTGAGGCTACTAGGTATTTCTATACGTCCGGTAATCTCGCTACAACTCAAAACGGGCTCGACCGATTTTGACGATATTTTTTAGTATGTTTGAATGAGTCCCTACATGGTTTAGATTCACATTTGGAGCCGGTAGATGGCGCTGTTATCAAGAAAAAAAAATTATATATATATATATATATATATATATATATATATAGCGGAGTGCTGATATAGTGAGCCGTGGTAGCTCAAGAGCTAAAGGGTAAATTTCACAGAACACGAGCAATTTGGGTTCGATCCCCGCCGGCACCAATGAAATTGTAAATTGCAATCTTAAGTACTGATTTACCACGTATTCGGCGGTGAAGGAAAACATCGTGGGGAAACCTGCATTTTTTTATAGTATACAGGGTGACAAACGAGCACACAGTCCACCTTATGGTAAGTGGTTGTTGTGGCCCATAGACATCTACATCTATCCACTTTTGCGAATCAAAATGCAGATGTGTTGTCATCCGTGAGGACTAAGATGGAATGCCTCGTTTTCAGCAAAAAGGGTCGCCGCTTCTCTACACTCGCCATACGAAACACAGCAGATTTAAGTTTCTATTTTACGCTGGTATTCTATGAGAGCGTGGTCCTTCCCGAGTCGAGCCGACCCATTCGTGCTACAACTATACTATTAATATAGCTGCAGCATGGCTCTACCACGTATAAAGCCTGCATGTCTGAGAAATAATAAAAAGAAATTATAAGACATGTGAGGTTCGCCAACACGCATTGAGACAGCGCGGCGGACATTTCTTTGCTCTAAAACCCTCTTAAAAATGAGAGGAGGCCTGTGCCCAGCAGTGGGAGGAATATAGAGTGTAATTTTAATATAGCGGAAGTATATGGTCTCAAATTTGTGGCACTGAGCTGTCTATTACATTCTATTCTGCGTCCAATACAATTCACGCGATTAGTTCTGTCTTTCATTTAACGTATAAAAATAAAATTTATCACGTTCCAATAGGTACGATTATTCGGTTCATAAAACGCAGGAAGGTAATTTCAGATAAGGTTTATATTAGTTCTGTATCAGTTAGCAAGTTAGTTGTAGGAAGCTCGATTATCGGATTGTCAGAAATCGATTTACACGCCATTAAACATAGAAAGTATACATGCTTCCGAATAGATCATTATTTTAATTTATTGAATTTTTATTAAACTTACTACATTTTAATTATAAAATTTTGCACAGCTAGAACGCTAAGCGGAGATGTTGGGAACTATTATCGATTTTTGAAGCTACACTTCTTTTAGGGCGTTTGGGAAAAATAATGCGAGTGAATTTTTTCGATGCGCGCACACCGACCCCTAAAAACGACAACTTCAGTGGGTAATTGTCTCTCAAGTTTTTATGGCAGCTGATAACCATATTTTAAGGTAGTTATTTTTAGTTATTTTTGTTTTGTTACGCTAAAGAAGTATAACTTCCTACGTGGGTACATAAGTACACACACACACACAATTCTTTTTAAATCACTCGTTTCACTCACATTAAGTCTTGTTTATAATTTTACACCGTACTTATAGGTTATGAAAACTCCAGGATGTGCCGATTCTATTCCCTAACGGAAGAAACACCTCTGCACATCCTAACTGATTGTGGACCCTTAATTCGTAAACATAATACTCATCTTGAAAACTATGTACTCCACCCAGAAGAAATGAAATGGCTCACAGCTAAGCAGCTCCTTCTATTAATTGAGGACGTGGGGCTTAGCAGTGGACTATAGACATAGCAGCGATCACAATAGATGATATGTCGCAGTGATACAGGTCTTTTTATACCTGCACAGTTGCTAGCATAGAAAAAAAAATATTATGGAAACACTAATTAACAAGTCTGATTCTTTTTTTATTTCAACAACACATATTATTATTAAAAAAAAGTCTGATAAAAATTGTCAGATTAATAAATTATTATTGACCAGGATTAAGAAAGGAATGCTTCGGTGGTTTTGTCATGTAGAAAGAATGAACGAGGAAAGAGAGTACCAAAGCAAATTTATGTTGCAGAAGTGAACAGCAGAGTCGGGAACGGACGCCCTATATGAAGGTTTATCGACCAAATTGGCGATATATTGAAAATGGGCCAGATTAGGAGTAGCTACCCTTAACTGACGAACGTGTATGCGTAGGTATATAGATATAAAGGAGGCGAGAGAGGTGTGTCAGGATCGCAACAAATGGAAGTCCGTAGTCTCTGCCTACCCCTCTGGGTGACAGGCGTGAGTGTTTATGTATGTAAAAAAATTATATTGTGGATGTCCTTTCGTCTGTAGTTCATAAATTATCTGTGTACTAGATAATCGAGAACTACTTAACAAAACGACCTATTTTTTTTTTGACTATCTTCAGAAACATGTAGAACTGGTTCCTTTCGATAATCACTTGTCTAATCCATTTAAAATATTACATGAGCATTTGGAGTGTGCACTTTTAGAATCTCCAAATATATTTTTTTTATAGAAGAGGGTGCAAACGAGCATGCGGCTCACCTGATGGTACGTGACTACCGCCGCCCATGAACAACTGCAACACCACGGTAATTGTAGGTGCGTTGGCGGCCTTTTAGAAAGGAGTAAGCTCTTTTCTTGAAGTCGTATCGGTCCAGATAAATCGCCGGTGGTAAACGATTCCACAAAGATTATATATAGATATTTCATTCATTAACACGAATACTAAATATTAAATAAAACAAATTTCAGTTGTTTTATCGTGTTTGATTTAACTTATTTTTTCATATTTTAAATGAAATTCATAAACACTCCAACGTCACGCTTTGATTATGAGCTGTGATGTTCATGGTGACAATGCTAGGCCATGAAATTATTGTATTGGCCATTTACTTATTGCAATGCGTCTGAAAAAATTCAGTCTGCAATTATTTAGACGGCCGGAAGTGGATAATAATTGTATTACAAAATTGCCCAATAGACATGTGTCATTCGTGAATGACTCGCTAATTTGATCCAGGTCGCATCAAAGTATTGATGATTGCAATTAAATTTTTTGAATGTTCCGGATCAAACTATTGACAGGACTTACAGCCATAGTGTATGGTTATATCCGACGACTGACATTATCGAGAGGGTCCCACAGATCACAGGGTTCTGTAACTGGAAAAGTTCCATTTGAACGATAAGCCCGAATGACCCGGTTCGTAAAACGAATCGATATTTGAAAAGTCGGGTCACTAGAAATGAACAAATGACACATGTCTAGTTCCTTAAATGCCTATATTTAAGGAACTAGACATGTGTCATTTGTTCATTATTAATATATTTAATAAGACAAAAGGGAACAACTACCAACTACTGCTTTCATAAGCTGTTGCGTTCTGGGGATACTTAAATGACACAAAGGTCAGTGGCGTAAAAAGAAGGGCATTGTATTAGCCGCTAGATCTCCTGATTTTTTCGTGTTTACAAAAAATCGTGTTTACTACTATTTAATATACATAGATTATAAAAAAACTTTTACATTTTTTTATGGTATAATGGTGACAAGCGAGCATACCGTCCACCTGATGTTAATTGGTTGCTGTGGCCTATAGACATCTACATCTATCCTGTTTTGCGAATCAAAATGCAGATGTGTTGTCAGCTGCGAGGAATAAGATGGAATGCCTCTTTTTCAGTAAAAAGGGTCGCCGGTTCTCTCGACACTCACCGTACGAAACAATGCTGCATTAGGCTGCTATTTTACGCTGGTATTCTGTGAGAGCGTGGTCCTTCCCCGGTCGAGTCGACCCATTCATGCTACAACTATACAATTAATATAGTTGCAGCTTACCACATTTAAAACATACATACATGCGAACATGAGGAAAGAACGGCCGCCATTTTTATCCAACGCTCGGGGCGACAGCAGCCCATACTATGTTACTGACGGAGGCTACTTGTGAATGGTTCTAAACTTAAAATGATGGGTAAAATATATTTTTGAAATTTATAAACTGAAATAAAAGCACTGCTTTATTTGACAATTAGCCAAAACTATTGATTTGCCGCTAAAAATATTTTTGAGAATCTTGCGCAGAATACCAACGATAAATTAGAAAGAAACATCTAATGAACCTTCAATTTTTCGCGGAAAATGGAGAGGATATTTGCCGCCAAAACTAATTGCCACTAAGATTGTTTGCAAAGAACCTTGCACAGCTTATAAGGTACGTGAGGGTAATATGGTCCTTAAGATACCTTAAGCTTTCCCGCCCTATAAAACCAAAACTAGGAGGAGGACAGAGACAAAAACACAACGTCGTTTACTATAACTAAAATATTAAGAAAAAAAAATAGCAAACAAGCCTTGGCAATAATTAGGAACACTTCAAACAACAGTTAACGCCCATATAAATTGTACAGTAAACTGTTAAATAGGCTTGGGCAAAAAGTATCGATATATCGAAATATCGATATTTTATTTAAAAATATCGATATATATTGTCGATATTTTAAATCGCGATATTTCGATACATCGATAATTATTTTAGAGTATCGAATTCGTATCAATTTCGATATATTTTAATGTTGTATCGATGTTTTCGTCGTCCAACCGTCAGTAAATAAAATTTTTGACCTTATCTTTACATCATGCAAATGTTGACGATATATCGATATATCGATATTAATCACGCGATATATATCGATACTGTTTAAAAATATAAATTCGATATATATCGATACTTATATTTTTTCCCTTGCCCATCCCTACTGTTAAAATGGCGTCGATAAAGCAGCGCCCTTTTGACCTTTTATTATTTCATTTTAAGAGCTATCGTATCACAGAGCCATCTATACAAACAAGGCTGTACTAGTTTAGTTATAAGAAAGTACCATATTAACCGGATGACTACATTACCCTCATGTACCCTAAATACATAACAATACAATGTTTATTTAATAGAAACAGTAAATCGATTAAAGTTGTAGCAATACTTCTATACTCATATGCACAAATATAATTGAAGTGTATAGAAATATAAATAAATATATTTTTGCTAGATTAACTTATATTATGTATAGCGATAACGTCCAGTTCTGAGAAAATATGATTGCTTATATACTTAGCTCGGTACAGTTATAAGTAATTATGATAGCATTATGAATAATTAAGAAAAAACACAATGAAGTTATTACGTTGAGGGAATTTCCGCAAAGTACAGTCAACTGCGTAAAATTTATAGTCTTATTTATTTAAAAATATGGTTACTTCAAAATGTCTAACAAAACTAAAGGGAATTATTGTAATTTTACCGGTATGCGTCATTGTGAACACAGCGCTAATTGTGATGGTCAGGAATATACTAGTCGCCTTAGATATAGCTTAATAATCAACTTTAAGCCGTGATAGCTAATGGCTAAGCGCTCGCTGTAAAAATTCACAGCAACCCGGCATCGATCCCCGCCGGCGCCAATGAAATTGTTATTTGCAATTTTAAGTGCTGATTTACCACGTGTTCGGTGATAAAGGAAAACATCGACAACACTTGAAGTTCGCCAACACTCATTGGGGCAGCGTGGCGGACATTTCCTTGCCCTAAAACTCTCTCAGAAATGAGAGGAGGCCTGTGCCCAGCAGTGGGACGTATATAGGATGGAACTTTAACTTTAATAACCGACTTTGAAAAAAGAGTATTCTCCTATATTCGACACGTATGTTTTATAAATTTAAATGTTCCCTGGTTTCTCAAACTGCTGAATTGATTTAAATTATTCTTTTTTATTAAATAGCCTTCATTTCAAACGTCAAATTTGAAGAATAATTTCACACCTGAAGGTGGAAAAACAGAGGATGAAGTATACGAGTATATCTGTAGCTGTATTATTGCACGAATGGATCGGCTCGACCGGGGTTGGATCACGCTCTCACAGAATACCAGCGTAAAACAGGAGCTTAATGCTGCTGTGTTTCTTCTGGTGAGTGTGGAAACCGAAGACCATTTCTACTTGAAATGTGGCATTCCACCTCTTCCTCATTCTTTCATACTACGTAAAATTATGGATGTCTGAGAGTAATTTAATATAAAATGCATGACAAAATAACTGAGTAGACGTCTTAACAGTAGTGACACTGGGTGGGGCGACTACCAATCAGGGTTAAGCGGCGCCAATGCCTGTGCGGAGCCTTGAGCCACGAATGAATCTAATATCAAAGCCAACTTGGGTAACGCTCTAGAGGTACATAACAACTTATTATATACCATTAGGTATAGTTGTAAGAGGCGACAGAGGAAACAAATCAGGAGATGGACAGCAGCGCCTTCCTAATATACCGTTAATACACATAAGTCGCGCTGATTGGCTTATTGCAAATAAGTTGCGCTGATTGGCTCATGCGTATCGTTCGCAGGCGCTAATTGGCTATCCAGTCGCATTCGTGAAATTCAATTCGTGCGCGTCCCCTCCACGTTTTGTTCAGCGCTAGACTTACGTGCCGCGACTTGTAACGACTAAAAATAAACTGCGGTTGCCAACCCGCTCGCCAAGCGTGGCAACTATGGCAAATATATGAGGCAAACTAGTGGACTTTAATAGGCTGTAGTGGATGGATGTATAGAAGACAATCTACCAGGAGCACATGATCCACTGAGAGGTGAAATTTTCAAATCAACAGTAACATTACTATTACGGCAATATCCTATGAGGCAATCTATGGGGGAGGCCTATGTTCAACAGTGGACTTTAATAGGCTGTAGTGGATGGATGTATAGAAGACAATCTACCAGGAGCACATGACCCACTGAGAGGTGAAATTTTCAAACAATAGTAACATTACAACTACGGCAATATCCTATGAGGCAATCTATGGGGGAGGCCTATGTTCAACAGTGGACTTTAATAGGCTGTAGTGGATGGATGTATAGAAGACAATCTACCAGGAGCACATGACTCACTGAGAGGTGAATTTTCAAATCAACAGTAACATTACAACTATGGAAAATATCCTATGAGGCAATCTATAGGAGGGGCTTATATTCTGCAGTGGACTTTGTATTGTAATCCATCATCGGATCGCGAAGTAAAACTGGAGGGGTGGTGCGAAAAGGAGACAATCGTTTCTGGGCCCACTAGAAATTTTAACTTAATTTCATTATACATAAAAAATCATACCAATATATTATAGTAAACGGACTAAAGATTTTATGAAAATCTAACCGGAATCATGAAATCTGAAAAAAGAGTTGTTTTGATAATGTTCTGGCTAATGTAATATGAAAATAATGTGTGTAACGAATGCCCTACATAGTATATTATCTATGGTAACGAAGTACGAACTACTAAAAGGATTTTCCATCGATCTTAAAGTACCTTTAAATGCTGAATATACATACAACTTTGTTTTATACTATTAATTATTGACAGTGCAATGGTATTTTAATAATACCGGTGAAAACTACTAGACAATCTCTTTTAGTTTTTTACGTGGTAGAGCCATGCTGCAGAGCTGTCTATGTGGGATGTCTATGGGCTATAGCATTCACTTACCATCACGCGGAAAAAAAATTATCTACCCGTCAACCTTTGGATGCAGAGACAAAACTAACAAAGTGCGTAAGTTGATAAAAGCTAGAGACATAAATTAAAGTAAATATATGTTAAAACACAATAATACTTATACCCCATACATTAACTTGCATTTCGTCAATTCGTAAACATATTTTAATATATACATAATATATAATAATAATAATATCTTTATTTCGACCAACAAGGATCATATTACATAATTAATATAAGTATATGATAACATAGCCTATTGTTAATAATTAATTATAATAATAAAGAAAAGTTAAATTAATATAAATAATTAAGAGAATAAATAAAAATCTTTCAATAAGAACCTTTTTTGATTTCATTATATACATAATATATATTATATTATATACATAATATTTACATAAATTACGTAGGTACATATAAAAATAAATGGATGATATATTTATGTAAACACGAATGAGCTACTAATGAGATGATTCCGCCATTTTTAATAGCGTAACACGCTGCTATTTTACTAGTGTTAAATATGTATTCAGAGGTGATAATGCATCTGCATTTTGATTCTCAAATGGAGATAAATATGCGCTACTTTATACATTAACCATCAGATGTATTGTGTACTCGTTTGTTACTGTTCATTGCATAACCAATTAGCATGTTTTTGAAGTGAACATTTTTTTTAGAATCGTTGTAATTTGATACTCGATGAAACGAAAAAGAGACACTAAATAGAGACAAACATATACATTTATGAGTGATGTACACGAATGAGATGGAATACAGTATACAGTGTTTTCTATTATCTGTCTCGTCTTTATGCGGTACCTTAAATATGTTAATATAGCTTTTAACTGTAAAGATAAACAGTTCAAAAAGTCATAATAACTTAACGATTTATATTAAATTAGTCGTGTTTAGGCCATCTAGCATCTATTTCATACATACTAACAGTCACACACTCACATACATACGTACATAATTACATAGTTTTTATTTTATATCTTTCTATATAGCCAAACTGTTAATTCGCTCCATATAATATAATTTCTAATCATAAGTTATCTCTGTATATATACAAATAAATAAAATTAAAGTGTCTCTGTTTTTAATGTCGAAATAACAGCATTTTACTATATACATAATATGAAAATATATGCGGTATTTATAACAAAAACACGATTTTTAAAATTTTTGTCTGTCTGTCTTTCTGTCTGTCTGTCTGTTTGTTCCGGCTAATCTCCGAAACGGCTGGACCGATTTTGACCGGACTTTCACTGGCAGATAGCTGATGTTATAAGAGGTAACTTTTACAGGCTACTTTTATTTTGGAAAAAGAATTGGGGTTCCGCGCAATAAATTAAAACCCATGAAATCTAATCGTAATAAATTACGCGCGGGCGAAGGCGCGGGGAACAGCTAGTATTATACTAAGCGTCTAGTAAATTCGGGGGGAGGGGGGGGGGCTGGTGATCAGTAATACGGGTCTTTGAACCTGCCCACGTAGGTCACGACACCAGTCTTCCACGAATGACATAATATTGTTAAATAGAGATGTACCTAATACTAATGTATCTTCCATGTCGTTCTACCACGTGCTAAATACACACATGTTTTTTTCTGTCGACTTCCAAAAAGGAGACGGTACTCAATTCGACTGTATGTTTTTTTATGTGTGTTACCTCATAACTTTTTATTGGGTGAACCGATTTGGAAAATTCCTTTTTTTTATTTGAAAGCAGGTACTCCTCGTGTGGTCCCATATGAATTTGATCATAGTCAGACCAATAGTGTTTGAGTTATTCTTAATAACTCATATTGAAGTCGGCTGTACAAAATTTTAAATTTTAAATTATATATTTAGTAGCACAAAGAACGTTACATGAATGTTTAGTTTTTTTATTCGAGAAAAACATTTAGCAAAGATTATTGTTGAATAAATAATAGATTACCGTGTAGTGTCAGTGTAAGAATATCCACTACCCTATAACATTCCGTGGGTGTCGTAAGAGGCAGCAGAGGCAAATGAGGTAAACTACCTTTGACGCTGCTGCCCGTCGCTGGTCTGCATATTTTACGCATGGCGTAAACGAGATGGTTATATATTATAGCGCCATCTACCGAGAGCCATTAGATGTTTTTGAAATTTCCCATAGTCGTCTCTCACGACAACCACAGGACGAGACGTGGTGATGGTATTCATAATTCATAATTATTTATTTGCTTAGAATGTAGGTAGATGTTACAAAAGTATTATTAAAGCATAAAGTTCCGACACATTCTGCCTTATCAAGGCGTGCAAATTTTAATTGAATTTATAAGTTGCAATACATTTTCTTTACAATAATTATTGATGAATTTTAGTCTAATATAATTATGTCCTAATAGTACTAATAAAAATGTCAAATTAATAATAAAATAAATGTCAAAAGAATAATTACGAAGTACAATATCACACAATCATTTACAAAAATGTCAAAATACAAATGTTAACATGTAAAAACAGTAAAATCCACCTACCAATAATTATTCTATCGAAGTCTTATTTTATTAACTTACAGCAAAAAAATTCAAGCAATTTAGATACGGATATTAAATACGTAATTTGTTTTGATTTTTATGATCAAGATACTCATTAACGGTATAAAAACAGTTAAGTAAGAGCCATTCGTGAAGTTTGTTTTTTAACTTTGTCATTGGGAAATTTTTAAACTCGTCGGGTAAAGAATTTTTAAATTTAATCGCCATTATGTACGAATTTTTTTGAAAAAACTTCAATTTACATTTCGGAAGGTATATTCTGTTGTTAGATTTTATTCTTAAACTTCTATCTCTTAAAAAAATATTACTTGGGAAGTATTCAGGGAATTGCTTGACAAAAGTCGCAGCTTGTTTTATATACATACACATATATATATATATATATATATATATATGTATGTATATATATATATATATATATATATATATATATATATATATATAGGTAAATATTAAATATCATATTTAATATTTACCGTGCAGTGCCGGTGTAAGAATATCCACTACCCCATATAATTCCGTGGGTGTATTAAGAGGCGACAGAGGGAAACAAATCAGGAGATGGGCAGCAGCGTCTCCCTAATAACGACCAAAAATAAAAAGCTGCGGTTGCCAACCCGCTTGCCAAGCGTGGCAACTATTGCAAATATCCCCCCTTTGGCGCAATCTATGTGGGAGGTTGTTCAGCAGTGGACTTTAATAGACTGTAACGGTAACGGTAACGGAACTGCTGCAGCTTCGCATGAATAGGATCTACTAATGCGGTGTTATATAAGCAAGCGTTTTATATATATATAAGAACATTTAAAATAACTATTTTTTCAGATTAATTATAGCATAGATCCCTATTGGCAGTGCTTTCTATCAGTTCGCAAAGCTTCACCATCGCATCGGGCATTCCGAAGATAGTTATTTCAATAATACAGACAGAAACTTCAATAATATATATATTTTGATTATATAGTATATACATGGCACAAAAAAAAAACAATATTTCATTTTAAAGTAATACTTTTTGCTATTTTTAGCCATTAATAATAGTCGCACACCATTGTCACACTCAATTAAATATAATAGTTTTGCTTATTATATTTTAAACGTGTCACATGTTATATAATGTAACATTTTAAATTATAGTGTTCGGTATCCCTAGTTGTATTTGGATTGGCCACACTACTAACAGTGGGCAGGCAGGTTAATGTGCGCTAAGCTTGGCATTCTAAAGAATCATATATACATATGCTGCAGCTATATAAGTAGTATAGTTGTAGCACGAATGGGTCGGCTCGACCGGGGAAGAACCACGCTCTCACAGAATACCAGCGTCAAATAGCAGCTTAACACTGCTGTGTTTCGTATGGTGAGTGTAGAGAACCGGAGAACCTTTTTACTGGAAAAGAGGTATTCCATCTTAGTCCTCACGGGTGATCAAGGGGTTTCGGAAAAATGACTTTATTATTTACATTATAAAGTTCTATTTCGTAATGATATCACAACTTATTAGTTATACTCACAAATATTCACGAAAAATATTTCTTTACAAACTGAGAAAAAACTAATAAATATATTTTTGTGTGTGCTTTTATTCTCGTACACTGATAAAAATTGTTTATATGTTGGTATATGATTCTAAATTTAAATATCGCTAAGATCCTGTTATAGGTAATCATAAACTTATTATTTAAAAAAAAACCAAATAAAGTAGTTTGAACTTACATTCCAAAAGATTAGCGAAAACATATATAATTGTTCACTGATTCTATTTAATTTACACGAAATACAGGTTTTTTGCAAATTAGTTTGTTTAGGCTTTAGTTTATTTTAACAGTTTTCCTCGTAGCCAAGGCTAGCGCGTCCGCTGCCAACCCACGCACTACTGGTTTGTGTTTTGACACAACATATCACGGACCTTGCCGCCATATTCTGTTTCGACATTAAATACTAATTAATGACATTCAAATAATAAATAGCAATAAAACGAAGCATGTTCTTTATAATTTAGATATAATTATGTTTTTTTTTTATATAGCTACATGATTACGTAATATATGATAATACATTACATAGCATCACGGCTGTAATCACCAATAAGCTCCTGACCAACGTTTGAATAACGTAATGTGATAAACGAGTACACAGTCCATCTGAAGGTAAGTGAATGCTGTGGCCCATAGACATCTACATTTACCCTCGATTAAGAAACAAAATGCAGTTTTAAAAATTTTCTACGGATCTCCACACTCACCATACGAAACACAGCAGCATTGAGCGGGCTATTTTACGCTGTTATTCTGAGAGGGCGTGGTCCTTTCCCGGTGGAACTACCCTACAACTCATACATACTACAACGTTAATATAGCTATATTAAAGTTACAGTAGAGAACTACTACGTATAATAATATATAATAATACTAGCGATCCGCCCTGGCTTCGCACGGGTGATTTCAGGATCCTGAGAACAGCGCCACTTACCGGGTCCAATTATAAATTGCATTCAATCACGCATACAAAATTCCATCAAAATCGGTCCGAACAAATGGAGTTCAATCACAAACGCACAGAAGAATTATATGTAAAGATATCTTAATATGACAAACCCATATTCCACAGATTATTTATTTATAGGGCAGCAACGTTCGATTCCGCGTTCATGACGTATTTTTGAAATAGACGTAAAGTAACAAACGAGCACACGTCCACCTGATCATGAGTGGATATTGCGGCCTATATACCTACATCTATTAACAAGTCAACAAAATGCATATGTGTTGTCACTCCTGAGTGAATCTTCCTAATCACCCTCACCAAAGGTTTAACTGGATGAGTTCCTTTAGCGATAAGACCTCCTTTGTGCATTTAGTTGGTACACAATTTGTTATCAGTGTTTTAAAGAACAATTCCTCTTTACCAAGTAAAAAGGTTTCTGGGATAAAGTGGTAGCTGTACATGGTGACCCTTGGTGATTAAGGAACTAGGCTTTGGTGATTGAGTTTTTTTTTATAGGAGAGGGGTAAACGAGCATGCGGCTCACCTGATAAGTAAGTAAATCTAGTCCAGTTTAATCCTTAGAAGACACAAGTTTGCGCGTTTACCGCTAAAAAGAATCCCTTTGTCGTATCTCCTTAGTTTCAAGGCACTCCCCTTGTTGCCTCAGCCAGTATCGGTATCCTCGGCATCGACATATCGAGTGACGTACAGTTTCGTGGTTACTTGGAAGAGAAGGCCAAATTATCCTCTAAAAAGCTTTACAAGGTTCGGCCTCACATGGAATACTGTTCCCATCTCTGGGCTGGGGCTCTCCAGTGCCAGCTCATTCCACTTGACCACATCCAGCTCAGAGCGGCTCAAATCGTCGACGACCGAGTCCTTTCCGATCGGCTCGATTCACTGGCGCCGCGCAGATGTTGTATCTTTTTGCATTTTTTATCGCATCTACCACGGGGAGTGCTCTGAGGAATTGTTCGGACTAATCCCAGCCGCTCAATTTCACCAGCGCACATCGCGACAAATAAACGCGCGATACCATCCATACCATCTGAATGATTGGCGGTCCACCACTGTGCGAATTAGAAGAAGTTTTCTTCCTCGCACGACCTCTTTGTGGAATCGATTACCATCAGCGATTTTTCCGGACTGATACGACTTAGGGACCTTCAAGAAAAAGCCTACTCCTTTTTAAAAGGCCGGCAAACTTACCGCATGCTCGTGTGCCCCTTCTCCTATAAAAAAAAAAACTTCACCTCAGTCCCAGCGAGCGACATCTAGCGAACGGAAGATTATTAGCCCTCATTGAAATAAAACGCACAAATTTACCCATTTTTTGGGAAAATTTATCACCACTTTACCTAAGATATATTAAAAAAAATCTTAACTTGTTTCCTAATAATTAAAAAAAATTACATTGGCATTTGTACAAAAATTTTTTTTTTTTGTATTTTGAATTAGTCCGCTCGTTCTTTTTTCACGAGTCACGAGAATGAGGGCATTCAAGACTTTTTCTGCCACCAGGGCGGCGCCACAAGAAAGTGAGGTATTATATTTGTCAGATTTCATACCGGGGAAGTTAATCTGTTCGGAAAATGTAAAAGTTATTGTTTCTTTTTGTACTATTAGCTATATTTTATATTAATAACATTAAAATAAATAAACCAAACCACAGATATTTTTAAACGTAGAAAAATTAAAAAAAAAACCAAACCACTAAGGAATTGTTTTGTGTATTAATATAATACTCTAGAAACTGGTAATTTTTTTAAAAAACAAATTCTCAATTAAATTACATTGTGTAACAAAAAACTTTACTTTACTTTAGTGTCAACTAGCGACATCTGGTGAGCAGAAAATTATTACCCCTCATTAAGATTAACTCTCTCGTATCAGAACATCTTTTTTAAAGTAAATTTTTTAATTCATCTTTTTCATTTCTTTATAGTGCTGATCATACGACGTTTTTATAGAATATATAAATTGCACATGGCTAAAATCCATATCCGGAACACATTTATAGGACATAGAAACGATCGTTCCGTACAGGATTGGACTTGCGACCCCATAGCACCGCAACCAAACGTTTAGTCCCTGCGCGACCAAGCCGTTTAAAAGACAAGTCTAAATTACTCCGTTTGAAAAGGCTTGTAGGGCGACAACGGCGACAAACGAGCGTGATGGTGAAGTGGTTGCTGTGACCCATAGACATCTATCCTCGATTACGAACCAAAATACAAATGCGTTGTCATCCGTAAGGACTAAGATGGAATGCCTCGTTTTCAGAAAAGGGTATCAGTTCTCTGCACTTACAGAGCGTGACCCTTTCTCGGTTGAGCCTTAGTGCTACAACCATAAAAACCATGCGTGATTTACATTTTATAATTTATAAGACTGATTTATAACATTATATTGCCCGTATGTAAATAAGATAAAAAGGGGTTAAAGGTCTATAGAAATAAAGTGAATTGTTATTGTCATATCTTATAATGAAGATATTAATAGTAAGAACGGATTTCCCAAAATTTAAAAAGACGGACGGTCTGTTAGGATCAATTTTTTTTATAGAATATGGGTACCAGACGTGCACACAGTCTACCTGATGGTAAGCGGATACTGAGACCCATTGACATCTACATTTATACTCAAACAAGAAACAAAATGCAGATGCATTGCTGCCCCTGAGGACTAAGATGGAATGCCTCGTTTCCAGTAAAAAGGATATTTTTACAGGAAATACTCACTATACAAAACACAGCAGCATTGAGCCATTTCCCTGCTGGCCGTACGAGGAACCTCAAAGTCGCTCAGCGAGCTCGGCGTTTCCCAATATAAGAAATTCTGAAACATTATTGGTATTTAAAAACGTGTTAGAGATAACATCTTTGCATCCTGTTATTTAATATATTGTTGGGATGGTAAAAAATAAAAAGAAATACGAACAAATGAAGGAAGAATGGTAAACTCCCACTTATTTTAGCAGTATAAAGTATCACACAGGCGACTAAGAGGCATAAGTCTGTAATGCTAAGAGTCCCACTGCCGTGACTATGCATATGCATATGTTTTTGTAGTGCATCAGGGATGTTTGCGGCATACCAAACAGACGGTTTTAATGCCATCATACGCAAAAAACCCGCACCCCTTATTAGCAGGGTACGAGCCAGTCACAACAGCATTCTGAGCACCGTAACTGACAGATATACATCGCCGCTGTAGAACTGTCTTGTGCATAGACTGATTACTGGGCCCTATCCACCCCCATGATGATCTGTCTCGGCACAGTGTAGTTATTTTATTTCCCTAGATTTTAAGCAAACCATTGTACTACCACTGTAACTAACCCTTGTTATTATAATTGTTGTTATTATTATTGTGTTACTAACCCACATATGGATTTCAATTATCTGAAATAAAGAATTTCTTAATATTAATATTAACTATGCCCGTTGGGGTATTCTACTAAGGTTGGGAAGGAAGGTCGTGTTGCTGAGAGGCTGCCCTGTGCTACATTGAGATGGATAGTGTTGCTGTTGGTTTGCATACTTTGGTGTTATCATGTAATTGGGGTCCTGATAGTAAGCAGGGTTTGTTACCGAGGAGTGTTCTTTTATTTAAATACTTTTGAGAATAATTTCTAACATCAGAAGTGGAATAATTTGTTACAATACGTTATTTTATTATATTAGTATGTTTATATATATTATATGTAGCAACTGTATGAATTATTTTTATTTATAATATCATTTTATATAATTTACGTTACATTTTGTATATTATGGCAGAAGAAGCATGAGAGTAGAATAAATGCTGTAGAAATGCGGTCATTAAGGAGTATGTTAGGGATGAATCTGAATGACAGAGTGAGAAATTGTTTAATAAGAGAAGAGTGTGGTTTGCAAGATGATGTTGTGACCAGGATTAAGAAAGGAATGCTTCGGTGGTTTGGCCATGTCGAAAGAATAAATGAGGAAAGAGTGACAAAGCAAATTTATGTTGCAGAGGTGAACGGCATAGTCGGGAAGGGTCGCCCTGGGCGAAAGTTTATCGACCAAATTGGCGATATATTAAAAATGGGCCAAATCAAGAGCACCTTTAACCGACGAGCGTGTATGCGTAGGTATATGGATGTGGAGGAAGCGAGAGAGGTGTGTCAGGATCGTGCCAAATGGAAGTCCATAATCTCTGCCTTCCCCTCTGGGTGACAGGCGTGAGTGTTTATGTATTTATGTTTATGTATTTTGTATATTAGTTACAGTAGTGTTAGTATTGTACGCACTAAGTTTGCATTTTTAAATATATTTTCCTTTGTGGGTCTACTGGAAGATATTTCAGCTAATTATGGAATAAGTAGAACCTTTGTACAAACTCGCTATAAGACTGTTTCTGTATCTTGTTGTGTGTACATAAATAAATTAAAAAAAAAAACTTATAATCATGTGTTCGTGACTTAATAGTCAAGTAAACCAAAACTAACCCTGGCTAGACTTGCTATAAGGTCAAACTCGAATACCGTTACCGTTACAGTTAAAATCCACTGCTAAACTCGTTTGCTCCCCCTTTATATAAAAAGATAACTGCACCTTTGAGTACCTATGCAAATCTTCATCTGACTTTAATCTGTTCCACCAAAACCGATTAAGTTAAAATTTTGCACACAATATTAATGCTGATGACAATACTATCTAGTATACTCAGTTACTTATGTGATTTTTTCAAAATGGCCGCCGTTTCTAATTGTTTAATTTATTTTTACGTGGTAGAGCTATATTAATAGTATGGTTCTGGCACGAATGGGTCGGTTCGACCGGGGAAGGACCACGCTCTCACGTTTCGTATGGTGAGTGTAGAGAACCGGAGACCTATTTTACTGGAAAAGAGGCATTCCATCTTAACCCTCACGGCTGACAACGCATCTGCATTTTAATTCGCAAACGAAGATAGATGTAGATTTCTATGGGCCACAGCAACCATTTACCATCAGGTGGACTGTGTGCTCGTATGTCACCATTATTCTATAAAAAAAAATTGAAAGATAATTTCTTTACAATCCCCTTGATCTGGATATAAATTTTGTTTTATTAAATTGAACATGTGTTGTTATCTCTTAAGTCTTTCACCCAGTAATTATTATTGCTTATCGGAATTTACAGGAAGGTAAGAGTTGTGATACGTACCCAAACGGACCCCTAAGTGGAAAGAAAGTCCTGGCACCTAGTAGTGTACTTGTGTAGAGTTGTAATAACGATAATAACGAACAATTAATTGAGTAGGAAATTGCGGCATCACAAACCGAACCCGCGAAGTGTGGCAGGTACCAACTCTAGGGATCTTCCTTCTCCATCCCATCGGCTTCACTAGCGTAGCCCTTCTCTAGGAGGTTATTCATTTGAGTTGTATATGTGTCTCGAAACTCCGGTGACTGGTCCATCTTCCGTTCGATGGTTCGAAGTGTTCGAGCTGCCATCTCGTAGCTAGGTGGCATCTTGACGTTGTCGTCCCTCCACGGCAGTCCGACTTTATATGGCTCGCCGACCCTCTTGACGGTGCGCCGAAGATGTCGACAGCACGCTCCTCTTCCCGTCTTGGCCTACTCTTGACCGAGATACCTATTGAATCGATCTCATACTGCCTCTTGAGGAGATCCGTCAACTCCTCGTCTATACTCGAGAATAGAGATAGACACAGCACATCCAAATACGAAATGTAATGATTTTTATAAAATTTCATAAAAGTTCAATCGAGTTTACCATAGATGCGACGCTAGCAAACGGGTTAACAACCGCGGTTTTTTTTTATTTTTAGTCGTTATTAGTAAGACGCTGCTGACCATCTGCTGATGTGTTTCTCTCTGTCGCCTCTTACGACACCCACTGGATGGTATGGGTAGTGGATATTCTTACACCGCCACTAAACGGTATGTGTGAATAAAAGCATTAAACAAATAAAAAGAAAAAAAATATTTTACAATTTGATGTCGGTTTTATTTCTTCTGTACAAAGTTTCCTTCGTTGTCCAAACTAGTAATAAATTAAAAAAAAATATTATTTCTTTAAGTAAGTTGGTGACATTATTATGATAAAATGATAAATCCCCGCGTAAATACACAGCGATATTTATAAGTGTTGGTTTTATTAAATATCTGTTGTTTTCCTTATGTTTGCACAGTGCGAGCGTCAACACAAACGCGGGACGACGCCGGTTTCGAGCATAATTTTTTATCTGTGGCACTCATGTCAAAGCGAAATGAGGTGAGGTTATCTTAGAATATTAATTTCTTACATTTCTATAAATAATTAAACTTGAGAGCTTAATTTAAATTAATTCAAAGACATTATTACGTTGTTAGATGTATTAGATTTAAGGTTAGATATACACTAGAGCAACGCTGCAGCTATATTATGGTTGCGTGAATGACGATCTCACAGAGTTAAAAGTTAAAGTTACAGCCTATATACGTCCCACTGCTAGGCACAAGTCTCATTTCTGAGAGGGTTTTAGGGCAAGGGAATGCCCGCCGCACTGCCCTAATGCGTGTTGGCGAACTTCACATGTCTTCGATTTTTTTTTTCTTAATACACAGATATGCAAATTTTCTCTCGATGTTTTCCTTCACCGCCGAGCACGTTCTGTGTTTCGTATGGTGAGTATAGAGAACTGGAGACCCTTTCTAATGGAAACGAGGAATTTTATCTTAGTCCTCAGGGGTGACAATGCATCTGCATTTTGATTCTTAATTTGAGATTAATTGCAGATGTCTATGGGCCATAGCATCCACTTACCATCAGGTAGACTGAGTGCTCGTTTGTCACCCATATACTATAAAAAATATGTTATTTTGTTTCTTCTCTTGTTTGGAATTAAGGTTGAAAATCTGACAGCTTAAATCCAGCACGATATTCACAACACCGGCTGCTGATTTTCTTTTATTGCAAGCTCTTGTTTTAACTTTGATATTGATATTTCTACGTGGTAGAGCCATGCTGCAGCTATATTCGTAGTATATAGTTGTAGCTCGAATGGGTCGGCTCGACCGGGGAAGAACCACGCTCTCACAGAATACCAGCGTCAAATAGCAGCTTAACACTGCTGTGTTTCGTATGGTGAGTGTAGAGAACCGGAGACCCTTTTTACTGGAAAAGAGGCATTCCATCTTAATCCTCACGGGTGACAACGCATTTGCATTTTGATTCTTAATTTGAGATTAATTGCAGATGTCTATGGGCCATAGCATCCACTTACCATCAGGTGGACTGTGTGCTCGTTTGTCACCCTATCCTATAAAAACGATCTAAGAAGAAATTTAATTGAATAAGTTTACAAAATGGATGCCAAAAATTGTAAAATCATGGTCCAAGTTATTATTCCTTCACAATAAAATCATACTACTATGTCAAGAAAGTACCGGGAATTGGTCGATGGAAAACAAAATATGTATTATTCATATAAATTTATTGTATCGCCTTCAGAGTACGCCCCTTCCAAAATAATAGACTTACGCCAACGAATAAACACAATCATAACAAAAAAATTATACGCATTTTTTGGAATGGACTTCAGTGTTCGCCGCAAATTCTCTTTTATGCCATCTATCGACTGAAAACGGGTGTATTTGAAGCGGTAATTTGAATTTTGGAATACGAAAAAAGTCAACCGGTGTCATATCATCTCTACGGTGGCTATTCAATTAGATTTGTTGAGTTTTTTTCCAGAAATTCATTCACAATGATATCCTTGTGTGACGGTGTGTTATCGTGGTGTAAAATCCATGAGTTTTCCCCCCACAAATCTGGTCTTTTTGGACGAATTTGCTCTCTCAAACGCTGCATTACGCTCAGTTAATATTTTTATTTACTATCTCACCCTCTGGTAAGTATTCTGAGTGCACAAAACCGCGGTAATCGAAAAAAAACTGTGCTGCTAAACGAGTGACAAGGCTGAAAGGACAGAATTGGCTCCTATCCGTGTGGTAGCGGCGTGAAATATACTATCCCCTAGTTTCGCATCATGAGACAACAACAAAAAAATGGCCCCGGATTCCCGACGCCCCTTTATTGTAGCAGGAAGCAGTGCAGGGCAGTGCGAAAAATCTCCGGGAGGAAAACCGGCGACGAGGTTCGCCACCTGTCACGTTTTGTCTGACGGAGGGACGAAAAATGGATTGCGGAAGCCCGTCTGGTTACGCTGAATGTATATGAGACAGTGAATAATAAGGTAGATGAAGTATGCGATATGATGTATGATAGAGAAATAGATGTGTTATGTGTAAATGAGACGAAACGGAAGGGGAAGGATGCCACTACACATGGTATGTATACTGCGTACTGGTCGGATGTAGACGAGACCGAGCGGGCATACCAGGGAATTGGTATCATCCTTTCAGAAAGAAGGGGTCATTGTGTGAAAGAGTATGTATGTGTAAGCCCGAGACTGCTATGGATACGAATGAAAGTGGGCTTAAAGAAGTTGTTTGTTCTAGGGGTTTACGTCCCAGATATGTCTAAGCCCACTTATATCCGAAAGCAGTTTTGGAACATGGTAACATTGGGGTTGATGAAATGTAAGGGTAATGAAAATATTGTTATATTAGGAGATTTTAATGAAAGGTTTGGTATGAAGAGGCTAGGTTATGAAAGGAATTTGGGAACGCTTCGTGATGAAAGTATAAATGAGAATGGTAAAAGTTTTCTTACCGTATGTATGGAAAAGAACATTTTTGTGACAAACACTTTCATTCGTCATATAAAGATTGACATGTATAGATGGGAAAGAGGTGTTGATAGAAGCATGATAGATTTCATAATTGTGGATGAAAAAATGAGGAGTGCAGTGACAGATACAAGGGTTTACAGGGGTCCAGCGTAGGGACGGATCATTACTTGGTCACTTGCCAAATTAATGGTCTATTCAGACGTTGGGGGCATCGGACATCTGTTTCCACTACTGTGTTACAGCGTATAAGAACATAGGCGTTACAAAAAGAATGAGTAAAAGAGAAGAACAAATGTAGACTGAGAGAAATTATCAGTGGTTTGGATGAATTATGTATGAATAATTTAGACTTGGAGACTGTGTGGCATAATGTTAAGAAAGGTTTGGAAATGCAGCTACTGAAGTATGTGGTGCAAGTAAGGGAAAGAATGAAAGGATAAATAACACGTTATGGTGGCATGGGATGGCTAGATTTACTAGCCACCAAGGCTGGTAATTCTGACGCTATGACTGATGAGATTGAAAGAAAAAAGGCAGACTTTAGACGTATAAATAAGAGAGTAAACGAAGTAGTTGAAAGTAAAAAGCAATAAAGAATGGATAAGAATGATAGAAGAATATCGGATAATTTCCAGGCAAATATTATAATGTTCTGGAAACTCATAAGAACTACCTGGGGACATTAAAAACAGCCTAGAACGAATGCTATACGAGACTAGAATGGTTGTATGCTGCATGACGAAGTTTCAAGTTTGCGAGAAGAGGGAGTGGTGGCAGGCCCACTGTACACCTTGTTTTATTTATGTTGGGAACTGAAGCGGGTACCGGAATTCTGGTGCAAAGCCGTGATAGTCACAATATATAAAGGAACAGGTTCACAGAAGGTCTGTAAAAAGTACCGTGGTATCAACATTCTTAGTATTGCGCGAAAACTGTGTGCTAAGGTACTAATTGAAAGAGTTATGAAAGAAAGTGATGCTATGTAAATGAAAGAAAAAATTTTTGGATGTGCAAGCGGGATTAAGAAAGGGAATGGGATGCATGGATCAAGTATTTTCCATACGCATGATCGCGGAGAAGTTTTTGGCTAAAAACCAAAAAGTTTTTGTGCGTTCCTGATGGACCTGGAAAAGGCTTATGACAATGTGGACAGGGATATGTTATAGCAAACACTGAACTCATTTGGGTTGAGCGCTTGGTTGATACAGGCTATAAAGTTTCTTTATAGGGCCTCTATTGCTTGTGTCAGGATCAACGGGGTCTACTGTGAACGATTTGGCATCCATAAAAGTGTCAAACAGCGTTATGTGACTTCCCCGTGGCTGTTCCATATGGACAGTTGTTTGGAAAATTTTAAAGTTGAAGAATACGGGTTAAGAATGCGTTTTGTTCGCCGATGATCAAGTCATATTTGCGTCGTCGGCGGCCGACTTGCAAATAGTGGTTACATTAATGAACAGGTCATTAAAAGAAAAGGGAATGAAAGTGAACGTAAGAGAAAAAGTAAAACGATATGTAAAATAACAATGGAAGGGGAGTTGTTCGAGCAAGTATATTAGTTTGTGTATTTTGGATGTATATTTAGCAGGGATTGTACATATGATAAGGATAAAGAACGTCGGATAAACTCAGGGAATAGAGTAAATAAAAATGTTTCTACAAAGGCACATATGGCATATAATGGAAACGATTATTAAGAGCCAGCTCTTGCGGTACCTTGAGGATCACCAGCTGATTAGTGACCGCCAGTACAGTTTCCGTCGAGGTCGCTCAGCTGGTGATCTTCTGGTCTACCTGACTCATAGATGGGTGGAGGCAGTGGAGTCCAAGGGGGAGGCATTGGCCGTTAGTTTGGACATAGCGAAGGCTTTCGATCGGATTTGGCACAAAGCGCTTCTTTCGAAGCTGCCTTCCTATGGGCTTCCCGAGAAATTATGCAATTGGATCACCAGTTTTGTTGCAGATCGGAGCATCAAGGTCGTAGTAGACGGTGCATGCTCCGATTACAAGCCCATTAACGCTGGTGTTCCACAAGGCTGCGTGCTATCACCAACGCTGTTTCTTCTGCATATCAATGATATGTTGCAAGCCAGTAACATTCATTGCTATGCAGACGACAGCACTGGTGATGCTTTATACACCGGCCGTGCCAATATTTCTCGGGAAATCGTCGCCGAGTACCGGAACAAACTTGTGTGTGAAGTCGAGACTTTCTTGAAAAAAGTCTCAGACTGGGGGTGACTAAATCTAGTCCAGGTTAATCCCCAGAAGACACAAGTTTGCGCGTTTACCGCTAAGAAGAATCCCTTTGTCGTATCTCCTCAGTTTCAAGGCACTCCCCTTGTCGCCTCAGCCAGTATCGGTATCCTCGGTGTCGACATATCGAGTGACGTGCAGTTTCGTGGTCACTTGGAACTTGGAACTAAAAAGCTGGGCGTGCTCAGCAGAGCGGGACAGTATTTCATGCGGGCGCACCGCCTGCAACTTTACAAGGCGCAGGTTCGGCCTCACATGGAATACTGTTCCCATCTCTGGGCAGGGGCTCCCCAGTGCCAGCTCCTTCCACTTGACCGCATCCAGCGCAGAGCGACCAAGTTCTTTCCGATCGGCTTGACTCACTGGCACTGCGTAGAGATGTTGCATCTCTTTGCGTATTTTATCGCATCTACCACGGGGAGTGCTCCGAGGAATTGTTCGGACTAATTCCAGTCGCTCAATTTCACTATCGCTCATCGCGACAAAACTCGCGATACCATCCATATCATATGCATGTTTGGCGGTCCACCACTGAGCGATTCAGAAGTTTTCTCCCTCACACAACTTCCTTGTGGAATCGATTACCACCAGCGATTTTTCCGGACCGATACGACTTATCGGCATATATACGGCAACGGATCTGCGATTCCCCTGATGTAGCAGTTGTTCATGGGCGGCGGTACTCGCATGCTATCAGGTGAGCCGCATGCTCGTTTGCCCACTCTCCTATAAAAAAATAGCAATTCACAATGCTTTGCGAGTCCCTACATTAATGTATGGTAATAAAAGTTGGGTGCAGCAGAAGAAGCACGAGTGTAGAATAAATGCTGTAGAAATGCGGTCATTAAGGAGTATGCTAGGGCTGAATCTGAATGACAGTAATTCAAGTAGTCGATTGTTTGCTTTGCGGTGTGCGACGAGGCGTTGTCGTGGTGAAGGAGGATCCTACTGCGAGGTCGTTTCTCCCGAACTTTTTCCAAGACAAGTGGCAACCAACTGTTAGTGTACCACTATGCAGTAACTGTTTTTCGATGCTATAAAACAATTTTTGAGTAATGACCTGTCCTTCCGAAGAACGAGGCCACCACCTTTTTTCCCACGCTTCGATCTCTCTTCACTTTAGTTGGCAACTCCTCACAAGGAAACACCCAGACAGCAGACTGTCTCTTAGTTTCAGGATCATAACAATAAATCCAGCTTTCATCAACCGTAAGTATGTTGAACACAGCATTTGAGTCGCCTCCGTTAAATCTTTGAACCATTTCACGACACCAATCAACACGACGGAGTTTTTGGGTTTCTGTCAAATTATAAGGTATCCACCGCGCACATAGCTTCCTAAAATGCTGCTTTGCTAAATGTTCATGGAGGATTTTGTGCACTTGACTCATACCGATGTCTAAGCTTGTCCAAATATGCTGATGAGTCACTCTTTTGTCAGTCTCTATCATACGCCGCACAACACTGATGTTATCTTCAGTCGTCGCCATAGAAGGCCGTCCCTCACGCGGATCATCGGTGAGATTATTGCGACTACGTTTAAGCTCATTAAACCAGTCGTAAACAGTGGCACGAGATAGGGCTCCATCGTGAAAGGCCAATCGAAGTCTATCGTAACTTTCTTGTTGACTTAAATGACATCGAAGTTCATAAAAAAATCATTGCACGAAATTTTTTTCGCGTTAAATTCATGCTGACGTGTTTCAATTTGCCGCCAAATCGTAAACAAAGGACAAATTAATAAAATACATACACAATAATATAGGCAAAGAATTCCATTTTCAAAATTTCAACTTATTTTTTTATTACATCGTTTACAAGTGGCCAGTTCTAAAAAATTTTAAGTCCCCCTCGTACCAGGAGGGATCTAGGCTATATTTTTTTAACTGTTTATATATCTATTTTTATATCATATATCAAATCATCCCGAGGGTGTCGTATGAGGCGAAAGAGGGAAACTGAAACAGAAGATGAGCAGCGACATCTCCCTGATAAGAACGCAATAATAATGAGAAAACTGCGGATGCGAAACCATCTGCCAATCGTGTCAGCTATGAGGCAATCTAGGTGGGAGATCATGATGATCAAGATGTTTCAAGATCGAATAAAAACCTAAGGAAAATAAACAAACCGGTCCAATAGGACACGATGAGAGGACACCCGAAGACCACCACTATTGACGGAGCGTTTACTTCAAATCCTTGTTATTACCATAGGCATACAATTTTGGTGACCGCTGTCCTATCGACCCTGATGGTGTTAACGGCGTGCCAGTCGGACGATGAAACAGCAGCCATGGTCCAGGCTTTAAACTCTAACGAACCACAAGAGAATACAACCAACGACGAAGAAGACCTTAACCTAGATCCAGTTCTTGATGAAACTGACACGGGTAAGATTTTGTTTATAATAATATAGTTATTTTTGCCCGATCGAAATTCGGTCAAAGCGGCCTGATTTAACTTAAACTACCCTTCTTCGCAGGACAGGATTAAATATGAAATAAGTATGTACACAAGCACTGGTGCACTTGTATATTTCCTCACTCATAGTGCGATAGGATTGCAATGCGACACAAATGGTGTCTCCTGTTTTTTTTTTTTGTATGGGGAAATGCGGCTGATTTAGAAAATATTTCCTTTACCAGATTTTTTTTTAATTTTGCTTTAGATATTTGGCATAGACAAGATCAAATAAGTATTTTTTTTTATACCGGGCATGTCTTACGATGTAATCTTATGAAAGGTAAATGCGTTATTTACATTTGATACATAACTGGCGATTCGCCCCGACTTCGCATGGGTCCAGAATCCAGAAATCGATGTTGACAACAGCGCCACCTACCGTGTCGGGTGGTGTGAATCTACACCATCTAGGGTGCCTCCTCTACACTATTCGCGAAGTAGATCGAAGTTGGACGAGGCGATTAGTGTAGAGAGGTACTTCGATACGCTTCGCCTCGGGCGACTTCCGATCGCTGTTGGATTCTTGCGCCAGAGTCAAAGGACTTCTCTAAGTACTCCGAAGTTACACGAAGCATCTCACTAATTTAATTAAATATGGTACATAGCTTTCTACATTTAGGTCACCTATAGCAGCTGCCTCTTGAAAATTCATGTTAGGGGTGCGGGAGACTCAAGACAACTGAGCTCTTCGTGAAGTAGCACGAGTGGGTAATCGTTCAAAAAAACGTTCTTCGCACTGCGATCGACTTCGACGAGCACTTCGTCAAAGTTACTCCACGAGTAGTATAGAGGAGGCAACCCATTCAAAAACACTAAAAAATTTCATCAAAATCTATCGAGTCGTTTTTGAGTTTTAACGAGACAAAAGGACAGCAGTTGATTTTTATAAATAAAGATTAAAGTTAGTTTAGTGTTAACAAAATAATATTGACTTTAAAAATAATTAGAAAGGTTATCGAGTGGCGGCCTCGTACCGGTAGGCGAAGTGTAGGGCTTCCCTCCACTAGATGGAGTGACGTTCAGGTAAGACATGCAGGAAGTCGATGGATGCAGGTGGCTCAGGATCTTGCTTTGGGGCATTCCTTTGGGGAGGCCTATGTTCAGCAGTGGAGTTGTGATGGGCTGTAATAATGATGATGATGATTGCGCAAAATAACAGCTTTTTACTAAATTTGCATATGAAAGTATATACGGTTTATATTAAAAAAAAATCTTGTATCTGTCTTTCTGTGTATCTGTTTGTTCCGGCTAATCTCTGAAACAACTGGACCAATTTTGATGGGACTTTCACTGACAGATAGCTTATATTATAAGGAGTAATTTAGGCCACATTTGTTTCAGAAAAAAAAATTAAAACACATGTCGACGTGAACAAAATTCGATTCAAATAGGGAAGTATAATAATAATTATAACTAAAAATTATTCTATGCGAACAAAGTCGCGGGTACAGCTAGCCTTAAGTATTAATGATATCTATTCCCGTCTCTTTCTATTATAATTTAGTGAAAAGAGAGATCTTGGCATACACTAAATTGATAAATTGACGTCTAGGTTTAATAGTAAGGCCGTATATATATATCAGTTCCGTTAAATTAATATGTAAATTTTTCTTTTCTGTATCTGTTCCAGGTCCGAAGTCAGAGATCGCGCGTTCTAAAGGTTTGTGCATTATTAACATTTTTTTTTAAAAATGGGTATCTAATAAGCATTGGCTTAACACCTTTTGTAATTACCCTAAAATATAAAAAAAAAAACAGATTCAGTCATAAGGACTGCCGATAGAAGTCAACGGTCAATGATATATTATTAGCGCCGCGTAGTAGACATGATATTGAAGTATTGCGCTTGCGCTAGCATGTCAAGGTCATCGGTGACGCGAACCCATAAATTTTTCCCCTACCAAATATCGCCCAATGTGGCTAAAGAAGTTTTCACTACAAAACATAAGAATATCAAAAAATATATTCAGGGTTACGTGGTACGTGCTACGTGGTCGACTCGGCCGGGGAAGGGAAATGGCATCACGCTTGCGCAAATACAAGTATACTAAGTGTTTGGTATAGTCAGTGAGTAACCGAGCCCTTTTACTGGCAACGAGTCATTCCATTATATCCTCAGATGTAACATCGGCATTTTGATTTTTAATAGATAGCAATGGGCCGGCCATATAGTTATAAGAACTGACAACCCGTGGGGAAGCAAGGTTCTCAAGTGCAGCCTCGTACCGGTAGGCGAAGTGTGGGGCGGATGCAGGTGGCTCAGGAGCGTGCTTTGTGGCATTCTTTGGGGGAGGCATATGTTCAGCAGTGGACTTGTGAAGGGCTGTATTGTGATGATGATGATGAGATAGCAGATGTTGCTGTGTAACGCAGCATCCATTTCCTATCAGATGACATGTATGCTAGTGCGTGTGTCTCCTTGAGTGTTTGCGTGTGAAATGGACATCCCATGTCTTAATATTCGAAAGTGATAAGGGCTAAAAGATCTCCTGACTTTCAATATTTTTTTAACGAGCACACAACCCACCTGATGGTAAAGTAGATGCTGTGGCCCATAGACATCTACATCTATCCTCAATTAAGAATCAAAATACAAATGCGTTGTGACCCCTGAGGACTACGATGGAATGCCTCGTTTCCAGTAAAAGAGTGCCAAAGAACCGAAGACCCGGTTCTCTGCACTCACCATGCGAAAGACAGCAGCATTGAGCTGCTATTTTGCGCTGGTATTCTGTGAGAGGGTGGTCATTCACCAGTCGAGTCCACCCATTCGTGCTTCAACCATAATATAGCTGCAGCAAGGCTCTACCACGTAATGAACATCTCTTTTAATGTCAAACTTTAGTATGTCAATAGACCTGGCAAACATGTAGCCAGTCTAATGTTCTATTTGAAGAAGAAGAAAGACATATGGCAATTTTTTTAATACTAGCCTTGTCCCGGCGCGTTGTTTCCGCAGAAGAAATAATTGTCTAATTATCGTTTCATAATTTAAAAGAGATATAACTCTTGTTCAATTAGGAATGACAATACAATAATTGAAATTTAATTATCCACAACTTTCAAATAAATTATAAGTACCGTAAAATGAGGTGAATAGAAATCGCGGGGTGAATAGACACAAGTCTGGTTATTTGATAAAGTTGTCTCTAGGTTTGTCTACAGCTCGGGAACGTGTGTTTATTACTGCTGTTTATTATTTGCCAACATTTTTCCCTTTATTTTGGGTAACCTTTAAATTAGTGTCAATTTTGTGGACAGTAAAGAAAAGGGCGGTAATATAAACGTGTGAGTACAAGTGGTTTTATGCTGCGTAAAACTTTTAGTTACACGTTAATTTCTTCAGTGTTTTGTCATTGTGATTTGTTTATTTAGAGAGTTAAGTTTCTCATTTATTTGTTAACACATAGGTGAGTATCGATACTCAACGATTTTATTCTTTTAAATAGTAAAATCAGGATACTGGTATATTTTCTCGAATTCGAGGTGAATAGATACGACTGAGGGGTGAATAAAAACGCCTTTGGGGTTAATAGAAACGAAGAAAGGGGTGAATAGATACGAATGAGATTTTTAAGGTTGTCAAAACTTATTTGCACCATTTACTTACTACATAAATTAATTTACGTAGCTAATTGAAACTAAACTTAAAACAAAAACGTTTAAACCATATTAAAGGTATTTAAAAGTTTTCCCTTATAAATGTTAAATTTGGATATTTTTTATATATTTAAATTCCAAATACTAGAGGTTTTACCATTACACCAAATACAAGTTCCTGCAATAAATATAATTTATATGCTCATATGATTTAGTTCTATGTAGTAGGTAAATACATATATCATTCATTATATTTGTATTTTATTTTTTAACAGACACGCTCGTTATACGAGTTAAAAAAGTATCTAAACGGCGCGGAATAGGTGTGACGCGAGTTATCAGCTTCAAGTCCCGATATTATGTCAAATTACATTCATGTTTAGTGCTTACATAATTTTATAAATAAGTAATAGTGATTTTTAATCTCGTCTTGTTACCTACAACTTAAAATAACCAAAGGTTATTAATCAAAACACGTAGTATTATAATTAGTGTTATATAGTTTAACAAACTTTGAAACATTTTTTTATATTTTGTGTTCATTACTTAAAAAAATATGTTCAAAACTACGTAAGCAGTGGCTTATTTATCTAATGGCTTTATGTCGCAAATGCTTACGCTACAAGGCAGTTAAATTACATTACTCTGATATTTTTAATTTATATAATATGGAATTATATAGATATCAGATTTATTAACTATTTTTTATAATGACAATTTTGATGTAGTTATGTTTTATTTCATTTGACTCACAAGCTCACAACCTACATACTACAACAAAAGTAAATTTGACAACTCTGGCATTTTTTCTTTATTCACCTCTATGTTGTTTCTTTTGACCCCGGATTCCCGTTATATAGAAACCGACTACTTTTTTTCTAAAATACAAAGAATTTGCATGGTTTTACTCGTTTAAAGCATTAGTATTCGATAAACTACAACAAGACTCACAACATTAAAGTGTTTTATTATCGGCTTATATACAATATATGTAAGAAAAACAGTGTAGAAGTTGACAGTTGTGTCTATTCACCCCATTTTACGGTACCAGAAGCGCGCCACCTGCTGTAAGTTAATTGTACTATACCTATAACCTTCGCGCAAGTGCAAGCAGTAAGTTGACAGTGTTTTAGCACAATTTGATGAACGCGCATACAATACGAACAAACAAATATTAATTTTCTATACTAGATTATTATCGTGATCATTTTCCATTCGTTCTAGAAACAAGTACTGAGTGCATTGATAAGGAGGGGCAGCGCGGTGTTTGTGTAAACTACTACCTCTGTGACCAAGAATCCAGGACAATAATAGAAGATGGTCGCACGATCATAGATGTCAGGTTAGTACATTTATTAACAGTTTAAAGCAAGCCTTGATTGCGGTGTAGGTATAAGGTTACGCTACAAGTATAAAAAGTTATATTGCTATTTTTGAAGGTAGACCGAAAACGGTTAAAATTCGCCGAAGGTATCGCTATTTTTAAGGGTACCGTTATACCTTTGTATAACCTTTATAACCGAAATTATATTGATAACCTTAAATATCTGTTTGTGTAACCAAAATTATCTGTTGTTTTGACAATGGCAATTAAGAAATTCTAAGAAACTAATTAAAAACTAAGGTAACTTTGAACCACAAGAAGAAGAAAACTTAGACGTGAAAATTTAAACGTGGTAGAGCCATGCTGCAGCTATATTATGGTTGTAGCACGAATGGGTCGGCTCGAACGGGGAAGGACCACGCTCTCACAGAATACCAGCTTAAAATAGCTGCCTAATGCTGCTGTGTTTCGTATGGTGAGTATAGAGAACTAGAGACCCCACTTTTCTGGAAACGAGGCATTCCATCTTAGTCCTCACAGGTGACAACGCATCTGCATCTTGAGTCTTTATTGAGGTAGATGTCTATGGGTCACAGTAACCACTTACCATCAGGTGGACTGTGTGCTCGTTTCTCACCCGATCCTATAAAACAAAAAACCTATAAGTTGATAATTAGGTTAGAAAATTAGGCTAAAAAAAACGCTACCGTTTTGTCATTGTCAAAACAACAAATAATTTTGATTACACAAACATTTTGGTTCGCCAGCAATTGTCTTTTAATTCTGACGGCTCCGTGATGCAGTACGTTAGCAGTGAGGTAGGCAGCCGAGGGTCGCGGGTTCGAATCCCGCACGGAATAATTATTTGTATGGTCTGAGGGCGGCATTTTTGTATTTAGCAGCCCCGGATAGCAGCACTACTGTAATGTTCCCATACTATACTAGTGGTTAGAAAGATTGGCTTTTATTAGTTTAATCCAGCGCCATTTACCATGTTAACCACGTAGCGGCGGTGTAAGAATATCCACTACCCCATATCATTCCGTGGGTGTAGTAAGAGGTAACAATGGAAAACATTACGCAAGCTTTGTCCAAAGCAAAACCATATTTTCACACCTACTGCCTGCGGTAATGTGTCAATATTGAATTTTGTAGTGAATGAAATTGTAACATGGCATTTATAAAAAGAAGAAATACGGATGAGATGCGGACGCATAGAACCAGAGTAACCGGCATAGCTCAACGGATTAGTAAGCTCAAGTGGCTTGGTCGGCCAAATAGCTCGAAGAACCGGCAACCGATGGGGAATGGGGAGATGCAGGAAGTCGATGAATGGTGGCGTAGTGGCGGTGTTTTGTGGAACTCCTTGGGGGAGGCCTATGCCTAGCAGTGGACTTGTGAAGGGCTGGAATTATGATGATCATGGTTTATTAAAAGACTCCCAGTTTCTTGTCGCTTCCTCTTTGAGAACACCTTCTTTTTGCTAATCGGTTAAGATTTTGACGTTTATATGCGCATTAGGAAATCCTTATAATATAAAATTCCGTGAAAAGTGCATAAATGGCAGCCGTGGTAGCTCAGGGGTTAAACGCTCGCTGTAAATTTTAAATTTCACAGTACGCGAACAACCTGGGTTCGATCCCCGCTGGCACAAATGAAATCGTTCATTGCAATTTTAAGTTTTGATTTATCACTTGTGCTACGCGGTGAAGGAAAAAGAATATTTCGAAGACATGTGAAGTGCGCCAACACGCACTGGAGGATAAACACTTGATACCTACTTAACTTAATACTTACTTACCACCCTACTTACTACTTAATATCCTAAAACCCTCTCAGAAATGAGAGGAGGTCTGTGCCCAGTAGCATAACTTCAACTAACTTTAAATGACAGATACTATCGATGTTTCCAGATCGAGGGAAGATTGCCAGGAATTTCTCGAGGTTTGTTGTCAACGTAATCAAGTTCTCCAAAAATCCGCCAAACCTGAACTCAGCCCATTACCGAATGAATTAGGACACGACGTAGTACGCAGCGATGAGAAGCCGAAAGCGAGCGAATGTGGTTGGAGTAATCCTGGCGTGAACGTGTTCTTCACCCCCCGAAGTGGTGACGGAGGTGTTACCGATGGCAAAAAGGTCTACGCTGACTTCGGCGATTTTCCGTGGATGGTAGCCGTGCTCAAGTTAGTGTTTTTTTTAATATTATTTTAAGCCAGAGCTTAACTACCATTCCACCTGATGGTAGGTAGTGATGTAGATGGAGAAATTAAATTATGCAATTGCGCGCCAGTGTCCTAGGGTGGTAGGATGGGTTTTAACCAAATTCGGCTCACTAATAAGCCTCTTAGCACACCTTTCCATTGAGTTCAAAGTTGCCAGGTGGTATTTTGTAGAGCGGACTTGCGCTTTATATAAAGTAAGCAGCTGCCCCGGCGTGAAGTATTGCCGTGAAGTATCGTCCTTTGCAAGGACTCCTAGCTTCCTTGCAGCTGCTTTGGTCTTGGACTTAATGAACCGCCCGAAGTTCAGATTTGAGGATATCTCAACCTCCAACAACTGAGGGCGGTCGGTGTATTCTAGTAGTACATTTCGGAAAGAACAAGATGAGCTGGATCCTTTTTGCAGTGAAGAGACACGCTTGTGGTTTGTAGGCGTTGAATTTCACAAGATTGGCATCGCCCCATTCGGAGACTGCCTGTAGTGTGAGATTCACACGCTCTACCATAGTTTCTCTTTCGGCCTGGATTTGATCCCGATTGGGCCGAGTACTTGGTTCTCTCTCCACAGCTGTGCTATCGTCTGCATACCCATATATACGTGGCATAATTCTATTCCTGCTGCATAATTAATATGCAGCAGGAATAGAATTGCGGAGAGAACGGACCCCTGAGGAAAACCTGCGTTAGTCGCAACAGGATCGGATGAGCAGCCATCGACGACGACCCGGTGAGACCGTTCACTTAGAAAGTCTTTTATCCAGTCAATCAGACCAGGAGATAAGCCGTACCCGGAAAGCTTACCCAGAAGGCTAACGTGTCATACTCCATCAAAGGCCTTCGAGACATCAAGGGAAACAGCAAATACTTCCCCACTGTTCTCGATTGCCTCGCCCGATACGTGTGTGGCATACGCTAGAAGGTCCCCAGCTGACCGATTTCAGTGAAACCCGTATTGGCGGTCACTAAAGAGTTTATTATGTTCTAGGTATGCCACTAAGCGGGCGTTCAATATACGCTCCATAATCTTGCAGAGTATGGAGGTAATTGAGATTGGCCGATAATTGCCAGGGTCGGCATGGCTGTCTTTTTTTGGAACACGCTGTACGTAGGCCAGCTTCCAGGATTTTGGCACTACTCCAGTTCTAAATGGAAGGCGGAACAAGCGTGTCAGCACAGAAAACAACTCAGATGCACAAGGCTTTTGAACTATTGCTGGTATACCATCGGGTCGACTAGGTTTATTCACATCTAGACACCGCAAGGTTTTAAGAAGATCCTTATTTGAGATATGGACCTCGGAATTGGAGGTCACGCAGTTAGGTAATGTAGGTGGATGGTTATTGCCACTGTCCAGATGTGAATTGTAAGCAAAGAGAAACGCGAATAAGTGCGCTTTCTATTTAGCTGTATATGCCAGTGAGCCATCCACTTTACAGACAGGAGTTTGACTCAACCGCTTTGGCGAGAGACCAAAACGCTACCAGATGGTCAGGCAAAAAATTTTGCGCCAATATGTTTAGGCTAGCTTTCCGTAATGCTTTTTTGTAGGACTTGGCGGCCTGGTTGAAAGTTCTCTTCTTGGAGCTAATATTCGGAGCTTTGCAGTTTCGAGCGTCAACCCAGGATAGTTACGCTAAATGCTTGCGCCTTTCAGTTTGGGCGCATTCAGAGTTAAACCATGAGCGAGCTTTGCTACTGGTGGGAGCGTCAGAGAAGGGGATAAAATACTCCATAGCTTAACACATCACATCGGTTATCGCATCTGCGCAGCTCGACAGAAGAGAAATGGACCTCCCGCCAAGGATAGAATGCAAAAAGTGACGCATCTCATCCCAATCAGCTGACTTATACCGCCATATTCGTCGAACACTTTGGGACTCATAATCAGGTCGAGAATATAACGATACAGATTTCACCAGACGTGGTAAGATGTAGCCAAAGGGGGTAACCTGTACTTCATATCTATCTGGTTAGGTAGTCAACAGAAGGTCCAAACAATTGGCTGTGTGACCGTCTACATCGGGTACCCTACTCGTTTCCTTTACCAGCTGAGAAGAACCTAGCGTTAAGGCTAAATTCCACGCTTCTCTTCCAGCATGGCGGTCTTCTGGTATGGGAACAGCCATTCGTGGTGACAGGCGTTAAAGTCCCCCAGAAAGACCAGCTGTGCATAAGGATACCGATTAAGGGCCACATCAGCAGCCTCGCTAAGTGTTGTCTTCTGGTTACCAACACCCAGATATTCGCAAAAGTGGGGTCTTCAAGGTGACGGAGACGCTGAAAGCAGATGTCATTGCGGACGTACACATAGACTCCGGCACGTAGATGGAATTTGTGATCCAGGGAGAATCCAGAATCGTCAAGGTACGCTGCATTCAATGGACATCTGATTTGGGTCTCCGTCAAGAAAAGTAGGTGCGGCTTCTTAGTCTCAAGATGGTGATGAACTGCGCTGAGATTAGAGTGCAATCCTCGAATATTAGTGATGAGCAATTTTAATGTGTGTTTTTCACGATTCTATCATATATATTTTTTTACAATACCGTGCTGTCTTCGACTCGGCAAAAGGAGAAATTTCGTATTGCATTTTATTATGAGAAGCGAATCAATTTTGTCACAGTTGCGACGTTTGGCGAGCGGGTTGGCAACCGCAGTTTTTGTTTAGTTGTTTTTAGAAAGACACTTTCTGTCCATATCCTGATTTGATTCCCTCTGTCGCCTCTTACGACACCCACGGGACTAGGAGGTAGTGAATATTCAAGACATTACACAGTTAAGTTTATTTGTCTGTTTGATACAAATTTTGCGAGCGTATTTAAACTAAGTTCCCGGTGAGCGAGAGACTTGCAACTTTAAACTTAGGTCAGAACTGGAAACGTAGGTAAAGTTTCGCCATTTTTAATTATATTAAATGTATTACAAAATAATTTGTTCAGATCAACGTAATAAAATAATATGATGTTGTCTTACCTAGTTTAAAGAAGCACTAAGACCACATATATTTCCGGTCAGCCAACGGAGAGTCTACTTCACCTGAGGCTGCCCCGTGTAGGGGCGAAACACGTGTCGTATTGTCGACGGTGGTGTGTCTTTCGTAGTGTAGTGGTGTTGGGAGTAGTATTGGTGTTATTGGCTGTAACGGGGACAGTGCACGCAATTGATTTGTAACACCACTACTATAACGGATTTCCGCAAAGTAACGTCTGATTCTATTAATTATGTCTGTAATTGTCTCCCACGACATGGTGTTAATCTTTTTCCTATACACATAAAATATTTTCAGAAAGAAACAAGCAGAGGAAAAATGGGAGAAAAGCAACTATATTGGAGGAGGTTCGCTCATCCATCCGTCCGTGGTGATGACAACGGCGCATAAAATTGCAGGCAAAAAGCCTGAAGACGTAAGTTGTTTAGAGAAAATAATTACATTTAGGTTACAGCAAGCTGTATTCTTAATCCCCGACGAACAGAGAGGTGTTAACTGTTTGAGTGTGTATATGTGTATATGTGTGTCTGTGTATCAGTGTGTGTGTGTGTCTGTCTGTAGCACCATAGCACCTGGACGGATGAACTGATTTTGATTAAGTTTTTTTTTATATGAAAGGTGTTTTAATGGAGAGTGTTCCTAGCTATGTTTTACACGTGGTAGAGCCACGCTGCAGCTATATTATTAGTATAGTTGTAGCACGAATGGGTCGGCTCGACCGGGGAAGGACCACGCTCTCACAGAATATAATATACATAATTAACACTGGTGTGTTTCGTATGGTGAGTGTAGAGAACCGGAGACCCGTTTTACTGGAAAAGAGGCATTCCATCTTAGTCCTCACGGGTGACAACGCATCTGCATTTTGATTCACAAACGAGGATAAATGTAGATGTCTATGGGTCACAGCGACCACTTATTATCAGGTGGACTGTGTGCTCGCTTGTCACCCTATCCTATAAAAAAAATCTGTTCAGCCGTTTGAAGATCATCAGCTCTTTTTGTTTCAGGGGGTTTTTATTTAAATTTGTTTATTATTATTTGATTATTATTTATGATGCCGGCACTACACGTTCCAAATATTCGTCCGAATCTGCACGAACTTATTTGAACAAATAGTAATTTCTTCACAGTATAAACTAAACCTAGCAAGCTAACAGCATAGCAAAGTGGCGAAGCAATCAGCTTTGTAGCGGATTCTAACGGTTGCCGTTGAGCAATCAGTTTCAAAATAGGAGGTTCAGATGCCTGGGTGATCAGTAATCGATTGCTGAAAACAGAATTTGAAAATTCGAAACCGTTCTCGAGATAATCGTGGGACAGACGGACAGACATCGTGAAATCAATAAACCTAGCAAGCTAACAGCATAGCAAAGTGGCGAAGCAATCAGCTTTGTAGCGGTTTCTAACGGTTGCCGTTGAGCAATCAGTTTCAAAATAGGAGGTTCAGATGCCTGGGTGATCAGTAATCGATTGCTGAAAACAGAATTTGAAAATTCGAAACCGTTCTCGAGATAATCGTGGGACAGACGGACAGACGGACAGACGGACAGACCGACAGACATCGTGAAATCAATAAACCTAGCAAGCTAACAGCATAGCAAAGTGGCGAAGCAATCAGCTTTGTAGCGGTTTCTAATGGTTGCCGTTGAGCAATCAGTTTCAAAATAGGAGGTTCAGATGCCTGGGTGATCAGTAATCGATTGCTGAAAACAGAATTTGAAGATTCAAAACCGTTCTCGAGATAATCGTGGGACAGACGGACAGACGGACAGACGGACAGACATCGTGAAATCAATAAGTGACTTCGCAAGCTTCGCCACTTAATAAAGTCACTTCCCGTCGTCTGTAAGCATAGATCTTTTAAACTACGCAACGGATTTAGATGCGGTTCGGTTCGGTTCGCGGAAAGGTTTATATTTTAAGGAAAGATTAATAGATGCATATTATATACTAGATGTTCCCCGCGTGTGCGCCCACGTGTAATTTGGATTTTATGGGTTTTAATTTTTTTTTGCGCAGAACCCTAATACTTTTCCCAAAATAAAAGTAGCCCACTCCTTATAACATCAGCTATCTGCCAGTGAAAGTCCAGTCGAAATCGGTTCACAGGTTTTGGGTGATACTTGTTCAGACAGAGAGCCGTGGTAGCTCAGATGGTTAGCGCTCGACGTAACTTTCACAGTTCGCGAGCAACACGGGTTCGATCCCCGCCGGCACCAATGAAATTGTTAATCGCAATTTCAAGTGTTGATTTACCACGTGCTCGGCGGTGAAGGAAAACATCGTGAAGAAACCCGCATGTATGAGAAATAAGAAAAAAATATTTCGAAGACATGTGAAGTTCGACAACACGAATTGGGGCAGCGCGGCGTACATTTCCTCGGCCTAAAACCCTCTCAGATATGAGAGGAGGCCTGCGCCCAGCAGTGAGACGTATATAGGCTGTAACTTTAACTTTTGTGTTCAGACAGACGTCGTGTTAGAGTTTTATTATAGTATACCTAGATTATAATATTATAATTATTCACACCGTGTGTATGTGACTGTACTCCTCCTTAAGAGCTAGACTGATTATTCCGATCTTCCGGTACCATACAAACCGTTTGGATGCTTAGCTGTACACCACTGCACGTTTTACCTGGGAGTTTTCTTCCTCGTACGACCTCTCTGTTGAACTAGTGTACCACCGACGAACTTTCCGGACCGATACGATTAAACTACGTACCGTACTTTTTATTGTGACTTTGATCTATGATGTTTTAAAATGAAAAAATAACGGAAATACGTTTTAAAAGACATGAAGATAATATTATAATTAGTAACTGTTTTTTAACTTGTTGTCTTGATTATATTGATTAAAGTAATAAATATAGAAAAGTATTTAATTGCAACTAACACATATATAACAAAGTGACGATGAAGTTATCACGTTAAATGAAAAGACGTATTCTATACAAAGTTCTTTAAACATACACAACTAAAAAAAATATATAACAATTAACATTCTGGGCGCGGTAGCCTTTTTTTTGTTTTAATATTAAACAACATCATGTAAATGCATCAGATATCACCTGATAAATACTAGAAGTTCAAAGACCCATGGCCCGTGAAGGCCAAGAGACCTATATTGTATTATAGTGCAACGTTGCCAATTTTAAATAATCAAATAAAGTAATAAATTAAGCAAAAAATGTACTTATATGTAACAAAATAAGGCATAATTCTTATGCGCGATGCGACAAGAATTGGGACGGGGTGTTGGGAGGGTGGGATGTGGTCAGTAAGTCACTTAGTCCGACGCCGGCGTCTTTGGGAACGGTTCATTAATCGCTTGACCTAATTTTAGTTTTTCGCGTACACGTCCTTTTAATTTAAAGTTTTTTTTTTGTGGATATTTTCATAAGTTTCTTGATTTGTTTGTGATAGGACACGTTAATACTATAATAATAATTGTGTTGAGGAGGTGGTGTGACTATTTGTGCGAAATTTGACGCTTTCTTTTACTGTCTTGTATTTTTTATTTGTGATAGGACTCGTTAATAATAGATAAGTGATATTTAATAACTTAGTGGTGTGTCAGCCCGTGCGCAATTGGACGCTTTTATTTTTTTAAACGTATAACTTTTTTTATTTTAAAATGCCTCGTATCAATTTTACGTCATTGGAATACACCGATATGGTTTTAATTTATGGAGAATGCCACCAAAACGCGTCCCTGGCATTACAAACATACCGAGAGAGGTATAATACCACACGTGTATGTCCTACAGACTCACGGATTTTTATACGGGCAGTCCAAAGATTACGTGACGGCGAAAATTTGATTCCACGTCAGGTTGAAATTCCTCCGCGAGTCGCCGTGGCTCAGGAAGAACGAATATTAAATTATTTCGCTCGTAATCCAACATCAAGTCTCCGTAGAGCAGCTCGCCAATTCTGTGTACACCACAAGTCTGTTCACAGAATATTAAAAAAAAACAAGCAACGGCCGTTCAAATACGTAAAGGTACAGGCTTTATTAGATAGAGATAAGCCAGTTAGGGAAGCCTACTGTGAATGGCTCCTGAGCAAAGTAGCTAATGACTCTAACTTTTTAGCAAACGTAATGTGGACTGACGAGAGCACATTCACGCGTAACGGAATATGGAATCGGCAGAACTTACGATACTGGAGTCAAGAAAATCCGCAACTGTGTCGAGAGTCTATGCACCAATATAGATTTGCCGTTAATGTTTGGGCTGGAATACACGGAGATCAAATAATTGGTCCCGTGTTTATCGAAGGCAACCTTAATGGGCCTAAATTTTTGGAACTGCTTGACGACACAGTGGCGGATTACGTTGATGGACTATCGTTGGGGGCCAATAGCCGGTTATGGTACCAGCTTGATGGAGCACCTGCTCATTCAGTGGTGGCTGCCAGGCAGCGCCTCACTGAGATGTTCGGAGAGAACTGGATTGGCAGATACGGACCTTCCCGGTGGCCAGCACGGTCTCCGGATCTAACACCGTTAGATTTCTTTTTATGGGGTTACATAAAAAATGAGGTGTACTCTACTGAAGTAACGACTGTCGAGGACTTAAAAATAAGAATAATGCGGGCTTTCGACAAAATAAAAAATTTTGCAGCGAATGGTGCCCTCTTTCGAAAAGTCCGAAATAATATCATGCGACGATGTCAATTATGCATTCGGGTACACGGCGGACATTTTGAAAATTTAAAAATTTGATTTGTTTCATAAACTTGAGTGATTTCAAGGTTAAAGTGATTATTTGGATAAAAAAATACCATGAAATTTGTGATTTGTTGATAACATCGGATTAGCATCGCCCTACGCGTGCCTAATTACCTATGTATGGGCAAGTCCTAGGACCTAGGTATTATAATATAATTACCTATATCGATGTCGCATGAGCAATGAACCGCTGGCCGCGACGTTGCCGCTTCTACAAGTCATTTCAGGTCAGTTAAGTAATATTATCAAGGATGATTTATTTTATGTGATTTTTTACCCTATTTATTTTGTTTGAAAGATGCATTTTTTATTAGTTTTTATTATTGTTTATTTTATTATTTTAACAGACATATATCAACTTGTATTAACTGTTGTGCTATTTAACGTGATAACCTGGGCGCCACCCAGTATACGTACTAATAATGACCTTCAAGGAAAGAGCTTACTCGTTTCTAAACGGACACCAACGCACCTTCTATTCCCCTGGTATTGCAGTTGTTCATGGGCGGCGGTAGTCCCTTACAATCAGGTGAGCCGTATGCTCGTTTGCCCCCCTCCTATAAAAGTAAACATAAAAAAAAACTCTTTAAGATTAAGGCGTACATTAATGTCTTTTCAACACAGCTGAAGATCCGCGCTGGAGAATGGGACACCAAGTCACTAGATGAAGAATACGAACATCAAGAAAAAACCGTTGCCAAGATCGTTATACATCGAGACTATTTCCGACGTGAGTTACGAGATTATTGTTATATCTTTTGTGTTATATATACTGGGTTACTTATTTTGTAATAACCGCCCAAATATGCAGAGATGGTTCAGAATAAGTAATATAGGCAAATGGTGAAGAAAACTTAATTAAAAAGAAATATCAAACATTCTGTCCTTTTTATATTTTAAATTCAAAATGTGTGGTAACGCGTTAATTTAACTGATTTTACTGCGCACGCACACGTTCGTAGTGGTCGATCGGTAGGCAAAAACTTTGTTGCCCATAAATCACATTCAATTTGGGATAATACGAGTATCAAATAAAAGTAGAAGCCTTATTTACTCGTATTTTCAAAATTTGAAATAACGGTACATAATTATTTACATATTTGAATTTAATTTTAAAATTTGGCTACTCTTTGAAAATTAACCCTGTATAAATTCTTTCGCTACGTTTGTAAGAACTACGCCAACTCAACTCGACTACGACTCATTCAGCTACGTTATATTACGAGTCCAATAATACTGGTATAAGTTCTGTATTTTTTTAGCAGATTTACCTGCTTAAAATTAGTTTCAAATTAAAAAGTAAAACTGTTGAATATCTGTTTACCTTAAGGGAATACAATGAAGTTTTACAAAATTGTTGTATAGATAAGAAAAATTTATTCTCTATAAAAAAAAAATTGTAGATTCACAATTGGACTCGCTAGGTGGCGCTGTTGTCGAGATCCCGAAATCGTCCGTGGGAAGCAGGGGCGGATCGCCAGTTTATAACATAACATAACTCTATTCTACTCTGACAGCTGACGGCGGAAATCTAATAAGTATGTACTTTTTCATTGCAGCTTCTCTATACAACGATATAGCGCTGCTATTCCTGGAGGAGCCAGTCGATTTAACAGACGCACCGCATATAGGCATTGGGTGTCTCGGCAAACAGATGCCACCGGCAGACACGAGCTGCTTCAGCATGGGTTGGGGCGCAGATAACTTCAACAACAAATCTGTTTTCGCGCCGATACTGAAAAAGGTGACCTTTTCATTGTTGATAGGAATAAAGAATAATTTGTTTGGACAAAGCAGACCATTGACGTACATAACAATAAACTAATTAATAATAAAAAAATCGAAATCTATATATTAATATGTATAGGCTGATGTACCTCTTTTTAACCGACTGCGGAGGGTAATGTGTTTACTCGTATCAGTTTATCAGCCTATATATATGAATGTATGCATGTTTGTTCCTTTGTGTTGCTAGAGGCTTTAGAGACCAAAGGCGTGGACCGATTTTGACGATTCGTACGTCATTTGATTTGTCTTAGTCTTACGAGTGTTACTAAAGACATGATAGTAATCAAAATTCAATATGGCGACAACCAGACGCCATATTGTGAAAAAGAAAAAAATGAAAGTCGACGAACTATGTCAAGTAGGATATCATTGATTAGGTCTTTGAAAATTATATTTAGGTTTCTCTAGTCATTTTTAATTTTGAATAACCATTTAAGATTGAACGCGGGAAGAGCTTGCACGCACAATCGTGAGGCATTGTCTTATCCATTTTTATGTGCGTTGAATCTGTCACGCGCTATTAATACTGCATTTTTATTGAGAGAAGAAATAGCGTCGTGTAAAGGCTAATCGCGCGTGATTAATTACGGGAAACTTTCGCGACCTGGTGTATAAAAACGCAGTTTTGTTAAACGCGCTTTCTGAAAATTAGTGTTTTTTTTATAGGATAAGGGTGACAAACGAGCACACAGTCCACCTGATGATAAGTGGTTGCTGCGGCCCATAGACATCTACATCTATCCTCTATTACAAATCAAAATGTAGATGCGTTGTCACCCGTGAGGACTAAGATGGAATGCCTCATTTCCAGTAAAAAGGGCCTCCGGCCACCTGCACTCACCATGCGAAATGCAGAGGTAAACCTCTACTTCACGCTGGTTTTCTGTGAGGTCGTGGTACCACCCCGGTTCGAGCCGGCCCATCCGTGCGACAGCAATAGCTGCCGCGTGGCTCTACCACTATAAAACTAATAAAAGTGTTCTAAAAAAAAATATATATATATATAGGATAGAAGGGATATTATTACACAAACATATATGTTTGCTGGTCTATGCTTATAATAGATTATATATTTTTGAATTTAATTTTATATATTTATTTTAATATATTATTAAATTAAATCAAACGTAAGATGACATGCATGAGAATTTGTGTTCTTCAGAAATGGATTCTGTAATATGACCCATGCTCAAATAATCTAATGTCCGTAATTTTACAACGCCAATCGTTTTCACAAAACCGTAAGTGTAAATTATCTTTGAAGTGCACAGACCTGAACGCACGATTGGGGTGAGTGGAGGCGAGCTGTCCAAACTTGAAATTTAATGATTTCTGTCGAATTTAGACTACTAGTTTTAATAAATTTGACTTTCCACGTCGAAGGCATGCCAAAAACTGTCATTACTCAGCATGAGTTATGGCAGAAACCACAACGCTGATTTTCAGTAATGACCAAAACATCCTAGGAAAGAACAGCTCCGAGATGATAAAGATACCGTTCCCTTTAAAGTCAGAACATAGGCCTCCCTTATAGATTGTCTCATAGGGGATTGTGCCAATCATTTATTTCATTTTTCCTCTGTTGCCTCTTACAAGAACCACGGGGCGATATGGAGTAATGTATGTTCTTACACTGCTACTACCCGGTTAAATGTGAAGTAAAATTTCTTAAACTCGACTCGAGGGTAACTCACAATTTTGTACGGAGGTAACCATTTGTAAAAACTATAATAGGTCATTCACGCAGAAACAGAAACAGAAACTTTTTTATTCCATATAGATTATAAACAATACATAGTGAAAGTCACTCTTGTTTAATTACCACTGGTTCGATAAAGTCTCTGTCCTGGGAAGAACCAGCAAGAAACCCAGAGGGGCTTTTTAAAAAAAAACAGCTTACAATCATATATGTTACACAATTAACAACACAACAAATTAGAAATAGTTTGGTAGCGATCACCTCATTTCCAGGGGTTATTATCATCCATAAATTCCTTAATGTTATAATAACCCTTTTTGTACAAACTTAGTTTAATAAAGTTTTGGAACTCTGAGCGGGTCAAATTATTTTTCTTATATTTACGCAAAGACTATACATTAAATAAAATTATTTTTTTACGGATTTCATCATACAAATTTTAGTTTCATTTAAGGTCAAATTTTGTATATTTTCTGGAATTTTGTTGTAAAAGCGTATACATCGCCCCAAGAATGAATTACTGACTCGGTGGAGTTAAGTATTTGGTCCTCTCATCTTGTATCTGTTCCTAGTATTTACAGAATGAATACCACTTACATTGCATTTTCATAAATGTATTGAGAGGCCAAAGTTAATACATTATTTTTCCTTAAATTTTTGTCGCAGCGACTCGTTAGGCTTTAAATTATAAATTACTCTTATCGCCCTCTTCCGTAAAACAAACATAATTTCAGTGTAATCTGCGTGTCCCCATAGCAAAATGCCATACGATATTATGCTATGGAAATAGCTAAACTAGTCTAGCTGTTTCAACACTCGTAAGATTTCTAATCTTTTTTACAGGCTGCAGAACTAAGTCTGCTTGCTAGTTTTGATATATGATGGCTCGGCTGAAACTTCGCGTATAGTGTTTTCGTTTTTTCATTTTTTCATTTCATTTTAGTGCCACTCAAATGAAAATTATTAACATTGAACCAATTTATTAATTTAGATATAGCATTATTTCTTTTATTTTCTTATCCCCTACCATAAAAGGTGTCATTAATGTATATAAGAAACATAAAGGGGCCTAGAATTGAGCCTTGAGGCATGCCCATTTGTACCATCGACCCGGAAGAGCTCATACTGTTAATGACAACTTTTTGCGTTCTCTTACTTAAATATGAAATAATTAATTTAAGATCATCACTTCTTAAACCGTAGTGTTGAAGTTTCTTGATTAACGTTTCGTGGTGAACACAGTCGAAGGCCTAGGATAGGTCACAGAATATACCCAAAGCATCCTGTGAATTCTTCCATGCATTAAAGATATATTTAATCAGCTCAACACCGGCATCAATTATCGAGCGACACCTTGTGTAACCAAATTGATTTTTATGAAGTAAATTAATTATTTATCTATAATGGAAAAATGAATCGCTGTATGTGTTGCTAAGCGCAAATCTCGAGACCTGCTGAACTGATTTCGCTAATTATTTTTTTATAAAATTTCTTGAAGTACGAAGATGGTTCTTACGGAGAGAAAAAATTAAAAAATTGCCTGAAACAGTCCAAAAACGACACTTTTCTATATTCCCATACAAAAGATTCGTAATAATACTTAAAAGTCAATTTGAACTTTAATACCAGGGCAGGAACATTAGGAGTTCCAGGAAGGCAAAACAATTGAGTGACGTTAGTATCGTAAAATACTAACGTCAATATTTGTCAATTAGAATAAGTAAAAATAAAATGAAATATAATAAGTAGGTATCATAATAAGAAATCAGAAATTGTAATTTTCGTTGTGATTTTTAGTGACTATTAAAAGAAGTGTTTTATATTTTTTTTGACATAATGTGGTTGTGGACTTATCAACTTTCTTTATACTTTTTTTATCTTACTAGCTGACCCGGTGTCCCAAATAGCAGAATAAGTATTATAAAAAATTTAAAGAATCGATTGTTAGGCAGTACGAAGTTCGCCGGGTCAGCTAGTATTAAATAAATTTAACATTTGATCAAGAACAATTTTTTCAAAAAATTTACTAAGTGTTGGTAGTACAGAAATAGGTCTAAAATTGGCGGGGTCTAATGTACTACCAGATTTAAATAAAGGTATTACTTTACTATGCTTCATTAAATCGGGAAACACACCACATTCGATACTAATATTAAAAATAATAGGTAGATGAGGCGCAATTGTATCTATTATAGACACAATAACTTTAACGGAAATCCCCCAGTTTCTGCATTTATAAAAACAGCGGCTGACTTGAGTTTCAATGAGGGTTTATAATCTTTCGGTCACCAGATGTCGCTAGTTGACACTGAGGCGAAGTTTTTTGTTACACAATGTCTTTAATTGAGAAGTTCGTATTAAATAAGAGTTCAACAGTTTCTAGAGTATTATATTTATATAAATATATTTGCTATTTTATTTCTTGCATATTTTTAATTGTTTTTAAAAAAATTTAAACCTTTTTGAATATCTATGGTTTGGTTTATTAATTTTTAATCAAAGAATATAAAATATAATTAATTGTACAGAAAGAAACATAATCTTTACATTTTTCGAACAAATGAACTTCCTCGCTATGAAATCTGTCAAATATTACATCTGATTTTTAAGTGGCGCCGCCCTGGTGGAAACGAAAATCGTGGATGCTTTCATTTCTAAGGTGTAATACGAGTAGGTAAGCACTAAGAATATTTAAACATTTTGCACAACCGACTTGAATATATATTATTAAGGATAACTCAAAAACGATTGACCTGAACTTGATCAAATTTATATGGGACCACATGAGAAGCACCAGCTTTCAAAAGAATCATCGAAATCGGTTCACGAAGAACAAAGTTATGAGGTAACACACCTAAGAAACAAACAGTCAAATTGAATTGTCCTTCTTAGTCGGTAGAAATCATCTTGCGCCTCTTCCTTCTGTATTACCCTTCAAAAATCATCGGTTTGTGATCAGTAGGACATTTTCTGTCTAAAACTAAACCATAACTTAACACCATTCTACAGGTGAAACTGCCGTTAGTAGAGCACAGTCAGTGTGAGGAGATGCTCCAGAAGACAAGACTTGGTCGTCACTTCCGTCTCCACACGTCTTTAACTTGTGCAGGCGGTCAGGCTGGCATCGACACATGCAAGGGTGATGGAGGTTCTCCCCTCGTCTGTCCGATTGGTGTAAGTGTGTTTTTTTCTAACATCGTCTATTCTTCTAGGCTAACGTGCATAGACTTTGGGTATTCTCAACCGCTACCTGGATTGTAAGTCAATAAATTTCATACATATTATATATGTATATGGTACCTACGGCTAATATTGGCTGGCAGCAACTAGATGCATGAAGCCGGCTTATGTCCTATGTCCAGCAGTGGACTGCAGCAGGCTGATGATAATGATGATGATGAATGTGTGATAAATATTAATAAAACAGTGGGTGAAGCACGCTGCAGCTGTATTATTTCGGCAGCATTGTTTCGGTTTGGCTGGGGAAAGACCACGCTCTCGCAGAGTAACAACGTAAATAGCAGCTTAATACTGCTTTTTGTCGTATAATGAATGTAAAGAACTGGATACCACTTTTACAAGTAGTGAGACATATAGAATGCCTTAGTCCTCAGGGGCGACAAGACATCTAAATTTAATTTTTTTTTCTAATAGACTAAGTGTGACAGTACTGATGATAAGTGGATGCTGTGGCCCATAGACATCTACATTTATTCCCGATCAAGAATCAAAATGCAGATGTGTTGTCACCGAATAGAATGCCCCGTTCCCAGTAAAAAGGGTCACCGAAACCATTATACTTCTATAATGATGCGGTGTTTCATATGCTTGTTGAATGAAGGGAGCTGGAGACCCTTAATCAGTAAAGTGACATTCCGTGAATAAAACGGAAATACGCTGTCACGCTTGCCTTAGCCTGCAAAGCGAGGGCATAGATAACACGAAGGCGAGATGGATCGCTGTCATTATCATCATTACAACCCTTCCCAATTCCACTGCTTATGCCTCCCCCAAAGATTGCCACAAAGCACGCTCCTGAGCTACCTGCATCCATCGACTTCTTGCATATCTTACCAGGTCGTCACTCCATCTAGAGGGGGGCCGCTCCACATTTCACCTACCGGTACGAGGCTGCCACTCGAGAATCTTGTTCTCCATCGGTTGTCGGTTCTTCAAGCTATATGGCCAGCTCATTGCCACTTCAGCTTACTAATCAGTTGAACTATGTCGGTTATACTCTAGTTCTACTGCGGATATCCACATTTTTTTAATTCTCGCCATGGGGAGTATGTTACCATAATGGCCACGTGGGTTGGAAACCGCAGCTTCTGTATTGTTATTTTGCTGCTATCAGAAAGATGCTCCTGTCCTCATTTTCCTTCTGTCACCTCTTACGACACCCACGGGAAGGTATGGGGTATTGGAGATTCTTACACCGCCAAAACTACACGGGTGGATCGCTAGTTGTATATATAAAAATGATTTCATCTTAAGTTTCCATAATGTTCCTCCAGGTCGGTGGTTCGCGGTTTGCCATCTTTGGCATGGTCGCCTACGGAATCGGGAAATGCGGCGGGACTGATATTCCCGGTGTGTACGTGAACGTCCCGGAACTTTATGACTGGGTGGAACAACAGCTCTACGCACAGGGCTACGATGTCCACCCTTACGTTTATTAATATAAAGCCTAAATAGGATCAGCATAATAATTATGAAATTGTTTCTCAAATATTTTGCGCATAAATAAATAGTTACAAAATAATTTTTGGTATCATTACATTTAATTTTTTTACTATATTATTTCAATATTTATATATATGTACTTTAAATTACATTCCTGTTTGTTAACGTTTCACATAACTACCTCATATTTTTATCTCTACATCACCCAATGGTTGAGTGGTAGAGAAAGTCTCAGGCATTAAGTCCGCCTATACCTATTTAAACCTATCCCGCATAAATCAAACCGAAACCATGCTCAATTTTTTTTTCAATAGAAGAGGGCTAAACTAGGATGCGGCTCATCTGATGGTAAGTGTCGATGCGTACATGAACAACTGCTACACCCGGGGGGATTGCAGTTGCGTTGCCTACCTTTAAAAAGAGTAAGCTCGTTTCTTATACACATACATACACACACACACACGCGCACACACACACGCACGCACGCACACACACACACACACACACACACACACACACACACACACACACACAAACACACACACACACACACACACAATAAAATAATTTGCAACTGTTTTAGGTGCACATGTGTGCGTCAAGCTATTAGCTATAACGAAATAAAGAAGAAAGATGTGTGCTTGAGTTTGTGGCAAGAAGTTGAGCATGGTTTTTGCGTCTCTACGTCTCTTTCTTTTTTGGTGAGACCTATCCATAAAAGTCGTCTTTATTAGCTATCCGTACAAGTCCAGTTCTTCTTCTTTATTGCATAGTATCAATAAAAAATTAAGTTGGGAGTTTTTTTCCCTAGTTTGGCAACTACCAATACCAATGGCCTCTGCCAGCGTCAAGTACTTCATAAAAGTCACACAGTTTATTTAGTCTACGAAGTTTCAGTTTCCGTAGATAGGTTTACTTTACTTTAAGTTACGGAGTTACAAGTTATTTTCGGATAAAATAACATAGATCATCATCATCAATGATGATGATCGTCATTACAGCCACCACAAGTCCACTGCTGAACATAGGCCTTCTCCAAGGAATGTCACAAAGCACGGTCCTGATTCACCTGCATCCATCGACTTCCTGCATCTTACCAGGTTTTCACTCCATCTAGTGGAGAGCCGCCCCACACTTCGCTTACCGGGAGGAGCCTGCCAATTAAGAACCTTGCTTCCCCATCAGATTTCGGTTCTTCGAGCTATACGGCCGGCCCATTGCCACTTCAACTTAATAATCCGTTGGGTTTTCTCAGTTACTCTGGTAACTCCGTTACTATGTTTGCTGGTTACTCTGTTTCTCTCTCCTAACATAGATAGTTTCACAAAATTACTGCAAGTATAATAAAATGGAAGTTGGGAATTGGGATTATAGCACGTATTTATAATGAATGACAATGTCAAGCACAACAAAAAGGTATACAAAAGAGGTCGGTATGCTGAACCTCTTGTGACGAGTCATTATTATTATTATTATTTTTTATAGCAGAGGGGGCAAACGAGCATGCGGCTCACCTGATGGTAAGTGACTACCGCCGCCCATCACAAGTATTGTTATGCTTGCGCCCACAACTGCAACACCAGGGAGGGAATTGCAGATGCGTTGCCAGCCATTTAAAAAGGAGTACGCTCTTTTCTTGAAGGTCCCTAAGTCGTATCGGTCCGGAAAACTCGCTGATGGTAATCGATTCCACAAGGAAGTCGTGCGAGGAAGAAAACATCTTCTAAATCGCACAGTGGTGGACCGCCAATCATCCAGATGGTGTGGATGGTATCAGGAGTTCTGCCGCGATGTGCGTTCGTGAAATTTGGCGGCTGGGATTAATCCGAACAATTCCTCAGAGCACTCCCCGTGGTAGATGCGAAAGAAAATGCAAAGGGATGCAACATCTCTTCGCAGTGCCAATGAATCGAGCCGATTGGAAAGGGCTCGGCCGTCGACGATTCGAGCCGCTCTGCGTTGGTTGCGGTCAAGTGGAAGGAGCTGGCACTGGGGAGCCCCTGCCCAGAGATGGGAACAGTATTCCATGTGAGGCCGAACCTGCGCATTGTAAAGTTGCAGGCGGTGTGCCGGCATGAAATACTGTCCCGCTCTGCTGAGCACGCCAAGCTTTTTAGAGGCCAATTTGGCCTTCTCTTCCAAGTGACCACGAAACTGCACATCACTCGATATGTCGACTCCGAGGATACCGATACTGGTTGAGGCAAGAAGGGGAGTGCCTTGAAACTGAGGAGATACGACAAAGGGGTTCTTTTTAGCGGTAAACGCGCAAACTTGTGTCTTCTGAGGATTAAACTGGACTAGATTTAGTCGCCCCCAATCCGAGACTTTGTTCAGCAAAGACTCGACTTCAGACACAAGTTTGTTCCGGTACTCGGCGACGTTTTCCCGAGAAATATTGGCACGGCCGGTGTATAGAGCATCACCAGTGCTGTCATCCGCATAGCAATTAATGTTACCAGTTAGCAACATATCATTGATATGCAGAAGAAATAGCGTTGGTGATAGCACACAGCCTTGTGGAACACCAGCGTTAATAGGCTTATAGTCAGAGCATGCACCGTCTACAACGACCTTGATGCTCCGATCTGCAAGGAAGCTGGTGATTATTATTTATTATTATTATTAATAAATAATAATTAAATTCAATATAAACACAAATTTATTTTGAATAATTAAAATCTCAATATCATAGATGTAATATTTTTAACAATTAAATTGCGTTAATAAGCATAAAGTTCAAATAAATTCATTCAGAATATTAAGTATTATAGTATAGTAAAGCCTTAACGATGAAATTAGTTGGGGCTGAGCCGCAGGCTACCAACGGCTCGCAGGTGGCGGATTGCGAACGGCCACCAGATATGGTGGTTACTTGCAAATATACTGAATTAGCAGTTCCCGACCAAGCAGCGACAGTAGTTACCAGGGTGTAGTGGTGATTCTGGTGGGATAGGCTTACTTAAAAATGCTACTTAGACCCAATAACAATACTTGTGACGTGGCGAGTAAGCGCCGCCATTAAATAATCGCTCCGCCCCTGGATCCAGGCAGCAGCGGAAACAGTACTGGCCGAAGGCCGAGGTGAATGTCATTAATAGGGTTTCTGACCAGATATGCAAGGGCGCACATGCGGCCAGGTAACTGCGATACGGAAGGCAAGGGAAAACCACCGTATTATTTCTTCCAAGAATTACCGCCATGGAGAGTACTATAAAAGAAATGGCCCTGACTACCCGTAGGCCTTAAATGGTCACAGGGTGCTAATATCCCCGGGTGTGTTTTTAAAATAGGAATATCGAACGTTAGAAGTTTATATGAAGATGGAAGGACGTACAATACATTATAAGAAATGGAAAGAATGTCACAGGATATATTAGGCCTCAGCGAGATGAGATTGAAGGGAAAAGGAGAAACAAATTAGGGAAACCAAAAGAATTTATTTTTCGGGAAATAACGATAC